>JARHVA010004283.1:0-520000 GCA_037957365.1 Torreya grandis | reverse complement strand
TCAACAAACAAAAAAAATGTAAAAATAATATAAAATGGTAAAATTAATGTAAAACTTGCCACATGAGATATGTAAAACATTGTAAGTAAAAAGAGAATATCCAATGTAAGAAAATGCAAAAGATAATCAAACAAGGATATGTCTAAAAATTGATGTTATCCCACATAATAAAAGTAAAATTAACGTGAATCAAACATGAATAAAAACACAAATTATTGTAAAATGTCATCTAGAATGTAAGGTAAGTAAAGTCAACTTAAATCAAACAAAAGGAAGACAAAAATGATTGTAATAAAATGTCTTCCAAAATGTGAGATAAGTAAATGCAATAGAAATAAAACATAAATAAAGACAAATAATTATAAGGAAATGTCATCCAAAATTTAAGACAAGTAAAGTCAAATTAAATCAAAATAAAAAAAGTCATAAATGATTATAAGGAAACATCATCCAAAATGTAAGACAAGTAAAGTCAACTTAAATCAAACATAAAGGAAGACTAAAATGTTTGTAAACTACATCCTCTATTAGATATTTAAATTTAACTTAAATCAAACAAAGATATAAATGATTTTAAAGAAATAAAAGGATCAAATAAAATAAGGATATAAATGATTTTAAAGAAATCAACATACTCTAATGAGTTAAAAATTGAAATCAATTTGTGTTAAAAAATGTGATGTAAGAAAACAATATCACATAAAGACATGGATATGACAATGGATATAAATGATTTTAAAGAAATCAACATGCTCCAATGAGTTAAAATTTGAAATCAATTTGTGTTAAAAAATGTGATGTAAGAAAACAATATCATATAAAGACATGGATATGACAACTAGAATGGTTTAGATTAAAAATGGTAATAGGTTCTTATGAGGAAGTCCTAGTTATATCCCCTAAGGTATTACAATGCAACTCATAAATTGATAATCAAAGTGGTGTGATAAATGATGGTGAAAAGGCAAATCTAAAATTAGATAAGAAAAGATGTGATCAGCTACAAGAGATATCCATCAAGGGGATATCAAGAAATATATGATGAAAATAAATATGCAAGACATCACACATGTGATGTAGAAATCCTTAGTGGAGATGAAATAATTTAAACAAATGGGTGAGGATAATATCTATCAACATCAAATACATAAGTAAATACATTTAATAAGTGTAAAATTGGGATAATTAGTGAATTATATAGATCATATCATGAAAGCTATATGCATAAAAATTAAAAGGATCCTACTTTTCCACAACCTATTCTCTACTCCTAGGACCTCTTATAGAGTCTTCAGCCTACTATGAATATTAAGTACTTGTATGAAAAAATAGGTGGCACTAGAATGTAGGAAGATAAGTAATGATGAAATGTGATCTCCTATTCTAGTTTACTAACCTACCATGCCCAAATGGACCTTGAATCCACCATGACTGGCCAATTTTGGAGTTTCAACCTGGATGAAAATAAGATATGTCCCACAAAAAATCATGTTTTTTGGTGTGATTTGAATTTTAATATTTTATTTTCCTTTTAATATTATTTAGACTATAATTATTTTGGATTTTTTCTATTATTCCTTCATATGGATTTAGACATACCAAAAATGGTTGATATAGATAACTAATACAAGAGAGATTACGCCTGACTACTATAAAGGAGAATCTAAAGACCATGGTGCCTAAAAAACTCTTAGACTTACCAAACATGAAAGTGTGAAATTTAAAAAATGACCTTAGTGGGCCTCAAATAGAAGGGAAAAAGGGAAATGGGGATCTTATACTATCCATTGATGTGAAAAAGGGTATCCTAATGATGAATAAACTTATATATGACTAGAGGAAGGGAAAATAATGCTTCAGAAGTGAGTAGGCTATGCTATGAAGGATGATATGAGAAGTAACTAAATAAGTTATAATAACCTACATGAGATCTAGTACAGTTAATAATATGATAAGTCATCCCAAAAGAGGGTGAATGAAAATAGGTCAAAGAATCACAAGGATACTAAGGAAAATTGAAAACATGGTAAAAATATGATGAAAATAACCTGAAGGTAAAACCTATGATTCATAAGGGAGATGAAGGCCGACTAAAAAGTGATTGTAAATGATATAAATTTGACATACATGTTGAAAATGGAAGTGATAAAAAAATATAAAAGAACATGATATAAGCAAGATATATACAATAAACACTACATATGATGATGATGATAATAATAATAATAATAATAATAATAATAATAATAATAATAATAATAATAATAATAATAATAATAATAATAATAATAATAATAATAATAATATGATGATGATGATGATGATGATGATGATGATGATGATGATGATGATGATGATGATGATGATGATGATGATGATGATGATGATGAAATCCACTAATATGATAATGTGAAGAATATGATATGACTCAATTATACGTTAAAAAATGTCATGAAAGATATCAAATTACATAATTTATGTCATCTAATAATCTCTATTATAACTGATATTTATCTCTAATTATGGCCTCCTCTACTCTTTTTGGGAGTCCTTCTAGGACTATCGACATATGAGAACTAATGGAAAAGTATACACACCAGAAGGGGGAGGTTGTGGGGCCTCCTAATTTGAGAAATCAATGTGACAAACCTTTAACATTATGTTACACACACCTTATGATCTATGGGATGGATTTATTCATAGGGGAGGTTATTCCTCCTTATTTTATAGATAGTGTGATCACTACTGGAAAGTTTAAGGCAAGGAATCTATAAGTCTCAAATATGCTACTAGAGATATCTACACCTATCAATGCCATGTGTATGACAATCATGCTAAGGAAACTACATGTACTAATGTTTGGGGATAAAATTAGGTGTAATATTTGGTGGTAGCATGTTCAAAAGATTGGGAATCTTATCTTCTTTAAGATGAAGTTTATCAATTTATTATGAAGAGCTTGATAGTGTGTTAAATAATGTAAATTAGTCCCATGGAAGCAACAAACATGCCTAGGACTAGTAGACATGTGTGGTCGAATATCTTAGTATGATTTGGGTCTTTTAGTTTCTATTGTGATAAAAATATTTGATAAGATCTACACACTTTAACTAAATTACTATATATCTTATGAAACTCACAATACAATTAATCTTCTTGGGTGAGTAGGTGTGGTACTGCATCCAACCTAGGTGGAAAATCATATTGGGTTATATTTTAAACATCATCAAAAAAATCATCATAGTTGAAGCATATAATGATAAACTCAATAAATTGGTTCTAATTTAAATATCTTAGGTATGCTTGGTACTAGTGTTTAGAGTGACCATATAATCTAAGGAAGGCACAAAAAGGTATTATTAATTCTTTGGGATTTAACCTTAGTATGGGTTATATCAGTGTGGCCAACATCTCTATAGTAATCAAGCTTAGGATTTAGAAAATATGGAAAAATGGCATGGTCCATTCATAGATCTATCCTAAATGATGCTTCAAAGAGGCTCAAAAGTAATAAGAGTAGTATGTGTGGTAGAATATGAAATTCATTCCATCTTAGACCTATGCACATCACCTGAAGGGGGAGTAATGCCAAGTAAATTATAACAATGGAAAACAATATCAATTACTTTAATGCTATAATAAGATGTAGATTGTTCATAATAGTGTTGGAGAGAAGAAAGGTAGTAGGTAAATTTTGTTTCTTTAGCTTGGGAATATTGAGATAAGTAAGGGTATTATTTATGGACGTAGCCTCTATATCCATCCTTGAACATTGTATAAAATTTTCCATTACCCCCAAATAGATTCTAATCAAATATTTTATATCAAGGGTTTAACATAGGAAATCAAGAAAGAATTCATTATGAATCTTAGGAAAGCCTAACCACCCAAATATAATATTACATGGGAATAAGCCATGACATTAATGAATCTTAGGGAAAATAAATAAATTGTCATTCATAGAGTGAATAAAGGAAACATTACTAATATCTTGGACTATAAGAGACTAGAAAAAGATTTGAGTAGTAAGATTATAAAATAAGTTAAATAATCTATAAAGGATTCCACATTGAGTGAATATTTAAAGAAAAAAATTTCTCTAAAAAATTGCCTTGTCCCATGAATCTATGGTATACCAAAAATTTATAAGGAAAGAGCACCCATAAGACCCATTTTTAATACTATTAGTTCACCCTCATACAATCTCACTAAATTTTTGATCAAGAAGCTTAAATATCTCATTGGCAACCCAAACTCATTTATCAAGGACTCGACCTATTTTTTTTATGGAAATGGCTAATATTAAGGTTGATAATAATGACATGGTTGTTAGCTTAGAGGTGGTTTCACTCTTCACCAAAATTATTATGCATGAGGTTATAGAAAATATTAATAGCATTATAGATATTAAGATTACCAATCTTATTAAAATCTACCTTTTTTATCTTTAAAGGGGTTATATATGAGTAGACTGAATGTATTGCAATGGGGTACCTAGTTTACCAATTGTGGAAAACATATATATGGAACATTTTGAAAGATTAGTCCTTAACTCTAATCCATTAAAATTGAAATGGTGGAAATAATTTGTGGATGATACAAATGTAAATTAGCCTCATATTAGATAGAGCTTGGATGGGTTTATTGATCTTTTCAAACCATATTAAATTTACAATGGAGGTGGAAGAAAATAACCAACTACCTTTTTTAGACATCCTCATCATAAAATGTAATGATGGATCTTTAGCACATCTGGTGTTCAAAAATAAAGCTCATATATATAAATATATTAAAACAAATTATCATCATCATATGGCATAAAAAATTAGTATTATTTATACTCTTGTAACACATTCTATGATAATTTTAGATAAAAATCATCTTGATCAGGAGTTAGAACACATGTCTATGGTTTTAAAATTGAATGGTTATAATGAAAGTTAAATTAAAAAAGTGATACATAACTCTTGAAGAGAAATTAATCCAAGATAAATATAAGATGAGAGCATAAGCAAGGTGAATCTTCTGTATATTAAAGGAAAAATAGATATATTGGTGAAGATTCTTATAAAAAGAATATAAAAGTTTCTTTCTCCCCCTCAATATAATTGTGAGCTTATTAGACAAAAAATAGGATAAAATTCATTCGAGGTGTCGCAAATGAGTCTAAAATATATCTTGAAATTATGGTAAAGTTTATATTAGTAAAACATGTCATTTAATTAAAATCATAATTAAAGAGCATTACACTGACCTTGTGCACAAATGAACCCAGAAATCAGCTTTGGTAGAACATTTGTATAACACCAGTCACCACTATTTTATGGATGAAACACATTTTATTGCCAAGGAGGATTAGTACATGAAAATAAGGATTTGAGAGGCAATTGAAACTGAAAATAATTCAAACAACTTGAATAGAGATGATGAATAGAAACTAAGCAATACATGGAATCTAGATTCATCTTATTTAAGATAACAAACATCAATTTCCCCTTTTTATCTTCTTCTTCTACTTGCATTGGCAGACCATCTTTGTTTTAGTTCCAATAAACTATATTTATGGAATACGTTTTGTGCCTTTATTACTTGTGTATCTCTCCTCCTAATGATGGGCCTAACAAAGGCTTGAAACATCAATTACAAAATACCTTAATGTAGTTCTTATTGTTATATTTATAAGGGTATTATCATCATCATAGTTTGGAGTGGTGAGATTGATATTAAGTGCTTGAATCACCATATCACTAGAGGAATAATGGGAAGTGGGATTCTTAGGAATGAACATAGAAGAAATGAACTCATCAGTTAGATTATTTTTAGAATGAGCTCAGAAGGAGGGGAAAAAATGATCTATGATATTAGAATGGAAGTCCAATATTTTAATATTTAGACTACTCTCAATGGGATCATCTTCATCATAATCTAATAGGTTAGGTGGGATATTAACCATAAGATTTGGGTGACCAATATAACCTCAATTAGACTTGATAGGATAATTAAATTATTTGTTTTAAATGAAAGGAATTATGGGCAAGGGTTCTAAGGTTAGTCTTTTAAGGATTTTTAACTCTTAGAATTGTTCAAAATTCTAAAGATTAGTATCACCTTGAATCTTGTATATAAAACCATTATTAGATAATTTTAAGCATTACTACGTGTAAGAGGATGTTACCCTCATTCAATGCATCTAAGGACAACCAATATAAATGTTATATGGTAAGGAAAAGTTAAATATCATAATATTAATGCTAACCATGATGGGTGGGACTATGATAGTGGTCCAAGCATATCCAAGTGAAGGCATTTTTATTTTGTCATATCCTTGGTGTGTGATTTAGGTAGACTTAAGATTAAATTATGAATATTGTAAAGTTTTGATGAGTTGTAATAAGGAAAAAAAGGTGTCACAAACTTCATCTATCAAGATGCACTTGAATCAAATATCACAAACTTTGACACTAATGAACAAAGGAAGATCATCCACATGAATTAATATTTTGTCAGGGATCATGAAGCTTATAATAGTTTTTAATGAAAGAGAGGCATATATCATTTGGTCATTTTGGATGGGTATTTATTCACATTATTGTAAAATATTATGCTTAGACCTAGGAAAGGTAACTTATTTTCCCATAGGTAATGGTATAAGAATGTTTATGTTGATTATGAGATGTATAACTCAGTTCTATGATGATGAGAAAAAATAATGTTCTCAATGAAAGGAATTTGAAAGGGGAAATTAGAAATTTATTCTATGGGGTCCCATTCATCAAATCTAATATGAGCTGAAAATGATTATAAAAGAGGCATATAATAATAAATAATCTCAACTTTAGAAGAAGTGGATCTAGATTGAATCTAATTAGGATTCAATGTGTGCAGTATCATAAATACCAATATAGTTAGGTAGGTTGAGTTGATGCTATTATCCTAGGTGATGCAAATGGTTGGACAAAGTCATCATAATAATATTTTATCATCCTGATCAATACAATTAAATCAAAATTAAGGGTTGTAATAGAATGTACTAGCCTGGTTGATATAGAAGAATTTTTTTAAGTAAATATATTGTATTAGGTTGGATAATATAGTTGGACATGACTAGGAAACTGAAGAGTGTATTATGTTGGTTAGTTGAGTTATAACATAAACTAATGGAAAAATATAATGCATTAGGTTGGATGATGTAGTTGTGAAATAAGATGATGGTAATAGATTCATAGGTATAGTTGGGCTATTTAAAAGTATGAAAATTATAATTTCCTCAAATTTGGTTTCTATGAAATGGTGAAGAGGGTTATCCTAAACTCTTCTAGAAGTAGGATAAGGACCATGAGTTTGATGGTGATAAATATCAATATAGTATATTATATATTTTATGTTGTTTATATTGACTAGGTTTTATGAATAATTATATGAGTGTGGCTTAACTATGGTTTTAAAAACATTGGTGGCTGGTGGTTGATTTTGATTGTTTGGATATAAGTTTTGATTATGGTTTGGAAGTGTATTAGAGTAAATTATAAGGTAATAATTATATTTGTGTAGTTCATCACTCTTTACTTTGGATTCATGATTTTTGGGCTACATTTTCATAATTGTTGTGATTCTTGGATCATATCATGTGATAAAATTTTCAACCAAGTAATAAATAGAAATCAAGGTGTTAAAGTTGTTTAAAATTATCATGGGAATGTCCTCAACTTATTTGGGACCAAACAAATTTTTTAGGGTTGTACTAATGATCACTAGGATGGGAAGTGTCAAACTCTCTACATGAGGGTTTAGGAAGATGTTTCCTAATCTCAACTAGGGAAAATAGATATGATTTTCATGTTTATTGAATTGTGAATCAAAATAAGGTTGGAATAGATTTCCATTGATAGGTTAGGAAAGACTCACTTCATAATAGCTTATTAGTATAATATAGTTGATATTTCTATTGGAATTGAATGTGTTTGAAACACCATCATCAGTAAATTTTTTGCTTTTAGACTTCATAAGCATATGAGTACCAAGATTAAGTTGGAAAGGATTGAATTTACTTCTGATAAAGTATTTGCATTTATATTTATTGAGGGATTATTATAATCATTTTGGAGAGAGATTCTTAACAATGTATTGTAGCTTAGGATTAAGGGAATTATTTAAAAAGTGAAAGAGGTTGTCTTTGACATGTTATGATTAACTTTGTTGGCTAAGGATTTCCAACACTTAATGAAAGATTGGTTAGTCTCATTATCAAATTTATTAAAATTAATGAAGTGGGATAAGATTTTTTTAGGTATATCATTGGATTAAAACTCTTGAATCAATTCATTAACTAAATTTTCCAAACTGGATATGGAGTGTGACTTGAGTTGGCTGTACCAATCTAAAGAGTTGTTAGAGGTGGTTTTTGATAGTATCCTAGTATAAAAAAAGGTATTGAGGTTAATCTAGTATTTATATATATTTAAAAAGGATTTTAAGTTCAAAGTGGGATCAATGGATCCATTATTGGTGATTGAAGGAGTGATTCCACCTATGCTGATGTTTTCAATTTAAAGTGCCAATGGTTTGTTTTGAATGTTTTTGATGGATTTATTACAAAGTTGTGGTTTCATAATGAGATTATCATGAGCTTATATAAGGGTGGGTGTGGGGGAGTTCATATTTTATGCTCCCAATGTATTTATTGATGGAAATTTTACATTTAAAAAAAATAGGTTTGTAGTTGCATCATCTGGGCATTATTAATGGCTTAAAAGTTATCCATTTTTCTCATTTATTTTAATATGATTTGGTGAGGATCAAGATTATTTTGGTTAAAGGTGGAAGGTTGAGTATATTATTAGGATATACTAGATGTGGTATTAAAATTGATGTTAACTTGGGATCTTTTAGTGGGCCCACTAAAGGAAGGCTTGCCATGTTAGTAGCGATAATAAGCATGGTGAATGAAGAGGGGAATGAGGAATTCACATATTGACTTGCCCCAAGTTTAGTGAAAAAATCATATTAGGGGAAGGAAGATTTTCCATATGGGGTGTCATCATGAGGTTATAGATCACTATAGGGTCCTTTTCCTTGTGATCAAGATGTTATTGTAGATATATGATCATTTATTTGGTATAATTATAGCTTGAGTAAGGGGTTATGTCCATGACCATTGAATAATGTATAATTATGATATGAAATTTACCATATAGCTCAGTTAATGGGTTGTCCTAAAATAAAATTCTCTTTAATATTATCACAACATGATCTAGTTTTCAAAGTGAAATTAAGTAACTATCTTTAGAGATCACCAATAACATGCATCAAGAACACAATATGACTAGAGGGAATATTAGTGGTTTGAAAAGGATCACTCATGGGTTGTAATTGAATATATACTTCAAACATTGGTATTAGGGGATCATGACTAATATAATTACATGGATTATGATTACATTCTATAATCATGAGATCCCCTAATACCAAGGTATTGGAGGAAAAACATCACATTGCAACTCATTAGATTATTTTCAATTAAGATAAAAGTGAGAATAATAAAAAGTGATGATATCATGAGAATCACATTCTATGGATATAGAATGACTAACTTTAGAATCTTTTCATAATATTAAACTATCATCACTATGTGCATCTAAAGCAATAATATCACTTTTAAAAAAAACTTCATCACATAACTTTGTATCTTTTTATATTTGAAGAGAATATAGAGATGTTAAAAAATTATTTGTAATTTACAATGGAGGAGAAATATTATCATAATAATGCATATCACAACCATGTTTAAATGAGAATATTGATTATTATATGCATTTACATCATCTACATTTTCTAGAGAATGGGAGGGATTACAAAAAATACTATAATGTTTGTTGATGTGGGTTTTATGCACAAAATGGAACCTTATGAGATATTCCTTGATGTTTTAGTATTGGTGAAGATATATTCACTCAAAGGCATGAGTTTTTGGGTATTAGGTTTTGTAAACAACCTAGTAGTGGAATAGTGGTGAGTGTAGAAATTGTTTACCTCAAATGGTTCATATATGACATGAGTCTATATATACTTGAGAGGGGTGGATTTATGATGAGTATAACCTAAGGTTGGTAGGATAAAATAAAATCAAAAGATAAATAAGGGTATGTTAGATAAAAAGGCTTGTGAATCAAACAAGAAGAAACCCTTCTAACCTAGATCTTGAACTAAGGGTTGGATAAACAATTAGGAACCAATGCTTGTAGTAAGTTATTTTTCATACAAAAATAATAAAACATAATTAAGAGTCCAAGAAAACAACAATACAATGAACTTTGATGCACATAATCAAAGGTTGTTAAATTTGTGAGATTATAATTGCACATATATAAAGGGAAATTATGATTATTACACAAAAGAATTCATATTAACTACTACAAAATATGAATAACTATATCAAATTAACATTGATGCATGAAAAAAATAGTAAGATACTTGATCAATAAATTTTATTTTAAAAGTCATAAATTTAGAGAAGAACAAGATTTACACGTCAAGACCAATTGTAGAATGATCATCAAAATTTATTATTAATCTTAATAGACAAAATTATCCCTCCTTTGGGATTAGGAGGATATAAATATACAATATTGGGTAGGGGTTGCTTCATATTCCAAGAAAAGTCTAACTTTACATGTCTAATTATAGAATTGTGTGTCAAAAATTCATGCATAACATGCATGCATGAAAAGTGTGTACATAAATAAGTTCCCTCATCCAAAATATTATATATATACATAAATAAATGTGGGACCACCAGTCCCAAATTAATCTAGAACATGCAAATACACACACACATATTTAAGGTGTTATTAATATGGCACTATTGGAAGAATAAAATGGTTGTATGATAGATATTAGCACTAAAGTGACTATTGTAACACCTTAAGGAATAAAAATTGGTTTTTTTGGACCTTGTGATAATTTTATAACAACTGTAGTTGATTGTGTGCTTGGTGTTGATGTGGGATATTCCACTGTGGCCTTGAGTTTTTCAAATAATGCTTGAGAAAATTCAAACTCTTTATTAATAATGTCAAAATTAAGCATGGAAGGCTTGAATATTATAATATAATCACCTATTAACCTTATATGATCTAATTTTGAGGCCTTAAGTCCTTCTCTAAGGGCTTCAACCTAAGTTACTTTATCCATAAAAAATGATTAATTATATAATTAATTAATTAATCTTATAGATAGTTCCATGAGCCTCCTTCTTAATGATATCTATAGTTATCTTAAGAAGTTCTTCAAAATTAGGCATATTTACTAGTTTCCCAGTGGAGGTTCACATCTATGACACTCATATCTTTTAAAATCACTAAGGCCTATATTTCTTGGCTTGAAAACTACCCTATAAAGGATTTCATTTGTGCATGCGAATTAAAGACACCATCCCTCTTCAAAATTACATAACTCAAAGCCCATGCAACATCTTTGGTATACATTAGGTTCAAGTGATTGTATGAACTATTTCTTGCACACTAAACTAGGAAGTTGAGTTTATTTTAAAATTATTTTAATTCATTCTATAGTTATATCACCTTTACCCTTTTGTGTTAGGATTCACCCTTGGAGAATTGAATTATATTAAAAATATTTTACAACCTTGTGGTTGCACTTTGGACATTGCCCATAATTTTCTAGGCAACATGAATGATTTATCTTTGTAGAAGCCTCTATTTTTATTTCTCTTGGATTTTATACATTTATTTCATGGCCTCCTTAGTTGAATAAATGAAAGAGAAAAAAACATATTATTTTGGGTCACCTGGATTCATTTTGGGATTCTTGACCAAGGTAAACATGTTTTCCCTTTGTTTTAGTAGTATTTACTCTCTTGTGCTAGTATTCACCACTTGTCAAAATGAGTGGTGACTATGTGTAACTCTATGAGGATAAATTTTTGTCTATCATCTCTTCATCCTTGTATCTCATTAACTAAGTGGAGCACAATGAGTTCCCATTTCTCTTTAGGCTAGCTAGGATCTATGGATAGGAGTTAGTGTAATCACTAGAGGGGTAAAAATCTCTGGAGGTGCCATTAAGAAACTTATTTAGATGTGAAATTAGAGGGGTAGTTGAATAATAATTTTCCATATTTAAAATTCCCTTTGAGAGGTGATTTATGCCACATACTTTTTCAAGCCTAGGGTTTTCAAAATTGTCATTGTGGAAGACAATGTGGGTACATATTGTGGAAATGGTAGCTCCAATTGAGGTGAAGATTTTGGAGGAATGGGTGGCACTTAAGTATTAAAAATATAAACTAACTCTAAGTTATAAAAATAAAATCTCTTTTAATTAGACATTAATTGGGTTGGTGAAGAAAAAATGGAAGAATCAATAAATCTAGAAATTGGTGGCTTAGGACTAGTAGGTGGAAAATTTACAACTTGAGTATCTAAAATAATAAGGGAAACAAAATGATAAAACTAGATTGTTAATATTATACCTTTCTTCCTTAGTAATAATTTCTTGGTCTAGTGTTCCATCTAGATTTTCTTTTCATATCAGGCTTCCCATGATCATGGATTTTGCCTTTTCTAGCTCTACCTCTTCCTCTATTTCATTCTAGACTCTTGCTTCACTTAATTATTGATATCATCCCTTCATAATTTCTATATTTCCTTCCTATTCATCCACGGGATAATACACTAGTAAAATTACATTTCCATCTTCTTCTTCATTTGTTTCCTCGTCAAGGGATCCTCCTGGGGAAGCTATACCCAATGATGGTATTTCTTCCAATTTTTGAATTTTGAAGGAGGTTAGGATAAATATAGATTTACCCTAGTGAGTAATGATAGGGGGAATAGGATGTGAAGGGGAAGTTGAAATCAATAAAGGATCCATATTATTAATATCTCCTACTACAAGTGATGGTGAAGGGATGGGTAGTGGAACAACAATGGTGGAGGCAAGAGTGGATAGAGAGGATACCATTATAATAGGGGATATTTGAGGAGTTGTCCTCTCATTTATGATAATAGGTGGAAATGGACTCAATTGAGGTGCTTGAGGGGAAGAAGGATTATATGAGAGAGATGATATATAACTTTTTATAAACTCAATGAGGAATAATTGTGTAACCAAAATAAGTGGAGCCATAGGTGCCCAAGAGAATGTGATTATTTGTCCATCTAGAGGAGGTAAAATCCTCAAAATTATTATTTTTGTGTGAAAAGTGTTAGTAACTAGATTAATGGAGGCTATAATAGGACTAAGGAGGCCTTTTAGAATCTCCTACTTATTTTATAGATTCTCCTCCCTTTGACTGCTAGGCTTTCCCTCTAATAGATTGGTCTCTTCTTCTATAAGAGAGGGAGGCTAATCTTACTTAGTTATCTCTTGAGGCTATGGTTAAGGCCAATGGTGAATCTAAGCACTTTCTACCTCCTTTACCATTTCATTTACTTTTTCTTTGGTGATTTCTAGGTTATACTAGATGGATTGAGTAATGATCATTGACATCTTATTATCCCTCTTATAATTCTAGACCTCCGAATCATCTAAATAATTAAAAAAGATAGAATTATGTTCATATTATTGGTGACCATGTCTAATGGTCACCATTTTAATTTCCTTGAGGAACTTAAGATAGTTCCTACCTTTTCCCTTGGGATCCCATTCTTTGAATTGGGCCACCTTCAAATTATAATGGGATCTGACCCTTCCCACTTGATTGAGGTGTGGCCTTATTACAAACTAAAGCTACCCAATACTTAGGGGAGTCTTGTGGTAATAATATTGATTCTTAATACTCATATATTTATTTATATTTTTATATAATTAGTGTGAAATATATTATTCTACCATCTTATTTGGGATGTGGCATGGTAAAAACAAAGGAGGTTTTCTTGTTTCTTTAATCTTAATGATTGTACAGTCTAGATAGTACAAATAATATCCCATTTTGGTGATGCTCCTCAAATTTTTAGATATCCTCGGCATATTAGTGCCATAAATATCTTGATAAACTTGAGGATAAACATCATTAAAAATTGTAATAATCTCATTCTTGAATCTATAAATAAATGAGAAATAATAATACTAAAAAATCCTTTTATTCAATTACTTGATTTATGGATTCCATAGTTATACACGAGCCCTATGGACCATTCCAATGATCACACATAATAAATAAGACATCATATAAAAATTACCATTGGATAGCCTCTGTTCTAGTCTTAACATTTGTGCCTTCAGTTTGAAACTGATAATTTCACCTAGGGTTAAAATTTTGTTTGAATTTAAAAGAATATCCAATAATGGGATCCATTATACTTGTATATAATTAATACTAACGAATCCATGAAACCTATTTAGAAGGGTCATTTCTACCCTAATACCTGGTCTAAACTTGATTATGCCATTGGAGGAAATACTTCCCTTGGGATTCAACCTTTCCCCTTTCACTAAGAACTATTTCAACTTTCCCTCTACCATGTTATGTTCCATCTATACATTGGCTGAAAGCTAATTATAGGCAACTTTGGGCCTTGGGATAAATCTCAAATGATCACCTTGAAGCATATGAAACTACAATTTTTCATTTCTTAAGATGAAAACATTCTCCCTTTCAAGTTACATTATAGAATAAATCATGAAGTCAGTCTATACAGGGTATTACCTTTGGTTTTACAATTATGTTATGTATTTCCATGTTACTTATAAGTATTAATTCATTGATGTATTAATTATACTGAGATAGATGATAATATGAGGAATATGGTGCAATAGCATCCAATGCATTTTAGATGGTTGAGTAATAAGGAAACTTGAAATCAAGGGCACCCTTATCAAATAATGTGTCTATATATTCAATTCTCTCAGAGATAGAGTATGAGGAGGGTTATAGGTTGTGAGATGGTTTTAGAGAATATATTTTAGAAATATGAGAGTGTGTATCACCTTTGTAAACTATCTAAATGTTCTTGTAAATTCATTGAAAAACTAGGACTTTTGGTTACTTGAGATCTCAAAATTGCAATGTTCAACTTGTAGATTAATGGAGAAGTGACTTGTCTCTACTTGAATTTTTCATATATTTCTAAAGACTAATTATTTAATGCACAGTTAGTGAGAAATAAATATGAATAATGTCTTTTAATTTTGTTCTCATTTATATTTAAATTTGTTAGCCAATTTTGGTGGGTTATTGCTTGCCATATGGTAACTTTTCACCAACTTTATGTGACTATTAAACACTTTAAGATAGGTGTTGATCTCTCACTTGATACCATTTGATTAACCTTTAAATTATTTATTTGTATTCTGGCCATGCCTCTCCTTGATCATGATGCTTGTATTCATCTCATTTACTCAAGGTCATTAGGCTTATAATCTTGATTTATATACACCATGGGCTAAAAGTTAATATTATTGAGCCACATAGAATGATCTAGGGGCTCTGGAGCTATTTAGACTTTCAAACTATGTATGTATTTTAAGAGGGATCTAGGTGGTTGGGATGTTGACATGCAACATGATATTAAGGATCATGGATTTAGAGACTTGGGGCCATGGGGCCATAGGGCCATTAATTTGGCACCTTCATCAAAGTACTCTGAGTGAATGAGATTATGCCATCTATCTTGATCTTGGAGTTCTAAGGCCTTAGAATACCTAGGCTTTGATTTGACCTTCTAGGCTTTATATTTATGGGATTACACCACATGACATAATCTTGGGACTTTGGGGACTCACAAGACTTAGAATTTTTTATGAAATGAACCTTGTCCTAGTTGAAGGTTGTCTTGTCATGTGGATAGATTATGGTAATATAACTATCGATAAGGTATGGTACTTATAATTTAAGTACGAAAAACTCTGATTAATGTTATGATTCCACCTGTATAAATTAGACGGATCTAATTTTACCTGTATTTTGAATTTTTCTGAAGGCTAAAGGGATAATTATGAATGTAATCCTTCCACCTATCTTGATATTAGAGTTATGAAACTCAATAAAATTAAATATTTAAGGTCTTTAGGTAAAAATAACTCATAAGTCTTTGAAATAGTTCTACATGCACACAAAATCATACAAACAATAGGACATAACATGTTATATATGTTATCCAATAAAATCATAAGTTCAAATTTTAAGAGAAATAAAGAAAATCCAAGGTTCAAAATGAATCATAACTAATTTCCAAACTTTAATTTTCATAATTTTATAATTATGCAATTTTGACTTAGACTTTTGAAAATAACCTTAGACCAATGCATTTCAAAATTGATGACATGGGTCTTCAAGGTTCATAGGACCTTGAATAAGGATTTTCAAAAAATAATGGGCCCCTATTTGAATTCATAAAATGGGGGTGTGTGTGTTAGGACACAAAAAATGGAAACTCAATGGGGAAATACTCCTGAGTATTTGAGAACATATAATCTTAGTAATGCATCATAACAAACTTTCAATTTTAATAATAAAAGAATAAGTGAACCAGTCCCCTAAAAAGGACTCCTCATTCTGCATGAAATATACTAACACTTTTCATTCTTGGGATCTATGTGTGTAATTTTATGAAATTTATTTCCCCTCATTATGAGAGTTTTAACAAAGACCTGAATAAACAATGTAGGTTTTATATTTTACAAATAAATAGTAAGGGAAGCCCAGGTATTATTCTACTTCTAGCCAAGCATCCATAGCCCTAATAGAGATACCTTTGATTCCACTCTAAGGTTTGCTCTACTACCATCAAGTCATTTATAACCCTGGTAGAGATTATTTGAATCACCCTTCTTCCATAAGTTTGCATGATTTTTTTAGAACACATATAGAAGAAAGTTTGGAATCACCATTGGATGGGTGTATGCATAAGAAAACTTATTTTAATAAATACATCCCTACTAGTGTGCATCCATTTTAATGTTTATTATCTCCCATCCAAGTTTTAACATGCAATAGTGCAACTGATCTTTTATAAATGAGAATTCTTTCTAAAATTTGCATGAGTATATAAGAGTAAATCCCAAAGGCCTAGTGAATTCACTTAATCTAGGTAGAATTTTTTTTTGGTCATAACATATGCCTCAATCCTGGAACCTCAATCACTACCAGAATAAATTTGGGTAAATGCCCATTATGTTTTTTTTTTATACCAACCCCTTATTTTGTCAAAACTTTCATAATTATAGCACAATAAATTGATTGGATTATTATATAGTTTTAGAAAAAACTAATTTAGAAAGAATAACAATTGAATACCAAAGTAAATGCAAAAAATAAGAAACATTAATCTAAGAAAATAGGAAAGATTAACCTATAAAGTAAGAAATCTATTATATAATGTAATAAACCCAATCTAATTCTACATTTAAATTTTCACTTTCATTTAGAAACATTTCTAGTTAGAGCATCCATGAAATAATGTTTCAAAAACTATCCATTGAATGGGAAAATAAGGTCATTACAATGAAGGTCCTTCAAGTGAAAGACATTTTACCTAAAATTTTAGATATTTTATGTGGTCTAATACATAAAAGAGTGAACTTATCATACTGTCCTTTCTTCTCATGTTCATTATCACATAAAATCATTAGGTTTAAAATCCTATTTAGATATTTTGTCAAACCATCTTTTGACAATATCTTGGTATTTACTAAAGCTATGCTGTGCTTTAATTCATGCATCTTCCATATGGACTATATCAAATAGTCTAGAATAGATTATTTCATCCTCTCCCATGTACTCCTACATAAAATAGTATGTTAGAATTTTAAGAGTGATAGGGGAAAATGGATACTATCCATAAACTAGTAGAAATAATGAAGCCTTGAGGGATTGCTTATGTTTTTTATGTCTACCCAAAGTGCGTGCTTCAATAGAATATGCCATTTCATTGGTTTATCTTATGCTAACTTATTAATGGCATCCATCAGATTCTTATTATTAGATTTCATTCTATTGTGGATAGTAA
Organism: Torreya grandis; assembly: GCA_037957365.1. Classification (NCBI taxonomy): domain Eukaryota; kingdom Viridiplantae; phylum Streptophyta; class Pinopsida; order Cupressales; family Taxaceae; genus Torreya; species Torreya grandis. Next base: position 502,031 of record JARHVA010004283.1, on the reverse strand, counting down.
TATGAAGAGAACTTGGTGGTAATTTGGTTATTATAAGCCCACTATAAATTATATAGATTGAAAAACTAGAAAATTATCATAGACTAAAGATATTAGATTACCAATCCTATTAAATATATTCTCTTCAAAAAAAATAATAACATCATTCTAGAATTCCTAGTGGCCACAACTTCTATTCATCGAGTGCAATAATCAATAGATGTTAGGACAAATTTGTGCCTTGCTAAGGAGTTTGGGTTGATCACCCCAATGAATTCAATACCCCATGAGAAAAGGGCATCCTTCAATGACCAATTAAAAAGTCATGGCATCATGTACTTCTATTTTTACAAACACCTAGCATTCATGGAAAGATTTAACATGATTATGGGGATCTTTGAAAATCATAGGCCAATAGAATCCCATTCGCAAGATTTTATGAGTTGTTGCATTTATTAAAGGATGCTCACTACCTATATTTTGATATAGATTATTTAATATGTATATAACTTCCTCTTTAAAAACACACAAGTAGATTCTTTCATAATTCTTCTGATATAAAACTACTTTTTTAATCATATAATGGGCTAACTTGAGTCTAAGGGCTTGCCTTTGCTCTCTATTTAGTTAAATGGGACATATACCCATGAGTAATTAGTCAATGATGTGGGAATACCATTCACCACCAAACACCTGAGTCTCATTAATTTTTTCACTATAAATGTATGGATCAACCAAAATCATGAGCTGGATGATTCCCTGGCCTCACACCATCTTGGCTTGTCTAATTTCATGATCAAACTAATATAGTTTTTCCATCTACTTTCTTTCACCTAATTTATCCTGGTTGAGTGTAAGGTATACATTTGGGTTTGGAATGATGGCATACATATTATTCCTCAAATGCAATACTTTAAATTATTCACAACTTTGATTAGTACATATATCTATTTATTTATTTATTTATCATTGAATACTTTAAATCTACATCTTTTAGGTTAATAGTCATGAAATTAATTAGATGTTCATTATCATCTAGCTTTTGTTTGAGTACAACTGCTATAGTGCACTCTGAATAAAATGAATAAAGAAATAAATCGTTAGTGAAGTCCAGGCTAATCAAAACTAGGGATTGAGTAATGGTATTTTGATATCTTAGAAAGATTTCTTGGATTCAGTTATCCATTCTATTTTGGCATTTTGCTTCAATATGGAATTTAGTGGTTTAACAATCTCTACAAATCTAGAATTAAATTTACTCACAAATTTTATCTTGCCAAATAAAGACTTCAACTCCTTATTGTTAGGAGGTGTTTGCTTGGAAATGTACTGGATTCATAATGGGTTAATGGAAATCCCATATTTAGTAATGATATGGTTCAATAGTTTTCCTTTAGTAACTTTAAAGATGATCTTTTTTGGATTGAGTGATACTCCATATCTTTTACAACTATCAAATACCTTTTATAGATGGTCTACATGATCAAATATGTATTTCAAAAAATTATTGTTTCATCCATATATATGATGATACACTTGCAAAAAATTCCTTGAAATTCAAAATCCATATCTAATTGGAATTTTTACCCTGCATTAATTAGGCCAAAATGCATCTTTTTGTATGTAAAATTTACCCACATAGTTGTGAAGGTAGTCTTAATTCTATCTTGTACTTCTAATAGTACTTGATTATAGATTGATAATCCATCCAAGAAGGACATCATATCAGATCCAATAACCATTTGAATTACCTCATCCAAGGAGGGTAGACAATAGTTATCTTTTTTCAAGGCTTGGTTCAGATTTTTAAATTCAACACATAATTTGATTTCTCCATTCTTCTTCCTAACTAGTACTAGGTTGGCTACCTAGGTAGAATACATAATTAGAAAGACAATAATATTATCCAATAGATTATATAATTATATCTAGATGAGAGGTTTCATAATTTTATTAAATAGCCTCTGTTACTAATTCAAATACTTATGTTTTTGATTTAGTGGGATAGTATGTGTGATGACCTTGGGATCAAAGACCTTCAGATATTCATTTGTCCAAAAAATCACATCTTTGTATTTTGTTAAAAAACCTTTAAATTTTCTTTCTCACTTTTATTTCAACTCAAACCAATGTTTAAATATGGGGGATGTTGGTCAGTTCCTAGATTCTCCTTTATAAAGTTAGATTTAGTCACTTTTAGCTATTTCTGCTTTTGAGCTTGTAGATCCACATCAAAATCTTGCTCTAGTGAGACCATCCCCATAGGAATGAGGTTCTCTTTTATATGTAAGATACCATATTATCATAAATATTACATATTCATGGGTTTAACATCTTTTTCATCTATTATCTGAGATTCAAAGGATATATAAGTATTCATAAATTGTATGATCTATTGATAATCATTAAATACCTATAATTTTTCCACATTGTATAGGATAGAGAGACAAGGAACCATATCTATAGAATTTTTTTCATATTGGATTCTTGGATTGGTTCTAGATTAGCTTCTAAAGCTTCTAATGATTTTGTAATTTTGTTTCCTTCCCTTGGGATAGCTACAATGTTGAATGGTTGGAAGGATTTGATCAGATCCCATGTTCAGTGTTTGTAATTATTTAAGTAAGCTAGTTTAAATTGGTATTTATTTTTAATCTAATTGAATAATAACTATGAATCACAAAATATATATAACTACCAGACATTTTATTTCACTAAAAACTACAAACCTATGAATAGGGATTCATACTTAACTCAATTATTAGTGCAAGGGAATTACAACCTATATGTAGCTAGATAATATTTCCCATCTAGGTAGATCAGAGCTATACCAACACCTAAACCTTATTTTGATCTATCTACGTAAAAGTGGAATTTCCATAATTGGGAGGACTTTTAAATCCTTATTCATGATGTTTTTTCTTGGTAGTGAATGTATACACACTTGCATGTGAGGATGCAACATTAAATTTTTCATTCTTAGCATTATAATATGTGATTAGGTACTTCATTTTTAGTTCTTTGTCTACTCAAATATCGTTGGTTAATCCTTTCCATGGTATCCACATGAATGACAAGTATGTATCCATGTATCCATTCTGTTTCTTTGAGCAATCCTAGCTCAACAACAAGCTATCAGCTTATAGAATGTCAACAACTAGAATATCTATGTACCATTTTACATGTGGCTCATCTACAAGATATATGTGTATATTTGTTAACAATACAACACATGGGACATAAGATGTGTATAGTTTAAGTACCACCCTTTTAGATTTATCTAGAGTCAAACCTAATTTCCTACATACAACTCTAGGCATTACATTGGTTGAGGCACCTAAGTTAACCAAATAATTATGCACATTATTTTTGAACATTATGATGATTAAAAAAAATGTGGTAATTTAGCCTTATCCTTATAAATGACCATGTTTGTATGTGTAGTTTTTAACTTATTCATAAATTATATCCTAGTAAAGACTTTGAGTAATAACTCTCTCTTTTCAGTGATCTAGGCTAATTTGTGAAGACTGATATTTGCCTTGATCTTCTTCATATCTTCAACAATATTATACCCTCCTTTGCTTTGTGTCTCTGCACTCTATAGATAATCATTCCCTTTTAGAGGGGTAGATTATTGTTGACCCTAATATTTGGAGTAGTAGAGTTATTATTAGGGGGCATGAAATTAATAATAGTTTGATTATTCTATATATTATAATTATTCATTTATAACTACTTAAAGGCATGACATTCATTTTTATTATCTTTAGGTTCATTTTCATCTTCCATTGGGAATGGGAAGTCATATGTATCAAAGACCATGGTTATGCTAAGAGGACTTAGAAAAATAGAAGAATATAGTTATGATTAATTTTTAAAACCTTCTTATCTATCCATTTATTTATGAAATATTTCAAAGGTGGTGCATAATTCTATGTAGTCTAACTCACTATGTTAAGCTATGTTGTGGATTCGACACTAATTAGGAAGTGTTGTTTCCAAGATGTTTATTTTTTTCATCTTGTTAGGTGGATGCTACTCTATATTGTTTCTAGGTATATTGAAAGGTTTATTATACCTATGATATTCAAAATTTAGATTACTATTCTAACCCATGGTGTTTCCCACCTATTTATGCATGCTTAGAAACTTATTACTTAACTTCTATACCATTAATTAGATGGAATCTAATTCTAATTTTATAGAATTAAAATTAGAACCTTGTTTAGTAGCAACATTTACTGGTATCAAATATTATATATAATTGTGATGGTTGGATGCAGACATGATTATTCGAGAATTTAAGGTGTTGGTTAGGTGGAACATGGGATAAAGGTAATTGGGTGTACACCTATTTTTTATTTTGAGTCACAACATTATGATTAGCATTTGGAATGGAGTTAAGGGATGGAAAATTAAGACCAATATTAATTGGGGATAAATCTTGTGACTAAGGATTCAACTATCTATCAATGTTGATAGATTCAACATAAGCCAAAGGTATCATATTAACATTGGGCATTCTATAGAGAAAGATAATTGTTAAAGAATCAAAAGCATTCTTGTACATCTCAAGGGTTAATGCCTCATCAAATTTATAAGCAGCTTCAAGTTGGTTATACATATTTTGGAATCTTGGTTTAAAGGTTCAAATTGGTTCATTAAGTTCTATCCTTATGCTATAACAGTGTTGATATATGACACAGGCTAGTGACCTATCTAAAATGTGATAAAAAATATTTTTGCATTGGTTAGAAGAGGTAAATTAGTCTTCCAATAGGTTGAGGAGAGAGTCATAAGCAACATCCTATAAGGTAAAAGAGAAAATTCAACATGATGCATATTTATAGGTTACAATCCCTTTACATAGGAAGGTTTTGTAATAATTTACACATTCTTTATTATTCTTACATGTTGTCCATTTTTGGTCACCATAGAGGAGCAAAAGTAATTCTACGATTCAATATTTAGGCGTAAGGATGCAGGATTTCCAAAGTTCAATCAGAATCCATGAAAAATGGTTATGTATTTTACTAAGTGAAATTTCAAGAAAATATGGTCTTCAATCCTTTTGAAAAAAATAGTTAAAGAATATGTTGTGAAGTCTTTAGACTTTTGTCCAAAACAAAAATACTAAAGACTTCACAAGAATTTGTTTAAGTATTTATTCTTCAAGAAAATTGTAGTGAAAAAGTCAAAAAATTTATTCTGAACAAATTTTTTTAAGACCTAAGGAGGATTCATAACTTGTGAAAAAAGAGAATCATAAATTTTATCTTGAAAAAAGTTATGAAGAAAAATTTATAAGGTTGTGTGTTTAGTCTTTGAGGTGTTCAGGGAATCCATTTGGAAGGTGGTTTGAAATAAGAGTCAAAGATGAAAGTGCTAAAATACAAATGAAAATACAAGTCATTGAATTTGAAATGCTAAAGGTCAAAGGCCAAACATAAATTATGAAGAAGAAAGCTTTCATGCCTTAATTAATTCTTCAACTTCACTTGGAGCCACATGTAAGCATTTTGTGGCCCCAAGCCTTTCCAAAAGTCTTTCAAAAGAGTTAGTCAATTTTAAAGAAATTACCTAGGAAAATACAAATTAAATAACAACCAAAAGAAGTGGGTTAATGGGATTTTTCCATGTCACATCATCCCAGTGACCCTAAACCCTATAACCATCGATATAATTCTAAAACCCTTAAAGCTTCAAGTTATCAAGATGCTTCCACATGTTATGATCATAGTGACCTAGTATTCTAGAGATGTCCATGAAAATGTTGAAGCCCTTAGGTAAATGAGCAAGTGAGATGATGCCACATGGAATAATCCCACTTCACCTTGATATAAAAGGCTAAGTAGGGTCATAAACCATAAAATAGATTTGATCCAATCAAAATGTGCCATGTGGTAGTCTCCTAGGAACCCATGATCTAAAGGCAATACAATTTTTTAAAATCTCAAAGCTCCAAAAAAGTGATGTATGGAAGAGGTGAGGATATAAAATCTAGTACCTAGGAAAATGAAGAGAGGACATGTGGTGGCCAGTGAAAAGTAGGAAACAATAGAGAGATGAAGCCCATGAATGTCAATTAACTTCTAAATAGAAAGGAAATTATCCACATTAGTGGAACTAATAATGTAGCAAAGATGACATGTGCAAATAGTGACCTCAACAGGCATGAGCTTATAAATTGATAGCCTATTTGGCCATTAAATCCATCAAAATATAAGGAGTGACTACACATTCAATTCAATTCATAAAATCAAGTGCATATCAGTTTAACACCTAGAAGTGATCATAAAGGTGGTAAAATTTAATTTAAAATTGAGTAAAAACACCCACCAAAAGTATAGCCCATATATTAGGTTTAAGTACAAAGCATATGGGACAAAGAGGATTCTTAAATGATAAAGATGGCATGAAAATCCATAAAATGCAACATTGAAGGTAAAAGTGGTAGAATTAAGCAAAATATTCCAAGGCAAGCAATCCGAAGAGATCTCTAGTTGCATCCTCATATATGAAAAGTCTAAATTTAGATTTAGTAGTTAAATGATTAAGGTTGGTTTCTCCACAACCAATAAGAAAAGACAATGAACTGATAATATCAAGTTTGAGGCAATCATCACCATGCTTTGAGGATAAAATTAGGATCCTAATTATCTTTGGCCATCCTTATTTGATTTGTATATATATCATGTGTCTCAAATTATTATATCAATTTTATTCTCTTATCTATATTTATGATTGTAATCAATGACCCATGGGATTCTCATTGCCTATAAATCCCAAGTTTTACATTGTAAAAGGGTCAACATTTTTTTAGCACATTGATTCTAGAAAAAGTTTCCCTCCATGAGCCCTTTACTACCCAAACCTTGTATTTTAATGAGAACTGAGTTCACCTCCCTTTATTCTTCTTACATTCTGTGTGTGTTTTATGTTTTTTTTATCTTTGTCTATGGATGACTTTCATCCCTTTCATTGATGTCTATTCCCAACAACTATGTGTAGACTTAGAATTCATTTTTATGTCACATGTGTGTATTTAGGGTTGTGTATGCATTATTTATAGAATGTCTATCATCCCTCTCAGTGCTACACTGTGTTCTCACACCTCTACATGAAGCACTTATGTAATTAAAATGCCCATGTTGAAGTCTATGTGATATTTACTTATTCTCTACAATTTTTAATGTGTTATTCAAATATTTTATAGTGGCTCTATCTAATTTTGGTGTATCACTATTTTTATATTTCAAGATTCTTCCTCCCTTTCCCCTTCAAAATATTTTAGACTTAGGATTATCTATAGATTTCATTCTAGATATTTAGGCATACATGTTGATCCTAAGTTAGATTCATTTAGATTAGAAGGAATCCAACTTTCTTCTGAGGTTCATCCAAATGAGTATAAGGGTCCCACAACCTTGTGGATGTTCCCATTATTCCAATGAACTAATTATTCTAATTTAATGGGTACACAGTTTGAGTGATAATAATTTTTTTCATGCCCAATGGGATGAAAAGCAAATATTTAACTAATAATTTAGTGCTATTCTTGGTCAACAATGTTTAATATACTCTACACAACACTTGGTGACTCCAAGCATTAATGGTTTGTTAAGCATGAGATATACTGAGAGGGGGGGTGAATCAGTATATCATATATCTTATTAATCTTTTCTTTAACCAAATTCCACTTAATCAAACATTCAAGATATGCAATAAAACTAAAACAAATAAACACCAAACAAGATAGAGAGAGACACCAGATATAACGTGGAAAACCCAATGTGAGAAAAACCACAGAGAATAATCTCAAGTATATGAATGAGCACCAACCCAAACAATATTTGCAATCCAAGCTTACAAGAGCACCAACCCCTTTGCTGAGCACCAACCCAACAACTATTCGTGAGCACCAACCCATAAGAGCACCACACCCCTTTGACGAGCACCAACCCAGCTACTATTAATGAGCACCACACCCCTTTGACAAGTACCAACCCAGCTACTATTCATGAGCACCAACCCACAGGAGCACCAACCCCTTTGCCGAGCACCAACCCAACAACAATTCATGAGCACCAACCCACAAGAGCACCAACCCAACAACATTTCGTGAGCACCAACCCATAGGAGCACCAACCCCTTTGTGTATACCACACACCTATCTCTCAATGTTGCTATCTCAAAAAATGATAGATCAATACAACATCTCTTTCATCTCTCTCACCTTTGCTCTTATAAGCTAGATATAAAAAATACAAATCATATTCATCTCTCACAATTGCTCTTCTAAGATAGATATTACAATATCAAATCAACCTCTATCTTCCATATTATAAATGGCTTCTCAAGCCATTATTTATAGCTTTCCAAATAACCTTTGGCCTTCCCCCTTTGTGACCCTTCAATCCTCATGGAAAATGGTGCCAAACTTGTATGACCCTTCATATTCAAGCCTTTGAAAAGTCATGTGGTGACCCTTCATGATTAAAAACGTCCTTCTTATTGACCATTTTTTTCTCAATAGGCCAAAAATCAGTCCCCTTCTGTCCCTGCTATTTTAGGCCATTTCATTTTTTAATTTTGCATGAATCTATTCATTTCTACAAACTCTACAGGTCTATATCTATGGATTCTATAGGTCTAAATCTATTGACTCTATAGGTTTTGGATTTCTATAGACTCTACAGGTTTTGGATTTTTATGGACTCAACAGATTAGTCCTTTGGTGCATGAAGCATCAGTTCAGAGAGTGCTGGGTTTTACAAGGCTTCTTTGGGCTCTTGTCTAAAGAAAATCATGAGAAAGGTTGGCATCCTTGGTTCAGTGAACTAGTTTAATGCCTTAGTTCAATCGGCCTTGGTTCATTGCTCAAGTTTAATGAGTTGGTTCAATCAGTCTTGGTTTATCACTTGGTTTAATTCAGTTGGTTCAACACTTCAGTTCGATTTAATGCACTGGTTCAATGCTTGGTTCAATTGATTAGTTCAATCAACCTTGGTTCAATTGGTGGGTTCATCAAATGGTTCAAACACAAAGTTCATCGCTTGGTTCAATTGGTGGGTTTAGTCATTGGTTCAATGAGCTTGGTTCAAAGGGCTCAACGCACAACATTAAACCGTTGAACTGGTTTAATGAATTTGTTCAATAGTTGGTTCAAGTGAAAGGTTCAAAGGGCTCAATGTGTAGTGTTGAACTGATTGAACCATTTTTGGTTCAATGGGTCAGTTCAATGGCTTGGTTCAAAGGAGCATCCCATAGCCAAAGGGAAGGAGCCCTTACAGAGGGCAGTTTCTGAGTCAAAAAACCCTTGCAGAGGGCAAGGAGCTTCTCAAAGGCAACCAAAGGGTAAGTTTTTAGAATTTTGTTTGAGGCCAAATTCTTTCAGACTTTTTCTCTGAAGGAATTCCTTTGGACAAAAGGCCTAAAGGAATTTAGGGGAAGCTGTAGTTTAAAGGGGCCAAAGGAATTCAGGGGAAGTCAAAGCGACCAATTCCCATAGACTTTGTCTACAGGAAAAAGCCTGAAGCAAAAGACCCATGAAGTAGAAAAACCCCACAAAAAAGACCTGATAGATTTTTCCAAGGATGGTGACGTCCCAAAATCTATCAATTTTAAGGAGACAGACTAACTGTTGGGTGACGGTTGTGTGAACGTCAAAATTAACAAAGTGAAATAGTCATTTGCTTTTGAACTGCCTGAGCACCAACCATTAAAAGAGCCCAAGGAATGTAGTGACCCACCACAAGATCACCCTTGAGGGCTAAAAAAATAGGAGACAAAGTAGGAAGAAGATAAGGTGCAAAAATAGACAAAGCAAGAGGCGAGTTATTACCAGATGAGTAGCGTGACCTATTTTCTCTAGCTAGCATTTATGAGGGGACAAAGAGCAGTCTGGTTACAAAAAAGAGGCATGACCATGTTTTTTACATTAAGAATGGAATGTCAAAGTCAAAGAAGGAGCCAACAATCAGACAACTTCCTCTTCCCGAGGTTCAAAACGCACATGGCTAGATTGCAAAAAGGAGCACCAAAATCTTTCCCAAGAAGTGCCAAGTTCTCTTCCTCTTTCTATATATTAAATTTTTTTTCATTTTGAGAAGAATCCATTCTCTCAGCCTTAGGGAAAAACTCAACCCAAAAATCTCTTAGGCTTGTAAGGTAGAGCTGTCAGTTTTTACCTTGAATTAGAACTTAGCTATTTTTACCTCTATTTGGGCTTGCACTTTAAAGTATATGTCTATTTTCTTCTTTCATGTTAAGTCATTATCTTTCATGCTTTCAAAGATCAATCACAGCATGTCCAATACATTGTGAAGTCTCCTTTTTGTAGGTCTACTAGAAGTGTCTATAGAAAGGATATAGGTGCCTACAAATAGGCTGTCAAAGTGTGTCCTAGAACACCTTTGCTAGTTCCTTCCTCCCTGTACTTCCACAAACCCCTAGCTGACTATTGTAGAAAAACTTCCCACTTCAGATGAAGTGTATGGGTGCTTCTTTTTGGTGAAAAGTGTATATTTAGGCTAGGTGGATCACTTTTCTGGTGTATCACCTTTTCATTTTTAGGCTTAGGTTCTATTTTCAGCATCTCTCTCTCCCTTTTCATCCCCCCCATTTTTACATTTTATTTGTTGGCAGTAGGAGAAACCACGGCCTAAAAGATACATCAGAGGGAGCTAGCCCTCATCTATAGACTCTCCCCTCTAGCTTCACTAGTCCCACAGGTGAGAGGGGAGTTTCCATTGTTGTGTGTGGAAAGGCAGGAGCTCGGCCTCCTACCCTGAGTGTAATCCACTACGTCAACAGTTTTTGGCATGCCCAGTGGGACCAACTAAGACAAGTTTTGTCCAAAGAGTTGAAGATTTTTTTGGTGTGTTCTTCAACTGACCAGCCTTTAGAGGCTTTTTCATCAACACTAATGGTGACTCTGAGTTAAATCAATTGGTTAAGCAATTTTGGTACCATACCATCAAGAAACATCATTTTGGTATGTATAATCCCATCATTCTAAGCCATGAACCCTATTTTCATTGGCCAGCATGGATATGATCATCACCAGCCTTATGTTAATCCTTATCAAGTCCAATATGACCAGTCCCAGCCCTATCATGAGCTATATTAGCCTTATGCCTAGTCTTCTCATTGCATCACTTCTCCCACTCAACCTAGTCTCTTTGCCAATCAACCCATTTCTGCCTTCAAATGAGCACTACTGGGATACAAAAAATATGTAATAGATCTTGACATCAGAAGGGGATGTGGCCAAGAAATTCCTGATCATGTCATCCATCAAGTGAGAAATGCACTGGATCAGGTTAAGAGTGAATGGACTCCTATTGAAAGAGCCAACTGGCAAAGGCTTATGAGAGAGATGTTGGATGTGAGTGGTTTGATTGCATCTTTGGAAGAGAAGCTGAGTATTCATGAGAGGTAGCCTTACCAAGTCTATCAACCTGCATACTCACTACCCCTAAGTATCATATCAGTCATATATAGCCCATGCTTATGAGCCAAGTCAAGCCTATCAAAGTCCTTTCCCCAATCATTTTGAGGAGAGTTCCGAAACAACAAATCTTGTGTTTAAGGCTAATCTTGATAGACAGATCGAATTGGCAAACCTTTAGATGCAACAGTCCATTTTGGCAGCAAGGGAAGTGGAATCTAAATCTTCACTACCCTCTCACATTGTGGCCCCATCACCCCCAAAGGAGATGCCTAGTCTGAACATCTTGAGCTAGAATAAAGTGGTTGAGTCATGGAATAGCAAGGAGGAGAATGACATTGTCCAAGAGTGTGAGGTAAAAAATGAGGTTAGTCCTTTTCGAGTCCCTCCCACCCTTCCTTAGGAAGCTTCTTGCATTTCATGGCAACCTTCATGCACTCCCCATATCTATGATGATTCCTATGAGCTCTAAGAGGTACAAGATGAGGATGATCTGGCTAAGCAAATTTAAGAATTGGAAGCTAAGATGAGACTACTTGGAGAAAAGGAGATGGAGTTTGCAAACCTTGTAGAGGAGCCAACACCAAAAGACACCCCTTCCACCAATACACAAGCTAATTTCAATATTGATGAAGTGTTGGTAAAGTGGAGAGATGAAAATCAAGAAATTTTGGCCCAAGGTCTACCCCCCTCCTATTCTAGAGAAAACTCCCTTTTGTGTGCCAGATCCTTTCTATCAGATGACACTTGCTCTTTTTAACTCATCTGATACATCAATCGACCTTGCCTCTGATCTTATATGCCTAGCTTTTTAGAACACCTCTTTTTAGATAGCTCTTCCTGTACATGAGTAGGCCCTCCCAAATCTTCCCTAACCTCCTCAAGTCTTTCAAAATGGTCAACAAATTCCAAGCTAGAAGAAGAAATATCATGAACTAGCGTAGGACCTTAAAAAGGCTAAAGTTGTTGCTTGTTCACAGTAGCAAGATTCCAATCCCAAGATCATGATTTGGAAGCAAACATTAGAATCTTGGGGTAGAAAGGAAGAGGAGGAGGAAGGTTTTGCTCTAACCTTGAAGAAGATGAGGCTGCTCCTACTCCTGATGATGATTGTGACCTCTAGGAAAGGATTTTCTAGGAAGATATGGATAGGCAAATTACAGAGTTAGAGTCTAGAGCAGGTTTCCTTAGCAAACATGTAATAGATGTTTCAAACTAGATAGTAGTTTCCATGTCTGAATACACTCCATCCACACACCTCCAAGAAATCTATCAGGCCTTGCCTGATATAGATTATGCTTAGTTTATGACTGACCAAGGAGACTTCATGAGTACGGATGAGGAGGAGATCACCTTAGATGTCATGGAGGAGCATGGAAAATCTCTTGTTCATGTTTTAAATGACTCATTTGAATTCATTGGGGCAAGCTGAACTATTCTTCAAGGAGGCTATGAGCTGGCTAAGAGTGGATAAGGTAGCATTGGGACTCAAATAAGTTTGCAAAGGGGCTGCAAGTTCTTAGATTTACCCCTTCAAGAGGTTAGTGAATTTGTAGATACCTTATTTGAAATAATTAAGGAGGATAGTCATGCCATGGAACCCGAGTATGAGGTAGAAGAGAACAAGCCAGTCAATGATACATATCAAAGGGCTTATGGTGATGAGCCAACAACCATTGTTTTCTTGGTGAAATGCACCAGCATGAAGGACCAGCATTTAATAAGCTTCTAGGAACAAATAGAGTATGTATATGTTGGAAGCATGTTTGAATTTGATTCACTTGGATACCAGCCAATTCAGGTGGTAGGCAAGAGGAACAGGTCACCAAATCTCCTTTTCATTCAGCTACTTGTCTGGTGTCATAAGTCTTCTTGCCAAGAAGGGGACTTAAGAAGTTTTCCCTTTGATCCAGGATGGGAGTAGATGTACCTGGTTAGTTGTATATAGTAGTTGTTTTCAGTTTCTTTTCCTACTTTCCCTAAGTACAATTTGCACAGGTAGTGTTTTTAGCCTTGTGTGTGTTTTTCTTTATGTGTGGGGTAAAAATATTCATGTTTGATTCTTGGATCTTTGGGGCTATTGCTAACCTTTCTTCAAAGTTTCATTTTGACTCTGTGCCCAATAGACTATAAGGCAACTGGTCTCTAAGCATAGCAGGCATGCTTCCCCTACGAGTCACCAATTTGTTGACCATATTTTGCCCAACAGGCCAAAAATTGGTCCCCTTCTATCCTTACTATTCTAGGCCATTTCATTTTTTAATTTTGCATGAATCTGTTCATTTTTATGGACTCTACATAATTTCTACAGACTCTGTAGGTCTAAATCTATGGACTCTATAGGTCTAAATCTATAGACTCTATAGGTTTTGGATTTCTACAGACTCTACAAGTTTTAGATTTCTATGGACTCAAAAGGTTAGTCCTTTGGTGCATGAAGGATCAGTTTAGAGAGTGCTAGGTTTTACAAGGCTTCTTTAGGCTCTTGTCTTAAGAAAATCATGAGAAAGGTTGGCATCCTTGGTTCATTGAACTAGTTCAACACCTTGGTTCAATCGGCCTTGGTTCATTACTCAAGTTTAATGCCTTGGTTCAATCAGTCTTAGTTTATCACTTGGTTTAATTCAGCTGGTTCAACACTTTAGCTTAGTTCAACACACTGGTTCAATGCCTGGTTTAATCACTTGGTTCAATCAACCTTGGTTCAATCAACAAGTTCATTAAATGGTTCAAACACAAAGTTCATCACTTGGTTCAATCGGTGGGTTCAATCATTAGTTCAACGAGCTCAGTTCAAAGGGCTCAATGCTAGTGTTGAACCATTGAACTAGTTGAACAAATTGGTTCAATGATTGGCTCAACAAAAAGGTTCAAAGGGCTCAACACGTAGTGTTGAATTGATTGAACCGTTGAACCATTTTTGGTTTAATGGGTCAGTTCAATGGCTTGGTTCAAAGGAGCGTCCCATAGCTGAAGGGTAGGAGCCCTTGTGGAGGGTGGTTTTTGAGTCAAAAAACCCTTATGGAGGGCAAGGATCTTCTCAAAGGTAGCTGAAGGGTAAGTTTTTAGAATTTTGTTTGAGGCCAAATTCTTTCAGACTTTTTGTCTGAAGGAATTCCTTCGGACAAAAGGCCTAAAGGAATTCGGGGGAAACTGCAGTTTAAAGGGGCTGAAGGAATTCAAGGGAAGTCAAAGTGGCCAATTCCCATGGACTTTTTGTCTATGGGAAAAATCCTGAAGCAAAAGAACCACAAAGTAGAAAAACCTCACAAAAAGGACCTGACGGATTTTGCCAAGGATGGTGATGTCCTAAAAGCCGTCAATTTTAAGGAGACAGACTAGCCGTTGGGTGACAGCTACGCAAATGTCAAAATTAACAAAGTGCAATAGTCATTTTATTTTGAAATGCCTGAGCACCAACCATTAAAAGAGCTAAAGGAACATAATGACCTACTAGAAGATCTCCCCTAAGGGCTAAAAAAGTAGGAGACAAAGTAGGAAGAAGACAAGGTGCAGAAAGAGACAAAGTAGGAGGCGAGTTATTGCCAGATGAGTGGCATGACCTATTTTCTCCAACTGGCATTTATGAGGGGACAAAGAGTAGTCTAGTTGTAAAAAAGAGGTGCGGCCATGTTTTTTACATTAAGAATGGAATGCCAAAGTCAAAGTAGGAGCCAACAATCAGACGGCTTCCTCTTCCCAAGGTTTAGAATGCACATGGCAAGATTGCAAAAAAGAGCACCAAAATATTTCCCAGGAAGTGCGAAGTTCTCTTCCTCTTTCTATATATTAAAAAATTTCTCATTTTGAGAAGGATCCATTCTCTCAACCTTAAGGCAAAACTCAGCCCAAAAATCTCTTAGGCTTGTAAGGTAGAGCTACCAGTTTTTACCTTGAATCATAACTTAGCTATTTTTACCTCTATCTAGAATTGCACTTTAAATTATATGTCTATTTTCTTCTTTCATGTTAAGTCAATGTCTTTCATGCTTTCACAAATCAATCATAGCATGTCCAGTGCATTTTGAAGTCTCCTTTCTACAGGTCTGCTAGAAGTGTCTACAGAAAGGATATGGGTACTTGTGAATAGGCTGTCAAAGTGTGTCTTAGAACACCTTGCTAGTTCCTTCCTCCCTGTACTTCCATGGACCCCTAGCTGACTATTGTAGAAGAACTTCCCACTTCAGATGAAGTGTATGGGCTCTTCTTTTTAGTGAAAAGCGTATATTTGGGCTGGGTGGATCACTTTTCTGGTGTATCACCTTTTCATTTTTAGGCTTAGGTTCTGTTTTCATCATCTCTCTCTCCCTTTTCATCCCCCAATTTTTACATTTTATTTGATAGCAATAAGAGAAGCTAGGACCTAAAAGATACATTAGAGGGAGCTATCCCTCATCTAGAGACTCTCTCCTCTAGCTTCGTTGCTCCCATAAGTGAGAGGGGAGTTTCCATTGTTGTGTGTGGAAAGGCAGGAGCTCGGCCTCCTATCTTGGGTGCAATACATTGCATCAACACTTCGCTCTTTTGTCCTCATCTTGGTGACTTTTCATATTCCTTAAAGTGTCCCTTCATGAGAAAATGTGCCCTTCCTCTTTTGTCTTCACTTGTTGACTCTTGGAATTCTCCAAGATGACTCTTCATGGGAAAATACGTCCCATCCTTCTTTTGTCTTTATCTTGTGGTTCTTTGACTTCTCCATGGGCCCTTCTTTTGTCTCATATGCAACCAAAAATATATTCATTTTTATTAAATAAATATTAATTCATATTAGCCAAGATATATTTATTACAAACAACATTAAATGCAATGGGGCCTTTATCACCAATAATGCTAGACCTTTGAAATCAATGACAATATTTCCAATAATCTCCCCCTTTATCATTGATGACAACCTCAATCCTAAAACTGCCACATCCTATCACCTGCACATACTGTCATCTAAAAACATACAGTAAGTCCCCCTTACTGTAGTGACTTGTACCTATCTTGTACCTATTTTTTTCACTTGTACTTATTATTCTCCCCCTTTGACATCAATGGCAAAGGGCCTACCTAGAGATAACACTTAGCTCCCCCTCAACTGATGTTGAACCTCAATGGCATGAAGTAATAGAAATTACTCCCAACTCCTCTCGCTAATCTTTGAATGTATCCTTTGATCGTGCCTTTGAGAAGATATCTGACAAAACATATACATTGTTCCCTGTCCTTTGAGCATCTGTAACCAACTCATTTGAACATTTTCTTCTAATCTCACAACCTTCTTTATGAAACTTTAATGTGTATCCTTGATCACATATTTGACTAACACTCAACAGATTATGCTTAAAACCTTTTACATATAAAACATTCTTAGTCTTAGTTCTACCATAATCCAAACTTAAAGTTCCTTTTCTGGCTATCTTGGCAGTGGTTTTATCTTAGAATCTCACTGTACCACCATTGATCTTCTTTAGATTTGTGAACTTACTTTTATCACCTATCATATGCCTCAAACATCCACTATCAATTAACCATGGATGATCTTTACCTCTTACATGCAAAGCCGTCTAAACCATCATAGAATCTTTAGGTTATTTCTTCTGCCATGAACATGTCTAAGCCTTCTTCTTGATGAATGGAGCTTTGAAACTCTAATCCTTCTTGACTGACTTGAACACGCTTCTACAATACCGAGCTATGTGTCCAAAGTTATTACACTTGTAGCATACTATGGTCTCTTCATCAAAACTTGATAGAGGAGCAAAAGAGTTGTGGCTTCTGCTTCACTCTCCTTGACTTTCCTTCTCCTTATTTCTAAAATTGTTAGCTCTTTTTCTACATTCTAATTTCTTGTGACCATATTCATTACAATTAAAACAATAGCCATAAAAATAAGACCTGTCTGTATATCTCTGACCTGATTGTCTTTTGTAGCTTTGTTCTCTTTAGCCTTCTTTGTTTGAAATGTCCTCTATATTTTTCACTTTTCCCCTTTTTGTTTCCTCTTTTGTAAGAGCTTCAGCATAGATCTTTTTATTTTCAAATCCAATCGCTGTCTTATCTTTATTTCCTTTTTGACTTTCCAATATTTTATTTAGCATGTTAGTGCTATCTTCAAATTTTGAATCACTGACTGCTTTCTTAATATCTTCTTTTAAAGATGCAATTTCAATAACATACCTTTGACATTATTTTCTTGCTATTTCCAACTATGCTATGAGGCCTTCTTCATTATTCTTGGATTTTTCAAAGTGTGCTTGTAGATCTTCAATCATTTCCTTTGACTCTTATTCATTTTCTCGATTTGGCACTTTAATCTTTGATTCTTCTTCTGAACATCTTCTAGCTCTTCTAAGGCACAAATGAGATCTCCTTCCATATTCACTTCAGCTTCCTCCTCTTCTTCTTCTTGACATCTTCATGTATAGCCATGAATAGAATCTCTTTTTCTTCTGAATCACTGACTCCACTATCTTCGCTGACTCCACTATCTTCGCTTGAGCTAGGATCCTTAGAATACAGGCTCTTCTTCTTAAATCTCTTCTTAGATTTGCCTTTGAAATTCTTCTTGTATTTAGGCTTTTCTTCTTCATCATCATTAACCTTATATGGGCATCTAGCTAAAAATGTCCAATCTTTCCATAATTAAAACATTTAAAAGGTAATTTTCCTTGATATTTACCTATTCCTCTTTTCGACTTGCAAATGAAAAGTGCTCCATTGTCATCTTCATCATCACTGGAACTATCACTTAATTTTTGAATCTTAGCTTTCTCCTTCTTTGATGTCTTGAAATTTGCTTCTCTCTTTGAGGGTTTATCTTGTTCTGTCTGCATCTCATATGCCCTGAGAATACCATGAAGCTCATCCATCTTTAGCTTGGCTAAATTCTTTATCTCCTCGATTACTAAAACCTTTGCATCATATCTCATTGGTAGAGATCTCAAAACCTTTTTCACCACCGTTGACTCATCCAATGTTTCTCCAAGACCTTGAATTTGATTTATGATTTGATAAACTCTCAAAAGATAACTTACTATATCTTTTTCTTCTTCCATCTTCAAACTTTCAAACTGCCTTCTAAAAGTCTACAGCTTAGCTTGCTAAACCTTTCCATCACCTTTGTAAACATTATCAAGTTTTACCCAAGTTTCATGAGCATATTTACATTGCATAACTTTAAAAAATTCAGATTCACATAAACCACATAAAATAGCATTTAAAGCTTTAGCATTACATTCACTTGCCTTCTTTTTTGCTAGAGTAATTGCAAATGTCTGTGGCTCTTCATATTCCTCCACCACTGCTTTAGATATGTCGAATCCAAGGGCCATCAAATAAACATTCATTATCATGCTCCAAAAATCATAATTCATCCCATCAAACAAAGGTGCCTTATTTGTAGAAAATCCTTCTTGTGACCCAGCCATCATGCTTTCCCGATCTACCTTCAAGCTATAAAACTTTTCAAAAAGGAACCTACTCTAATACCAATTATTAAGCATGGGATATATTGAGAGGGGGGTGAATCAGTATATCATATATCTTATTAATCTTTTCTTTAACCAAATTCCACTTAATCAAACATTCAAGATATGTAATAAAACTAAAATAAATAAACACCACACAAGATAGAGAGAGACACCAAATATAACATGGAAAACCCAATGTGGGAAAAACCATGGAGAATAATCTCAAGTATATGAATGAGCACTGACCCAAACAATATTTGCAAGCCAAGCTTGTAGGAGCACCAACCCCTTTGCTGAGCACCAACCCAATAACTATTCATGAGCACCAACCCACAGGAGCACCACAACCCTTTGCCGAGCACCAAACAGCTACTATTCATGAGCACCAACCCACAGGAGCACCAACTCAACAACAATTCATGAGCACCAACCCACAAGAACACCAACCCCTTTGCCGAGCACCAACCCAACAAAAATTTGTGAGTACCAACCCATAGGAGTACCAACCCCTTTGTGTATACCACACACCTATCTCTCAATGTTACTATCTCAACAAATGATAGATCAATACAACATCACTTTCCTCTATCTCACCTTTGCTCTTCTAAACTAGATATAACAAATACAAATCATATTCATCTCTCACAATTGCTCTTCTAAGCTAGATATTACAATATCAAATCAACCTCTATCTTCCATATTATAAATTGCTTCTCAAGCCTTTATTTATAGCTTTCCAAATGACCTTTGGCCTTCCCCCTTTGTGAACCTTCAATCCTCATGGAAAATGGTGCCAAACTTGTATGACCCTTCATATTCAAGCCTTTGAAAAGTCATGTGGTGACCCTTCATGATAAAAAACGTCCTTCCCTCTTTTATCCTCATCTTGGTGACTTTTCATATTCCTTAAAGTGTCCCTTCATCTTGGTGACTTGGTGACTCTTGGAATTCCCCAAGATAACTCTTCATGGGAAAATGCGTCTCATCCTTCTTTTGTCTCTATCCCATGGCTCTTTGACTTCTCCATGGGCCCTTCTTTTGTCTCATATGCAACCAAAAATATATTCATTAATATTAAATAAATATTAACTCATATTAGCCAAGATATATTTATTACAAACAACATTAAATGCAATGGGGTATTTATCACCAATAATGCTAGACCTTTGACATCATGACAATATTTCCAAAATGGTTTACAAAGATAAATTTCTCATCCATATGCTAAGACAAATGAGATTATCTTCAATAAGTATTGATTTTCATTTCATTGAATTATTTTCACCTTTTACAAGAAGAAGAGATAGAGTATCCTCATCTCCAATTAGGAGATTTAGACAAACCCTTCCTAGAGCTTAGTATACCCCTCATTTTGGTAGCTTCCCCTAATCTAGAGGAATTTATTTCCTATCCCTTCATGGATACCCAAAGAAACCAACTATTTATGCCATTTAATGGAGGTATCCCTCTATCTCTAGCTAAATATAATGATATTCTAGTTTTATTACTTAAAATCCTTTCATATTTTATTTATGATAATATAACCACCCCTATAGAACACATACAAGATGCTGCCAATATATGTTTTATCCATAATATTATTGAATATAATGTATTAATCAGGATACTTGCCTCTTTTATAAAAATAAAATCCCTCCAATGGTATATAAGTTCGACACCTAATACCATTCATAACTGGGATGAACTAAGAGAGTAATTGGGTAGGCACTTTGAAGACAAGAATGACCATTTATCTATGTTGGAGAAACTTGCCACCATTAAGAGAGCCCCACTTGAACTGATAGTTGATTTTAATTTTAGATTCTAAAGAATCTAGGATAAAATATGACCCTCATTTAAACCATCTCTAAATACTACATTTTTATATTATTTAATGGCTTTAAATAGTGATATTGCTATAATGGTCTAATCTATGGGAGGAGTGATACTCCTTGATGCATATGATATTTATATGAGGGCTGAGAATTGAATAATTTAGGATAGAAAAATTGCTCCTAAACCTCCCATGCCTTTTTTCCATAGCCATCTACCCCTATTGTAGTCAACCCACCAACTACATTTATTGCTCCCTCTAATGACCTGCATGAAGTTAAAGAGTTACTAAAAAGTTTTGGGAATTCCCTAGTAACCCTAAATAGGTAGTAGGCCCAACATCCTAGGCCTTACCAACCATTTAATCAACCTTATCAACATGGTACTCCTTATCAAAATAATACACTAGCCCAAGACTAGTTTACTTACTTTAAACTATTTAATACACAAAACACTACTAGCACATTGAGATAACTTGTCCTTATTCAAAATAATTTATTCTAGGGTTATGAGTGGTGCTTCCCTTACAATTAGCCACATAATTAGGCTAATTATGAAAATAGAGTGCTAAATTAAGCTTTGGTGATACAAAGTATATCATACCCCTAAGAGTAGTCAAAGGAATCAATTTCACGAAAGGAAGAAGTGCATGAATAGGCCCAAACATAGGTGGATGAAGCCACTTTGGTGAATTGGTAGGATAATGACTTCAGTGGCATTAATCAAAATAAAATAACAAGTACAGTCAACATTCCAATTAATTTTAACACTAGTTTTAGAATAAGATCAATGAAAATCAAAAGGTCTTCTTTAGCAAGCCAAACCTCCATTTCAGAAGATCCACAAGTGATTTCTAAAGAGAATGTGACTCCTGTTTACACCCAAGCTCAAACAAATTATCCTATTCAAAAGGAGAGTCAACCTCAAGCCAATTAGTAGATTAAGGAGGATGCTACTATCTCAAAGTTTCAAATAAAGGGGACTCAAATCTCCTTCAACATAATGGAAAATATGAAAAGAACAAGCTTTAAAATCACTATGTAGGAAACCCTATTTATTAATTCTCAAAGGGATTTATTGTAGGAAGTATTGAAAAGCTTCTATCCTCATGAATAAACACATACCTCTATAGCTACTTTTACCATCTTATGTCAACCAAAAGAATGAGATCCTAGAAAAAATAGTAATCCACCAACATTTATATCTCCTTGATCATAGGTAAGAACCTTTTCTATAATTTTATGATTGATTCAAGTAAAATTAGCTTAGTCATGCCTAAGAGGATAGTTGACATGCTAGGTATAAAGTACACCCTAATTATAAAAGGAGTTATTTAGTTATATGAAATAACTATCAATATTATGGGAGTTATTAAAGGCTTAAACCTTACCTTTTATGCATGTCCTAACCTATCCATTACCTAAGACATCTCTATTATAGACCTGCCTCCCTTCTTTATCATTTGTCTTTAAAGAGACTTTATTGTAAAAATGGGTAGGTACTTATATTCTGTCTGATCACACATTTTATTAAGGATTAGATATGAAACCAATGTACTATTAAGGCTGATCCCATTTTTAGATATCATATAAAATCATAATCACCCAATATTATTGATATGCACTATATAATAAATGATCTAGAGGACAGTTTAGTCTTTCACAATATTTCTACACCCTTAGAAGAGATCCCAAATATAAAACTAGATGACTAGGCTAATGAGCATTGAGGATTTGATCCATATGATTGTATGGAAGAAATAAAACTAGGTAACTAATGTATCCTTGAAGAGGGTTCCTCCTTTCCAAACCTCATAAAAACTCAAGAAGACCTTGAATGCACATGGTAAATATTTTTGATGGATCCATAAGTAAAAATGGTGCAAGTGTAGGCATTATGATGATATCTCCTCAAAAGGAGAAATAATTTCATGCATACATGATATAATTCAATTACACCAATAATGTAGTTGAATATAAGGCACTAATCCAATGCCTCAAATTGACACAAAAGAAAGTAATTAAAACAAAATAGGTGTTTGGGGATAGTGAGCTAGTTATAAATTAGGTGAGAAACCAAAATACATCTAAAAATAGCCTCCTAAAGGCTTATAAACATAGAGTCTAGGATATCATTGAAAGTTTTGATGATTTCAACATAAAAGTTATACCGAGGAAGAAAAATGATAATGTAGATAGGATTTTAATAGTAATCTCTCAATATGACCTTCTTGTTGAGGTTGCAAGAGATTCAGGACAACTTTTCAAGCTAATAATTAGACATACAATGCCTGATAATGATGCTAACTAGAAAGTGTTTAAAAATGATGAGAAAATTATGAATTTATTATAAGAGGAGGTAGAGTTTTCTACCAAAAAATAATCAAGGTTGTAGGTACATTATGAAGATCAAATCATCCTATTAAATGGGAACAAGCTACCTGAAGGACTAGTCACCCTAGAGAACATCTTCAACTCTGATGGCCAATTTAAAGGTGAGAAGAGAAACATGATAGCCAAGAAAGAGAATTATGAGTAGGTGATTATTTCCAATGGGAAAATATTGAAAGATAGAAGGGTATGCACTCAAACTAAAACTAAGGAATTTTCTCACCATTGTATAAAATATGATGATATATTTGCATGGAGTTATCAGAACCTCAAAAGTTTTGACCTAATCTTAACCTAGCATATAATTAAGCTGAACCCTAATGTCAAGTTGGTCAACTAAAAACAAAGGCCTATAAACCCAAATTTGGAATTGATGACGAGGAAGGAGATAACCAAGCTCATAAAATCTAATATAATCTTCCCAATTAAACACTCATCTCAGGGATCCAATTTAGTCCCATTAAGGAAGAAAAATGGAGAGATTAGGTTGTGCATGGACTTCAGAGAACTAAATAGATCATCCCTCAAGGATCACTATCCCCTTCTACCCATGGAGCATATCCTATAAACATTAATATGGGCTGAGAGATTTTTACTTCTTGATGGTTACTCAAGATACAATAAAATATTGGTGCAAGAGTCTAATTAGTTTAAGATAATGGGGAACCTATACATATAAAAATATTCCATTCAGACTGACTAATGGTAGTTCCATCTTATAAAGAGATATAAACATGGAATTTAGGGGACTTATCAATGATATGATCCTAGTTTACCTCGATGATATCACTATTTTCTCCAAATGTTTAGCTAATCACTTAGATCATTTGAATCAAGTATTCAATAAATGTAGGGAGTTTGGGGTATATTTAAACCTAAACAAATGTGTATTTGTTATCCATGAGGTCCATTTATTATGACACATTATTTCTAAGGATGGATTGGCCATTGACAAGAGAAAGTAGAATCCATCATCTCCTTTTCTCTACTAAGCCACAAGAAAAGCCTTCAAATAGTTTTGGGAAAAATAAATTATATGAGAAGGTTTATACCAAAATTTTCTTCATTGGTCAAGACACTTACCTATGTGCTCAATAAAAGTACCATTTTCAACTAGATAAGAGAGGGTAGGAACAAATTTAAAGCAATAAAAAGATAAATATCCAAATCCCCCTTACTTTTGAATCCATGTTATGATAAATATTTCATACTCTATGCTTTCAAAGGAGATGAAAGCATCTCAACAATCTTAGTATAACAAAGTAGTGATAAAATGTTGTAACCTATCACAATATTTAGTCAAATGCTTAAAGATTATAAATTAAGATATATCTATGTGAAAAAATAAGTGTTGCTCATCATTAAATCATTGAAGAAGTTTAGACACATGCTCTCTAGTAACAATATTCAGCTGATGGTCTCATATCCAGGTGTGAAAGAGTTTCTATTGAGCAAAGACATCAATGAAAAGAGAGTTGGTTAGATCACCAAGGTGATGGACTATGAAATTGACAATAATATCACCAAGATCATAAGAGGAAAAGGAATATGTGATAATTTAGTACCTATTCTAGAAGTTAAAATAAAAATAGTCCTTTTGTTTCAAGAGGAATAACTAACTGACTAGGATCTTCCTAGTTGTTAGACTCAGATCACGAAGTCCTTTCTCTAGTTAGGTGAGTATCCACAAGGTATCAACAAATCCAAAATAAGACATTTCAAGTTGTAATATATTCCTTATGTGGTTTTTAATGATGTGTTGTTTATAAAAGATATCAATAGAGTCCTACTAAGATGTATAGATTAGGATCAGATTGGCAAGATCCTTCAAGAGTTCCATGTTGGATTGTTAGGAAGACATTACTCACCCAAAACCACCATTGTTAAAATCATGAGGGATGGTTTTTATTTGCCAATTTTATTCAAATATGCTTATATATGGGTAATAAGTTATATAAAATATGCCTTCTTCACCAATAGATAAAGGCTCATAGCCTTCTATTTCATTCAATTCAAGCTAACTAACCATTCTCTCATTGGGGTTTATATATCATTGGAATGATCAACCCTCCTTCAAGTCTTAGATAGAAGTGGATTCTAATAGACATAGACTATTTCACAAGATGGACATAGGCAATTTCTCTCAAGGAAGTAAATGAAACATCCATTTTATATTTTTATGAGGGAATTGTGACTATATTTGGAATTCCATCCACCATCATCTCAGACAATGCTACGACATATATTGTGACTATAATAAATGAATGGGAAGTGAGACATAACATTTGTTTTATCACTTATTCAAATTATTACCCTTAAGGTAATGTTTTGGTTGATTCAACTAATAAAAACCTAATTTACATCATCAAGTGAACCATGGGGGAGAATTAAAGGACTTGGCACGTACAATTTAAAGTAGCCTTGTGGTTAAAGAGAGTGATGCCCAAAATTGAAATTGGAAACTCTCCCTTCATGCTATTTTATGGGAGGGAAGCTAGGATATCTATGTCACTATAACTACCCTCATTATAACTCACTCACTAGCTGTAGCTGATTGATAATGGTCCTATGGTGGTGAGACTAGATGAACTAATGGAGTTGGAGGAGACCAAGGAACAAAAAATGCATAATTTGGAGCTTCAATATACTCAAATGAAGAGAGCCTTTTATAAGAAGGATACTGATAAAATTTTTTAGAAGGGAAACTTATTACTCAAATGGGATGTGGATAGAGAAAAAGATGGGAAGCAAACAAAGTTTGATGACATATGAAGTGGTCCTTATGTCATCATAGACTACAAGTAGACCAATGCTTTTCAACTCTCAAGACTGAATAGACAGGATCTATTGATTTGAATTAATGGGATCCATCTTAAGCACTACTTATGAAGTGTTTTTTATTTTATATATAGTATTTTAACTACATTTTATTTCCTCTAAGTGCTATTGCACATTATTTTAGATGTTATGCTTTCCACTTGTGCCTTTAGCAAGGTTTGTTCATTTGTTTTTTTATTTTTTTCTATATTTTTTTGGAAGTGTTTTTATTTCATTCAAAAGTGGTATAATTATGAGACACTAAATCTTCATGAAGTTTATAAAATGTCTTCTTAGTTGTTCATCATTCAAGCTAAAGAGAGGTTATAGGTTTGTTTTTTTAGATGTGAAAGGGTTAGATGATTTTATGACTCCATGCTCAATGAATTACTTATAAGGCATCTGGTCTAAGTGATTAGTAGGAAAACAACCCACAAAGGTTAGCAAGAATGTTGATCATTTTTGGTCACCATAGAGAAGAAACATTCTTTCCAATCTTCAAGATTTAGGTACAGGCATGCAATATTTCCAAAGTTAAGTGAAAATCCATGAAAAATGGTTAAGTAATTTACTTATAAATTTTTTAAGAAAATATGGTCTTCAGGAATTTTTCAAAAAATAAGTTAGAGAAGATTTTGTGAAGTATTTGGTCTTTTATTCCAAAACAAAACTATTGAAGACTTTTCAAGAATTTTTGTAATTCTTTAGTCTTTGAAAATATTGTAGTAAACTAGTCAAAACATTTATTCTACACAAAAGTTCTAAATACCTAAGGAGGAGTCAGAACTTGTGTTAGAATAATAATTAGAACTTTTAACTAAAACAAAATTCTTTGAAGAAAACTTTGCAAGCCTATGTGTCTGGTCTTTAGGGAAAATGTTAGGGAAAACCATTCAAAAGAAGGTTTAAAAGAAGAGCCAAAGACATAGGACCCAAAGACCAAATGAAAGGCTAAGTCACCAAATGTGAAATTCTAAAGTTCAAAGGCCAAGCATAAATTATGAATAATAAAGCTTTAATGCCTTATTCAACTCTTCAACTTTTCCAGGAGCCACATATCAACATTTTGTGGCCTTAAGCCTTTCTAAAAGTCTTTTAAAAGACTTAGTCAAATTTTCAAAAATCACCATAGTGAATCCACATCAGTAAACAACTAAATTAAGTGGGTTAACAATATTTCACCATGTGAAATCATCCCAATGACCTAAAACCTTAGATCCATCCATAGAATTTGAAAACCCTTAGAGATTTGAGTTAGTGAGATACTTCTATGTGTCATGATCCTGTTGACCTAGCATTCTGTAGATGCCCATACAAATGTTAAATCCCCCAAGTAAGTGAGTAATCTTGATGATTCCATGTGGCATAATACTACTTCAACTTGATATAAAAGGCCGAGTAGGGTCATTATCCACAATAAATCTCTAATCAAATTAAACTATGCCATGCGGAAGTCTCTTGGGATCCCATGATCCAAAGGTAGTACCATTTTATAAAATCTTGAAGCTCCATAAAAGTGACATGTGGTAAATATGAGGCTTAAAAATTAATTTCCTAAGAAAATAAAGAGAGGCCACATGGCATCCAAATAAAAGTATGAAAGAATAGAGAGCTAAAACACACATATGTTGATTATCTACCAAATGGCAAGGCAAGTATCCACATCAATGAGCTAATAGTACAACCAAGAAGACATGTGGAAATGATGAACTCATCGGGAATGAACTAAAAAATTGATGGCCCATTTGGCTATCAAACCCATCAAAAGATGAGGAATGAGTACACATTTAATTCAACTCATAGAATCAAGTGCAAATTAGTTTCTCACCTAGAAATGATTAGAAAAGTGGTAGAATTCAAAGAAAAATTGAGTAACAACACTTGCCAAAAGTGTGGCCCACACATTTAGATTAATTATAAAGCATAAAATATAAAGAGGAGTCTTAAATGATAAAGATGGTATGAAAATCCATAGAATGTAGCATTGAAGGTAAAAGTGGCAAAATTAAACAAAATATTCCAAGGCAAGAATCCCAAGAGATCTCTAGTTGCATCCCCATGCATAAAGAGTCCAAAGTTATATTTATTAGTTGAATTATTAAGATTAATTTCTACACAACCAAAAAGAGAAGACATTGAAATGACAAGATCAAGTTTGAGGTAATCATCACAATTATTCAATGGTAAAATCAGGATCCTAATTAATTTTGGCCATCCATATCTAATTTTTGGAGAGATTGTTTGTCTCAAATTTTGATATCAATTTAATTCTCTCAACTATATTTTTGATTATAATCAATGACCCATGGGATTTACATTGCCTATAAAATATTGAGCCTTGCATTGTAAAAGGGTCAACATTTTTTAATCACAATAATGTTGCCAAAATTTTCCCTCCATGAGCCCTTTACCATTTGAACCTTGCATTTTAATGATAATTGAATTAACCTCCATTAATTATTTTTACATTGTGTGTGTGTTTTATGTTTATCTTTGTCTATGGATGAATTTTATCCCTTTCATTGTTGTTTATTCCCAATACCTCTTTACAATTCTTGAAATTCATTTGTAGGTCATATCTTATACATATTTAGGTATGTATGCATTGTCCGTGGACCATATATCATCCCTCTTGGTGATACACTATGTTACGACACCTCTATATGAATCACTTATGTAATTAAAAAAACACATGTTGAAGTCTATGTGATATTTCCTTATTCTTTGCAATTTGTAGTGTGTTCTTAAAAGCTTATAGAGTGGCTCTATCTAGTCTTGGTGCATTACCTTTTTTATATTTCAAAATTCCTCCTCCCTTTCCTGTTAGGTTGTGGAGGTAAAAGCTTCACTGATGCAGACATGGAGGAGGTTTTAGGAAGGTTGTTGAGTGTTACTGTCACCGGTGTCAGTCAGGCCAACCGATGTCGACAGGGAGGAGACAGGAAGGCAACCGACGTCGATCAGAAGTCAACCAGCATCGGCACCCCCCAGGCAGACAGGGACCGACGTAGATCACCTATGTGGTTCAGACTGAGTGTTTTATGGGCAGTTAGCTAACGAACCAAGTGTTTGCATGTCAAGAGCCAAATTTAGACTAGAAGCTATGGATCTAATTATTGTAATTAGGTGTCTAATTATTGTTTGCATGAGATCTAATTAAGAGACTCATTCGTTGTATTGTAAACTTGTGATAGAGAGTAAGAGAGCAATATATAAGCTCCTTCTATGTGTGAGGTGAGAAATGGTGTGTTCCTCCTAGTGCCACAGTACCAAGTGTGGGTGCTGGATTGGAGAATCAGTAAGGTTCTTCACGTATGTATGATCTTGGTCATCAGGTGAGCATGGCTTCTTTAAGAGATCTACATGGTAAGTAAGATCATTGATTTACAGGTGTATGTGTGTGCAAGGTCAAGATTCACAAGTGTGCAGAACCAGATTGATTTGCAGGTGTGCAAGATCAGAGAGGAAAACAACAAATAGGGAGCAGAATCAGGCAGGATCTACTTGGAGTACAGTGGGTACTCAAAGAGAGCAAAGAGGAAGGCAAGGAAGATCCTTCCATAAGTAAGGTCTATTGAGGTGAAGGTTGTTGCAGGTTTAGAGGAGATCTACTTGAAGTATGTTTGTGTACTTGTGGAGTGCATGGAGCACTTGTGGAGTGCGTGGAGCACAGGTGTAAGGTGAACACCAACTCTGTGTTTGAGTTGGGTGTTGGGACCTAAGAGAGAGAGCTTTGAGGGAAGATTTATTGTTTATGCCCTAGAGGTGTGGGATCCCTAGAGGTGTGTAAGGAAGAATAACTATGGCAGCCTTCTTTGTTGTATTTCCTTTTGAAAGAGTTTTAATACAAGTTGTGTATTGTCTCTCATATCATGTGTTATTTCTGGATTCTAGTTACTTGTGTATTCTGGTTACTTTCCACATGTTAAGTTTCTTGGTAATCAATTGTGTGCTTCCGTTATATTTATCCCAACATTTCCCCCCTCAAAATATTTTAGACTTAGGATTAATTGTATATTTATTTTCATCTCCTTATGTCTGCATGTTGATCTTAAATTGGATGCATTTAGACTAGAAGGGAGATGAACTTCTTCATAGGTCCATCCCAAAGAGCATAAGGGTCCAACAACCATTCCCATTATTCCATTGAACTAATTCTTTCAATTTAGTAGGTGCACAGTTTGAGTGACAACACTACCTCCTCAAGTAGAAAAGGAAGGAAGATAATTTTCAGCAATTCTAGGCAGATCATGCACATGTCTAGGGATGACAATAGTAGAACTAGTTAGCCAATTTAGGGCCATCATGCATAGAGGAAGATGGGGTTATCTATTTTGTAATATGATTAGGCCTAGAGTATTATTAATATACCTTTATTTGATCTAAAATTTCTATGGATTTATAAATGTGGGAATGATAGATCAATATCTGAGGTGGATCGTATTAGTGTTCTGGGTATATCCATTGCAAATTAAATGATCTTTTCAAAGAAATTTAAAGAACACTCTTTTTAGAGTCAGATAAATTCTTGTTGATGTGGTTTTTATGCACACCATGGAACCTTATGAGGTAGCCTCTAACATTTTAAGATCAGTGAATAAATATTCACTCTAAGGCACGAGTTTCAAAGTATTAGGTTTTATAAACAATTTGGTGGTGAAATAATCGTGAGTGGAGTAGTTGCTTACTTCAGGTGATTTAAATATGATGTGAGTCTCAATATACTTGAGATGGATGGATTTATGATGAGTCTAACCTAAGGTGGGTAAGATCAAAATAAACTCAAAAAAAAGGGGGTAGGGTAGAGAATAAGTATTTGAATT
Organism: Torreya grandis; assembly: GCA_037957365.1. Lineage (NCBI taxonomy): Eukaryota > Viridiplantae > Streptophyta > Pinopsida > Cupressales > Taxaceae > Torreya > Torreya grandis. Next base: position 471,280 of record JARHVA010004283.1, on the reverse strand, counting down.
AGATAAGATGAAGCCCTTATAACCTAGATCTTGAACTATGGGTTTGATAATAAATCAGGAACCAATGCTTGCTATAAGTTATTATTGGTACACAAAAAATCAAACATAGTTAAGATTCCAATAAAATAATAATACATTGAAATTTAATGCACATAATCAAAGGTGGTTGTGTTTATGAGATTACAATTGCACATCTACAAAGGGAGATTATTATTATTACATAAAATTATAAAGATTAAATACTAAACAATATGAATAATTGTATCAAAATAACATTCATTGAGAAAAAAATACTAAGATACCAAATTTATGGAACTTCTTTTTAAACTAACAAATTTATAGAAGAAAAATATTTACACATCAAAACCAATTGTAGAATAATCCTTCAAATTTTCTATTAATATCAATATCCAAAATGATCTTCCATTTGGGATTAAGAGGATACAACTATATATAAGCTTGGGGATGGGATGCCTCATCCTCTAAGTGAATTCTAAATTTATATGCCCAATTATATAACTATGTGGAAAAAATTCATGCATATTATGCATGTATGAAAAGTGTGTAAATAAATAAGATTCCTCATCTAAAATATAATACATGTATTTAAATAAATCTAGGACCATCAGTCCTATCTTAATTTAGAACATGCAAACACATATATATGTATGTGTGTGTGTGTGTACACACACACACACACACACACACACACACACACACACACACACACACACACACACACACACACACACACACACACACACACACACACACACACACACACATATAGGGGTGATGATGTGGCACCACTAGAAGAATAAAAAGGTTGCATGACATATGTTATAACTAAAGTTACTGTAGTGACTATTGTATAGCCTTGAAGAATCAAAATTGGTCTTGTTGGAGTATACATTACATACATCTATAGAAGTAGGGACCTTGTGATGAGGTGGTAATAGCTGTAGTTGAGTGTTTTCTTGGTCTTGACCTGGGATCTTCCTTTGTAACCTTGAATTTTTCAAATAATGAATGAGAAAATTTAAATCTTTATTGATAATGTCAAAATTAAGCATATAATACTTGAATATTCTAATACATTCACCTATTAACCTTGTATGCTCTATTTTTTAGGCCTTAAATCCTACTTCAGGGGCTTCAACCTTAGTTACTTTATCCCTAGAAAATTTGATTAGCTATATAATTTATTCATTAGTCTTATAGATAGTTGCCTCAACTTCATTCTTAAAGCTATCTACATCTACCTTAAGAAGTTATTCAAAATTATGCATGTTTACTAATTACCTAGTGGAGGTTATCACATCTACGAACCTAATATCTTTTAAAATATCTAAGGCCTCACTTTATTGGCTTGAAAACTACTCTATTAATGATTTAATTTATTCATGCTAATTAAATTCACCATCCCTCTTTTAAATTAAATAACTCAAAGCCCATTTAAAATCCTGGGCAAACATTACATTTAGGTGATTGTATGCACTATTTTTTTACACATTGAATTAAGAAGATGAGTCTCTTTTCAAATTATTTTAATTGGTGCTAGAGTTTTAACACATTTACCATTTTGGGATGGGATTTAACCTTAAATACTTGAATTGTATTCAAAATGTTTTATAGCCTTGTGGCTACACTTTGGACATTGTCCACAATTTCTTAGAGAGCATGAATAATTTATCTCTATAGTGGCCTCTATTTTGCTTGCTCTTGGATTTTATACATTTATTTCATGGCATCCCAACTTGAATCCAAAAAAGACTAAAAATATTCCACATATTCTATAGGGCCACTTGGATTATTTTTGGGCTTCTTGGCTAAGGGAAACAAATTTTCCCTTTGTTATAGTAATATTTCCTCCCTTGTACTAGTATTAACCACTTTCACCCTCTAAATTTTCCTAATTTGCATGTAAAAATAGGCATATACTATTGGTAACTTTGTTAGGACCAAGTTTTTTCTATCATCTCTCTGACCTTGTATCTATTTAATCTATTAGGTCATAATGATTTCCTCTTGTTCTTCAGACGGAATGGGGTTTGTAGGGGTAAGAACTGGTATAATCACCAGAGGGGGAGTAAAAAATGGAGGTGCCATTAAGAAACTAATTTGGATGTAAAATTGGAGGGACTACTGAATAATCCTTTACCATCTTGATACTTTCTTCTAAGGGGTGATTTATACCACATACTTTGTCAGGCATGGGGTTTTCAAAACTATCATTATGGTAGACTATGTGGGTGAAAATTATGGCAATGATAACTTCAATTGGAATAAATATTTTGGAGGTATAGGTGGCCCTCAAAGATTTAAAATAGAAACTAAAGCTAAATTATCAAAATATACTTTCTTTTTGGGAGCCATTATTTGGGTTGGTGAAGAAAGAACCGAAGAATCAATAGAACCATAAATTAGTGGACTAGGCCTAGTAGGTGGAAAATTTACAACTTGAGTATATATAATATTATAAGTAAGATGATAAACTAATTTATTAATATTTTTCCTTTCTTCTTCAATAATAATTTGTTGGTTTAGTGCTTCAAAAAGAGTTTTTCTCCTTCTAAGATTCCCAAGCTCATGGATTTTGCCTTTTCTATCTCTACCTCTTCCTTTGATTCATTCTAAACTCTTGCTTCAATCAATTATTACTCTGGTTGATTCATAATTTTTGTATTTTCTTCCTCTTCATCCATGGGATAATAAAATAGTGAAATTACATGTCCATGTTCTTCCTCATATGTTTCCTCATCAAGGGATCCTCTTGGGGTAGCTAGACTTAATGATGGTATTTCTTCCAATTTTTAAATTTTGAATGAAGTTAGGAGAACTATATATTTTACTTAGTGAGTAATGGTAGGGGTAATATGAGGTGAAGGTAAGAAAAATCAATAAAGGAGACACAATATTAGGAGTTAATAATACTATAGGTGATGGTGAAGGGATGTGTAGTGAAATAACAGTGGTGGAGGTAAGAGTGGATGGAGAGGAGACCAATATAGTAGAGGATATTTAAAGAGATGTTATCTCATTTGTGGTAATAGGTGGAGATGGACTCACTTGAGGTGATTGAGAGGAAGGATGAGTATATGGGATAGATGAGAAAAAACTTTGAAAAACTCAATGAGACTTACTTGTGTACCCAAAGTAAGTGGATCTAGAGGTGCCTAATAGAATGTACTTATTTGTCCATATGGACGAGGTGAAGTCATTAAAACTATTGTTGATGTGCCAAAAGTGGTGGAAACTATATAAATGGAGTATAAATGATGAATATGGAGGTATTTGAGAATCTCATTCCTAATTTAGAGATTCTCCTCCGTTTGATTGCTATGCTTTCCCTCTTATAAATTAGTCTATTATTCTATGGGAGATGGAGGATGATCATAATCGATTATGTCATGAGGATATAGTTGAGGCCATTGATGACTCTATGTATTTTCTACTTATTTTACCATTTCATTTGATTGTTCCTTGGTTATTTATGGGTCATACTATATGGCTTGAGTAATGATCATTGAAATCTCATTATCATTCATATGAGTTTAGACCTTAGAATTATCTAAAGCATTAAAAAATATAACATCATGTTCATATTATTGATGACCATATCTAATGGTCACCCATTTTATTTCTATAATGAACTTAAGATAGTTCTTAACTTTTCCTTTGGGCTCCCATTCTCTGAACTGGGCCACCTTCAAATTATAATGGATTTTAACCTTTACCACTTGATTAAAGTTTGGCCTTATTGAAAAATAAATTTACTTAATACTTAGGGGAGTCTTATGGTAATAATACTAATGCTTCATACTTAGATATTCATTTATATCTTTACACAATTAGTGTGTAATCTCTTATTCTACCTATTTAATTCCTAGCTCATTTAGGATGTGGCATGGTAAAATCAGAGGAGGTGCTCTTGTTCCTTGAATTATAATTATGTTATAGTTTGGATAGTACCAATAATTCCCCTTTTTGGATATTTTACTTCTTAAATTCTTAGATAGACTAGGCATATGAGTGCCATAAATAGTCTGATCAACTTGAGGATAAACATCCTCACAAATTTTGGAAATATCATTATTGAATATATAAACAAATAAGAAATCATAGTATTCACAAGTCATGTTATTCAAGTAGTCAGTGGATGGATCCCATAGATATCCATGAGCCTTTAAGACATTCTCAATGAATTCATCCAATAAAAAAGACATCATATAAAAATCTTTGTAGCCCAACCTAGATTCTAGTATGAACATTTGTGCCTTCAATTTGACACTGATAATTTAATCCTAGGTTACAATTTTATCTGAATTCAAAATAATATCCAATAATGGGACACATTATACCTATACATAATTAATAATGGTGAATTTATATAACCTATTCAAAAGGGACATTATTACCCTAATACTTAGTCTAATCTTTATTATGTCATTGGAGGAAATATCTCCCTTGGGATTTAATCTCTCCCCTTTCACTAACCACTATTTCAAATTATACTTTACTGTGTTATGTTCCATACATACATTGTTTGAATCCTAATTATAGGAAACCTCAGGCCCTGGGAGCCTAATATACCTCTCAAATTATCACCCTAAAACATATGCAACTATTTTTTTTTCATTTCCAAAGATGCAAGCAATCTCTAGTGCAAGTGTCATTAAAGAACAAATCATAAATCAAGTCTATATAGGGCATTACCTCTAGTTTTACATCCCTGTTATGTAGTCCCATATTATTTATTATAAGTAAGTCATCTATGTATTGCTTATCTTATTGAGAAATATGTTCCTATGAGAAGTATGGCAGTATATCTTCCACTACATTCCAGATGGTCGAGTAATAAGGAAACTTGAAATCTAGGGCACCCTTATCAACTGTAATGTCTGTATATTCAATGCTCTAGGAGATGGAGTATGAGGAGGGGTCCAAGCAATGAGATAGTTTTGGATAATCCATTTTAGCAACATGAGAGCATGTATCACATTTATAAACTATTTGAATATTTTTACATATTCACTAAAAAACTATGGCTTTTGGTTTCTTGAGAGCTCAAAATTGTAATATTCAACTTGTAGATTAATGATGAAGTGACTTTTCTTTTCTTTTATTTCACATATAATTAAAAATATTGAGTCTTGAATAAATAGTTCATGTGACATAAATTCAAATAATGACTTTTATTTTTTTAATTTAGATTTAAATTTGTCAGTTAGCATTGATAGGTTATTGCTTACCATATGGATTTTTTTTTTTAACTTTATGTGTCCATTCAAAAATTTGAGATAGGTGTTGATATCTTAAAAGAATTTACTTAGTTGTAAAACTATTTATTTGTATTCTGGCCACACCTCTCTTTGATCATGTCACTTGTCTTCATCTAATTTACATGGGGTCTTGAGACTTATGACATGTATTTATATGATTCACGAGCTCTGAGTTAATGAGATTGAGCCACATGAAGTGATCTCAATGCTCCAGAGTTATTTAGACTTTCAAACTATGCATATCTTCTAAGAGGGCTTAGGTTGCTAGGATGTTGACACATGACATGATCTCGGGGCTCAAAGACTTGAAGACTCAGGGTCATAGGGCCATTAACTTGGTACCTTCTCTAGAGTTATCTAAGTGAACAGGATTGTGCCACCTATCCTAATCTTGGAGCTTGGATATCTCAGAATACTTAGGCTTTGATTTGACCTTCTAGGACTAGGTTCATGAGATTATACCATGTGAAATAATCTAGGGTTTCCAAGGACTCAAAAGACTTAGAATTTTTTATGAAATGAACCATGTCCCAGTTGAACATTATCTTACCATATGGATGGCTTGTAGTGATTTGACTACCAATAAGGTATGAAACTTTTATTTAATTATGGTGAGATATAGTTAACATGATTATGCCAATTTTATAGATCTCAAGGATCTAGGTAGTCAAGGAATTTGAAATTTTAAAAAGGTTGAAGGGCCAAGAATGAGCATGATCTCACCACTTGTCCTGATCTCAAAGTTATGAAACTTAGGGAAAATTAGGATTAGGACATTAGGGAAAAAATAACTTGTAAGTAATTAAAATAGTCCTGCATGCACATGAAATCATAAAAACACTAAGACATAAAATATTAGCTTTGTTAGTTTATAAAATCACAATGTCAACTTTGATAGAAATTATGAAAATCCAAGGTTTAAAATGAATCATAATTAATGCCCAAGATTTGATTTTTATAATTTTAGAGTTTTTTAATTTTGACTTAGAATTTTTAAAATAACCTTAGACTTGTACATATCAAAATTGATGTCATGGGTCTCCAAGGTTTATATGACATTGAATAAGGATTTTCAAACAATAGTGGGTCCCAATTTGAATTCATAAATGTGTGTGTGTGTGTGTGTGTGTGTGTGTGTGTGTGTGTGTGTGTGTGTGTGTGTGTGTGTGTGTGTGTGTGTGTGTGTGTGTGTGTGTGTGTGTGTGTGTGTGTTAGGGCACAAAAAGGTTGTATATTGTTAGCCATTTTAAAATGAGAACGAGATATATCATTTGCATTTTCATCACCTACCTTTCATAGAGAAAGAGAGGGAATAAAATACTCATTCATACTATTTAATTTTATATGTAAGGGATACACTTTTTTAGTTTATACTAATTAATATGATGTAGTGTAGTAGCAAATGTAAGAGGTAAACAAACTTGCTAATGGTTTATTTTTGACACTTGGATACCTGTGAGAGATTATGGGTAAAAATATATTTATTATGAGTATGTTATTTTTGTTTTACTTTATAAAATGATGAATATAAGGGAGGAATGGAGAAAATTGGCCTTTCAATGTTTGAATTAGTTTGATCATTTTCTTTTTCACTATTATACTGATCCTATTTATTTTTATAATAATAATAATAATAATAATAATAATAATAATAATAATAATAATAATAATAATAATAATAACAACACCATATTCCTCATTGATACAAGAGGCATCAATAATATTCCAAGTGCGAGCATTAGTCCATTTGTTATCATAAGCATAAGGTATGAAATTATTAGAGAGAAGGTAATCCAAAGGATAAACACCATTAGGGGTTGCATATTTAGTATTTGTTTTATATTTTTTGACCAAAAATAGAGAGACTATGATAAACACAAATCTTAATACTAATAAACAACCAACCATACCAAGAAAGAAAGGATATCAATGGGTATTAGTAGGGAAGGTATGTTTGCTTGGTAGGCTATTAGATATACTAATATTAGGTGTAAATAGTGAATAAGGTCAAAAGGGTACAAACTCTAGAATATTCCACCATCCCATTTCTACATCATCTCATGTATGAGGTAGGTTGAGAGTAAATTCTTGGGGACAAATAATTATTGGTTCACTAAAAATATAAATAGTTAAAGACTACCTATGGATAAAAAAGAAAAATCCTAAGTGTTTTCAATATACAGTGAGGTAAGTATAAACTAAAATCCACACATAGTGTTGTCTAATATCTTGAGTATTGTAGTAGTACCCATACCATGGCTCAAGTAAAAATAAATACCATTTTGCATATAATGATAACTCCTATGAGTTTTAAAACTACTAAAACATAATTTTAGAAAACAAGTGCAAGAAAGAGAAAAAAATTGAAAACTAAAAAATAAGTTTTGTATGCATGGAAATCAAGAAATCAATTTGAAACCCTAAGTTCAATGAGAAATAGTAGAGCAATGATCTATCAAATATAGTAAAGGATGATCAAAGTTATCTTTAGTGCCTAGATTTCATGAATTCAACTAAAACCCTAGAACAAAAATTAAAGAAGAAAATCAATTTTGAAGAAACAAGTGGATTCATAATAAGCACAAAATTGTTAAATAAATAAAAGTATTATATATATAATATTTACCAGTAATTTTGATTATAACTTGCTAAATATATTAGTATGCTATTTTTGGAAAATACTATAATAAAACAAATTAACTTAAATTCATTGATTATGATGGTATGAGATTAGATATAATCATCTAAAAAGAATCTATCTAGGAAAATAATACCTCATGATAAGGGACAAAGATTTTGACTCTACTTGGATAAGTCCATGTTCTTTGGATAATAACATAAGTTGGTCATTGTTGGTGCATTAATTTGCTTTATTGAGTTTACTTATATTTATTTTGGTGTACTAATTACTTATTATAATTAGTTTATTAATAATTTGCACCAGATACGATAGACTTGCTTAGCTAGTAGTCAACTTGGACACCTATCTTGTTACAGTGGATTTCCACTCCACTATTCATGGTAAGATAGGATAAGATTTCTTAACTAATAGTCAACTTGTGTTGATCATTTACACAAGTTGGACACCTATCTTATTAGTGTGGACTTTCACTCCACTATTCCTGTAGTCAGATATCAGTTGAACTACATGTGTTGTGTGAGTTCCCTTATTTTTATCATGCACACCTTGCACTATATAAGTAATGGCTATTTGTGTATTCTACATTATATTAATATTGAATTATCAAAGTAATTCATCATATTTGAGTTAATTATTCATTTTAATTATTATCTTAGATATATAGTTATTATTTATTACTATTACTATGTTATCTCTTATTCATGCTTTCTATTAGATTCATTAGATCCTATAACTAATTATAACATGGTATCAGAGCTATATTGAATCTATTAATTTTTAAATATTCAAGAGAAAAATATCTAGATATAGGATTGGTTTATTGATTTTATATACAATCATAAATTAGAGATTTTTAGAGAATTTATGAGCTCACCATTGAGTTTAGAGTGCCTGAAATAGTCAAAATCATCTACAATTTTGTCCAAATTGGGAACAAAAGGTGAAATTGGCAAGGGTTTGATCCAGAAGCACCACACCCAAAATGGACCTCATGGTTGCATTTGGAAGGAATCCAAACCTACAAATCCATATAAAATTTATCCAATTTAGACACAGTCACCCAGAAGGCAACTTTTTTTTGCTTGTAGGTAGGATAGTATGGATTGTGCAAACCAAAAATAAAATAAAATTGGTAGGTCTCATAGATCAGCAAGTAGATTTGAAAGGGCAACTTTGGGAGCCCACCATTTAAACACCAGGAGGTATTTTAGAGCATTTTTTTTAAATAGCTTAAAATTTCATGATCTTCACTACTATACTTTCAATTTTTTCTAGATTTGTCCAAATTTTCCTAGAATTCATATTTTTCTACAGTAGCTCTTGCCCATCCTCATTTTTTTAACTTCAGAGGCTCATATCTTTCACATATGACTTCATATTGAGGTCATATTTTTTTTAAAGTTAATTTTTTTATCAAAACACATTGGTGTAAACTTTTTTTGTAATAAAGTGCATATTTTTGTATTATTAGACTAGAGGGCCTAATTAAGCTTTTTGTAAACTGGTAAAATTATAATCTAGCCTTGTAATTGCACTCAATTATAAAGTGCCAAAAATACTTACTATGTGGGATAAAATTAAGTAATTCAGGCTTTTTTTGGTGTACTCTATACTTTGATTTCTACTTTTTGATAGTTTATTTCCAATTGCATCATGGGGAATCCTAAGTTCCTACTATTAATAACATACAACTATAACAGATGGAAATAGAATGCTTGGAATACATTAATGATGCTAGGATATACACCTTATATAAAAACTCTTCTTACTCCACCTATTGATGCAAAAGAGTTACAACACTTTCTCTTTGAAACTATTAAAGTTATTAGATGCATTCAATCTTACATGTCTTTAGATTTGAATTTCCATCTTGAAAAATGTACAACTCTAAAAGAGGCTTGGTATAAATTAGCATCATTGTTTGGAAAAATAGATGAGATTCGTGGTTACTAAATTGACAATGAACTCATTAGTTTGGATCCTAAAAATTATGCAACAATACAAGACTACATCACTAAAGTCATAGATCTTAGAGCATAACTTTTTGAATGTAAAATTGATAAAGAGGATATTCAGTTGATTTTTAGTGCCTTACACAAATTAGGTCCTAAATATTCATCCTTTGTCTCTATCTTTCAAACTCATAGGCTCACATTGGGCACATCTTATCAAATGCCCACCTTTGAGGTATTCTCTGAGATTCTAATGGATGAAGAAGAAAAGTTAATATCTATGGGTCTAATCAAGTCATCCAAATATCAAGCTCTAATTGTAAGTCAACCTCAACATAAGCAAGTTTAAACATTAACATCAAACATAGGTTCAAGTAAAAATAAGTAGAATAATTAGAATAAGTCACAAAAAAATAATAATAAAGGGCAATAATCTTCCTCACAAGGAGATTATAAATCCACTAATAAGAAAGGGGATTCACAATAAAGGACTGGCACTCCTTAAACTTATTAAAAAAATTGGTTTCATAGTGAACAAGATTATTGGAAGAAATATATTGATGAACTTAAGGGTCTTCTCAAAAAGAATAACATCAATCAATCAAAGGATTCTTCCACTCCTTCAAATTCAAGGAAAGGGAAAGCTATGATACTAGTCGCACTGGAAAATTCTTCCAAGTCATGGGTAATTGAATTAGATGCTTCACACCATATAGGTTCTGATCAAGAACAATTTTCTAGATTAGAAATGAGTTTCTTGCCTCATATTCTCATAGGTGATGATTATAAGGTATATGTTATAAGAAAAGGTATAGTTGATGTTGGTAGTGGTGTATTTAAGGATGTCCTCTGTGTGCCAAAGTTATCAACTAACATTCTCTCTATCTACCAAATCACTCACTTTGATACTGGTAGGAAAGTTGAGTTCACTATCGATTATGTAACAATCAAAAAATTAGAGGATAATGCCTTAATTGTAGTGGGACATGCTGATAATAATACTCAGTTTTATTCATTCTCCCGCTTTATGCCTCAGTCTTCCTCTATAGATTTTCTCTCACACATTGATTCAATGAACAAGTTATGGCATGAGTGGTTTAGTAATTTAAACTACCACTATTTAAAATATCTTAGTTAGTAAGAGATGGTTACAAGACTTCCACAAATTTAGTTTTCAGGGGGTGTATGTAATGATTGTGCCTTAGGAAAAATTCTAGAGGATAAGTTTGATAAAGGGAAGGCTTGGAGGGATACACAAGTCCTTGAACTTGTTCATAGTGATTTAGTGGGTCCATTACTTACTTTATCTTTTAGTAAAACCCACTATGTTCTCACATTTATTGATGACTATTTTAGATATACTTGGGTTAAACTCAAAAGTGAAGAATGTGATAGATTTCTAGAGTTTAAAGCTCTAGCAAAGAAACAATTTGGGAAGCATATCAATATTCTCCACATAGATAATGGGAGGGAATATGTGAACAACAAGTTTGAATAATTCTATGCTCTTAAAGGAATTTATCTTCAACATTTAGTTGCATACACACCTTATTAGAATGGTGTAGTAGAAAGGAAGAATAGATTCTTAAAATAGATATCAAATTCTATGATTTATGCAAAATCAATAGTGCCTAAGTACTGGGTGGAAGTGATTAATTATGTTGTATATATATAGAATAGAGTTCCTCATAAAGATCTATAGGTTAACACCTCTTGAATCCTGGTGTAATACGAAGCCAAATGTGCATCATTTTAGAGTCTTTGATAGTCTAACATGGGATCACATACCTTTAGACAAGTGCCATGATTTAAAACAACAAAGATGTGTTGTTCCCAAAATCCATCACTCATTTTTGGGGACAACATATCAACTATTTTGGTCTTTCAGGACCAAAATTCTCTCTTCCCTTCTCAAAAAATGTTCTAAGCACTCCAATTCTTTAATTATTCAAGATTTTTCAGCCAAGGGACTTGCAGGTTCAATAGGTTCAATGACTTCAATAGGCAAGCTCTCACAAAGGGATAGGGTCCAAACACTTAGGCATTTAAAGGCTGGTTCAACATTGAGGTTCAAACAAAAGGTCCATTGGTAGGCTTCAAATAAAATATTGAACCATCAAACCATTGAACCATTGAACACCACCTCCAAAGGTTCAAAGGTTCAATGGGTTCAAAGGTTTAATGACATCGGTAGACTTAAAAGAGTTAAGTACTTCAGCAAGTTCAAATTTCAACGGCTTCAAAGGACTTAAAGAAAAGAAGGCTTAGAAGAGTAAAGGTTGAATGGTTGAACCATTGAACCTTGAACCAAAATGGTTCAAAGGTTCAAGGTTCAACGAGTTCAATAAAGTTTGAAAGACTTAGAAGAACAAATTATTTGAAGAGCAAAGAATGAACCATTGAACCTTGAACCAAAAGAGTTCAAAGTTTAAAGGTTCAATGAGTTCAACAGAAAAGAAAAGGATCCAAAAAATTTGAAGGACCAAAATATTCTAAGAAAGAGAATGAACCGTTGAACTTTAAACCAAAATGGTTCAAAGTTCAAAGGTTTAAAGGTTCAAGGAATTTCAAAGGTTCAAGCAAGCTTCGAGTGAAGGAAGGAAGCAGAAGATTCCAGAGACAAGTTCAAAGAGATGGTTCAACTGAAGAGGAAAGAAAGTGATTGAACCAAGAAAGTGATTGAACCAAGGAAGTGATTGAACCAAGGAAGAAATTAAACCAATAAAGCTAATAGGACTGCTCGAACTATTGAACCATTAAACCAATACATTCTCATGGTTCAAAGGTTCAAGGTTCAACATAGTTCAAGTGACCAATGACATCCTCGCAGATGTCAAATTCAAGGTAATGAAATGCCCATTCATTTTCAAATATGGCATGGAACCTAAAAACAAACTCAGTGACCACCTGAAGAGATAACCCGAGAGCCTAGATCATGAGGAAGAGATAAAATGCGTTAAGAGAAGAGGGAACAAAAGGGAAAGACCAAAAATATCTATGCATGAGTTATTTCTAGTTGGTGAAATAGTCCACTAAGTGGACATCATAGAGTGTGAACACTCAAGGATGTGGCATATTTTTTTGCATCAAGTAAAGGTGAAGTGGACAGCTATGCAAATATCAGGAAGATGACTAGGCAGCCTATACTTTGGAGGAGACATTTGAGATGAATTAACATGCCATAGTTAAGGCTGATGGGCTGTTCCAGCATGGCCCCTTGATAGAACTAAAAATGCATTCAAAGCATTAAATGCAGCATGGGCCATTCCATGAAACAAAGTGCCCAAGTCTTTCTTAGAGTGCTATATATTACAATCTCTTATTTTATGCAAAGGAGATCTCTCTGTTATAAAAGCAAAACTCTGCCCAAATTGAAAGGCATTTCTTGAGACTTTGAGCTTAGATTGTTAATCATATTTTTTTATTTAAATAAGAAAATAAGTGACCTTTCAAACTTTGCGCTAGAATAGCTTTTGTTATTTAGGAAATTGTTCTTATGTTTATTTCCTAGAAGCATTCTTGTCCATTAATTTAACAATCAGAACTAGTGGAGGTAATCAGGAAGATGTCCTAAAGCCAACTGTGGAGAGACTTTGTGCTACCACAACAGTCTTTAGTGTGTTATTTTTTGTTTTTATGTAAAGGATCTTGGGATGACTTTGTGCCCCCATTGTCCTTTATCTATTTCACTCTTTGGTAGTTGAGGTGGAGACTTTGTGCTACACTTCATCCTATTGTGTTACTACGTCCAGTTAATTTTACTACCCAGGAAGGAATTTGGTTGTTGACTGAGTATTACTTCTGAAAGAAGAGAAGTACCTTCAATAATTACCCAATATTTCTCCTTTGATTTGTGAACATCATCTCTTAAAAAAGAGATGGCGTTATCCTACCCTGAGTGTTATTTTTAGCTTATATATAGTATATATTAGTACCTTATAGTTATAGGGAACCTCCCCTTGATGAGAGGAGAGATTTGTCCCATTTTGATGTGGTAGACCCACACATTTTGGCTGATAAATCTCCTTATGTTGTGGTTGAAACACATATTTTGCCCAATCAGTTAGTTGGTGACAAAATATTCACCCAACAAGATGAACTTGCATATTTATGGGATATCTTGATGATGTTAAGGGATATCAGCTCATTGATCTAGATTCACATGAGCTTATTATAGTGATAAGTGTTTACTTTGAAGAAATTACTTTAGACTTGTCTTCTAATATTTCTCATTCTTCTTCATTAGAAGAATTAAATAGCAATGATGATGATAATCCTCCTTCTAATCATAGAGATGATGAGGTAATACCTCTCTAGTAGAGTTTAAGAGTTCATGTTCCTCTTCCTCCTCTAGATTCTCACCCATTGATGCCTTTGTGGGTTAAATAGACTTTGGCAGATGCAAACCCTCTTGTTAGGGATATATCAGATAGAAGGAGAACATAGTCACAACATAATCTTCCACATTTCTACATTACCACAGCTTCTGATCCATAATATTTTTAAGAAGCCACATAGACACTTGAGTTGGATTTAGTAATGGAAAAAGAGTATAACTAATTGATTAAGAATAACATTTAGGATCTTATTCCTATTTCTAAGGGAAATAAATTAGTATGATGTAGGTGGATATATCAGACTAAATTTGTAGCAAATGGAAATACTATTAAGTATAAAGCATGTTTAGTGGCCAAAGATTTTTCCCATGTGGAAGGCATTGACTATACAAATTTTTTTGTGCCTATTAATAAGATGAATTACATTCATTTGATACTAGCTATTGGTGTAACTCATGATTGGGCTATACATCAGATGGATGTGAAGAGCATATTTCTTCATAGGGATCTTCATGAGTAGATATTTATGGAGTAGCCGTAAGGGTTCATTAATGATTCTTCATTGGTGTGCCACTTGTAAAAGTCTCTCTATGGTCTAAAACAAGCCCCTAGGGCTTGGTATTCCAAGATGGACACATTTCTTCTCTCACTTGGGTTCTTGAAATGTCACTCAGATCCAAATGTCTACATTATATGGTAGGAGAATTCACTATTATACTTAGTTATCTATGTTGATGATCTCATTTTTATAGGGAACACAACATCCATCATCATTAGTGTTAAGAATGCACTTCATGACAAGTTTTCTATGATAAACATGGGCCTATTGTATTATTTTTTTGGGATTTAGATAGCATAATCTTTTTCTAGGATTACACATTCATATCAAAAGTATGTCATGGACTTGTTAGCTCAATTTCACATGGTTGGTTTTAGTCTTACACTGACTCATTTCTTATCTAGAGTTAGACTTGAGGTTCATTGTTCCACTCTCTTAATTGATACCACATTATATTGCCAACTTGTAGGTATCCTCATCTATTTGATTTATACACGACCCAACATTTCATATGTAGTTGTCATGGTTTCATGATTTATGCAGACACTATATGAACTTCATTAGAGAGATACCAAATCACATTTTGAGCTACATTTAGGGCAATATTAGATATGAGATCCACTATATAGTAGGTACATGTTCAAAATTGGTGGGATACATAGATTCTAATTGGGATGACGATTATGATGATCATAAGTCCACTTCTGGTTACAAGTTTCACTTCAGATCCAACCCCATTTATTGGAAGAGTAAGAAGAAAAATGATATTACTCTTTCATCTATAGAGGTTGAGTATCATGGTACTATTAATGCCACTACTGAGGCTATTTAGCTTCAGAATATTCTCATTGAGCTTGGTGTTCTATTTTAGAATCCATCCATCATCTACTATGATAATGAGAGAACTATCTATATCTCAAAGAATCTAGTTCATCATCAGAGAACCAAACATAGAGAGATCCATATGAACTTTATCAAAGAGATAATTTAGGTAGAGATAATTGATCTACATTATTGTCCTATAGAGGAACAAATTGTAGATATTTTCACCAAACCTTTCATTGAGAGAAAGTATCTTCACTTGCAATCTTTTTTAGGGGTATGAGACATCAATATTCATGGGACATTAGTTATTTATGGGGGTTTCCTAGACCTTAATTTTGAGGATTTTTTTCTTCAATTTTTCTCCTTTTCTCATCTATTTGTATAGAGTACCTAATATGGCTACACATTTCCAGGATTCTTATCTGCATAACCCTACCTAAGCTTCACTTATGGGGGGGTATTGGTGAATTTATTTGCTTTATTGCATTTAATTATATTTATTATTTATTTTGGTTTACTAATTACTTATTATAATTAGTTTATTATGTTCATTAATAATTTTCACTAGATAGGATAAGCTTGCTTAGCTAGTAGTCAACTTGGACACCTATGTTGTTACAATGGAGTTCCACTCCACTATTCATGGTAAGATAGGATAAGATTTATTAATTAATAGTCAACTTGTGTTGATCATTTACACAATTTGGAGACCTGTGTTATTAGTGTGGAGTTTCACTCTACTATTCTTGTAGTTAGATATCAGTTGAACTATACATATTATGTTAGTTCCCCGATCTTTATCATTTATACCTTGATTTATATAAGCAATGGATATTTATGTATTATAGATCAGATTAATATTGAATTATCATAGTAATTCATCACATTTGAGTTATTTATTAATTTTATTTATTATCTTAGATTTACAGTTATTGTTTATTACTATTACTATTTTATCTCTTGTTCATGCTTTCTATTAGATTCATTATATCCTGTAACTAATTCTAATAGTCATGTCTGTTGATAGAAAACTTATCCACATTAACTATGACAAATTTTTTATTTTAAAAATTAGAGTAAGACAAAAAATGGCAACTCATAATAAGGAAAAAATGAAGATATTCATGGATAGGCCAACTCTCTTATGGAAAAAATGTTGGATGATCATATTTGTTGACTAGAACCTTGCCCATGTTAATTATGATATAAATCTAACTATTTCACCATGTTTAATTATTTTGATTGAGACTATTTATGTATTTAAATATATAAAATATCATATGGATATTAACGCAATGTAAAACCCTAGTTCTTGAACAAAAATAGAATTAATATCAAATAGGGGTTGTTAAATGAAAATGATTAAGTTGGACTGACATTGGTTAATCCATACTGAATGACAAAACATTTCACTACATTTCCTACACTTTGAAGAGGGTTCAAAATTGAATTTAGTTCTCCCACTAATGTGTATATATGAAATTGTGAATGTGAGTGTAATCCTTGAATCTAGCTTTAACAATTCTATCAATAAAATATATAATATTTTGTATAAATTTTGAGAGTGTGGACTATCATCCTTAATGCCTTGTATTAGATTTGTATTTATAAAGTTTTTAATTTAAAATTAGGAGACCTATTATCATGTAAAATCTAACCCAACATTAAAAATAATGACCCAAATTAAACATGACCCAAAATAAATATGAAATTTATGCCTGGATAAGTTCATAGCTCATAGAAAGGTCTATAGGATTGGACCTATAAAAAAATAGTGGACTTGGCCAAAAATAAATAAAAAATATAAAGGAATAGAATTGGGGATTACCATGAAAAAAATGAAAATATGAACATTAAATGGACAAACATATGAAATATAGAGATAATAAATTATAAAATGTGCCAATAGATACTTGATTTTTTGTCAATAATATACATGTGCAAATTTTTAATAAAAGACATTAAATATAGGCTTGTACCAAATTTGGGTGTCCATAGTTGCATTAATGAATTCAAATGGTTCAAGATCATTACATCTAGATTGTTGTAATGACAAACCAATTTCCATTTCCTCCTCTAGTGCATCAATCAACGAATCTAATGTTTGTTGCATAGTCATTTTATCTTCTATATGTGGATTGTTATTCCTATCAAACTTTATTGGAGGTTATGCATAAATTCATCCTTCATTCTCAAAATTTTCATTCAGTATAGATAATGTATTTAAAATTCACAAATATTGAAATGTGTGATTTGGTTGATTCTCCCTATTTTTTATAGAATATTTCCCCCTTTCTTATGGAAATCTATTGATATACCTCACACACCCACTCAATGCACCCACTCATATGTATCTTAATTAAGGTAGGTGTTGATGAGTTGAAACATGATTGTCTTCACAATTTTTCCATTTTAATTCTAATGATGTCATGTGCTACCATTTTGTTTTCAAATACTTTCTAGTTTTGATTATTATCTACTATTTAGAATATATGCCTTTTCTTAATCCACTCAATTTATTATTGTATTTTCATTAATTTATTTTTTAAATTTTCCACCACTGATATGTTTTTTCTCTTTACTTGTTTCTCTCTTTATTTCTCATGCATTGTTCCCAAAATTAATTGATTTGTAAGGCTGTCATATAGTCCTCTCATAAACCTAATTTGGCCTTGCCATTGATAGTGGTATTGAGAACTTAACTCCTCCATAATAATTTTATCCCTTGTTATTATATTTATGTTTCAACTCCTTAGTGTATCTCCTACTACTATAAAACATGCAAAAATAAATCAAAAGTAAAATCCTAATTTATTTTATGATAGTGAAATTATTTATTTTTTGAGATCATCTATAGTAGGGCTTAAGCTTACCCCTATTTATATTTAAAGGAATAATATTTATTGACATATCTCTTAGTACTATTTCTTCATTCTTTGTTAATTTATGGTTTATGTATGGAGACTTCCATCTAATTTTTAGCTTGCTAAGGTGTGCTCGGAACCTACTTTAATATATTAAGACCATTTGCTTTGAGAATAATTCCTTAGATTGTAAGTTGTGATTGTGCCATGATTTTTAATCTACTTGTTCACTTATTAATTACAACTAGTTATCCTTATCATTTTCTCCATGAATATTAACTCTATCAACTAGTTTTCTAATTTCTCTTTATCACCAAGCCTTGTAATGATCACAATTCATAGACTAAGAACCTAATATTACATAGACATGACATCTTCCATTCCATAGACCAATAAGAATGGAGTGTACATCATCACATGCTTATAATTAGTTATGTATGCCC
Organism: Torreya grandis; assembly: GCA_037957365.1. NCBI lineage: Eukaryota > Viridiplantae > Streptophyta > Pinopsida > Cupressales > Taxaceae > Torreya > Torreya grandis. The sequence continues at coordinate 452,377 of JARHVA010004283.1, read as the reverse complement.
ATGGAATTTATGTTATCTTATCTTCCTAGTCATCCCTTTGAACATTGTATATCTTTTCAAGCATCTTCTCTATCACTTTGTTAGTAACTTACACTTAGCCATTTACTAAAAGGTGATAAGTTGTACTTTTATGGTGTGAAATCATGAATTATTTTATCAATGTTTTGATAAAATTATTTGAAAGGTGTCTCCCCTACCACTTATTAACTTTTGTTGACACCCAACTTTGCTCAAATACTTTCATACAATAATTTTGTTGCACCTTTTACATTGTAGTTTGAAGTCATAACTTCTTTGACCCATTTAGTAAAGTAATCAATTGTAGTGATAATATAACTTGCATGAGAACACTTGGATTGAGGATTTATAGGCCCCCAAAAGTTAATCCTCCACTATTTGAATGTTCATGCATCTAGAAATGGATTTAGAGGCATTTAATCCCTATGGTTTGGTTTTCCATTGTATTGACATGTATTTTCAAAACTCTGTGTAAATATTGAAAAGTTGTAAATGAAAAAATACCAATTTTAATATCTTTCTCATAGTCAATTAACCTCAAAAATTCCTAAAATCTGTTGATGTACTTATTAACACTTTTGGTCAATCATTTTCCAAGGTTACAGTGCATAAGACATCATCTTTACCAATCTTGTAGATAAATTCATTAATGATGTTGAAAGGTAAAACTCATGAAAAAGTTGTTTATTATTTTTTTCTAATGTTCAAAAAATGTGAAAATTAATAAAAATGTTACAATTTATTCAAGCTACTTTAGAATAACACTTACTCTAAATAGATGTGCATTTGAGATTCATCTTGTAAATTATTAGGCTCTTACCGTGTATGATTGTGATTGAGATGATGAATTTAAATTTTTCTTTCCTATATTTATAATAATTTTAAACTATAATTATTGAAATATAATTATCCAAACTAAGATTTTACTTCCAAACAATGGTTTGTTCATGTATTAGAATGCTTGGTGTTTTAAAAAAAAATTGAAAGAGAATAGACAATAAAAAGTGTCATAACTTCTAAAGTGTGAAGACCATTACAAAAGCTTCTCGCTCTATTATGATATAGTTTTATTAGGGGCATACAAATTTCAACTTGTGAAATGAATTCGATTATCTATGCCTCCTTCTCTTGGATATGTTTGTATTTCTCCTATTATTTATCCATATGCATCCATATGGATAAACATTTTGTTCCAATATGTAAAGACCAATATCTAAGCTATGACTAATATCTACTTCAAATATATGAAGGCTGTTTGACATTCTAGAATCTATTCAAACTTAATGTCCTTACACAATAATTATTTTAGTGGTGCTAAAATGGATATGTTTCCAAAAATGAACTTGTGATAATATCCAATATGATTAATAAATGATTGTATTTATAATGTGTTTAATGTTAATTTGAGACTTACTATCACTATGATTTTTTCTTGGTGAACCAAAATTCTATCAATATAGATGACATTCCCATGTATCATGCTGAATGGTGTGAAAAGAATTATTTAAATTTAATGTAATTTATAGCACACAACATATTTATATCATTAATTATAATATAGACAATTATTACTTAAATAAAGAGAACACTGCCTAATCATCTAGATACAATTCTAAAAAGTCATGGATGAAGTCCTTGAAAGAGTAATGATGATCCTTGAGAAAATTGATGGTACATTTTTTAGTCCAAAATGCATCATGTTATAATAAAATGACCCTCCTTATATCATGCAATTGTTTTTTGTTTAATATTTAACTTTGATGAGAATTTGATTATATCCACTGAAACCATCTATAAAAGAGTATACGTCACATTCTAAAATATATTTAAGCACCTTGATAGTAAAAGGAATAGGGAAGTTATCATTTACATTTAGTGTATGATACTATCCACACACCTAAATTTATCCTCCCTTATTTAACTAGATAACCATAGGAGTTATCCAATTTGATTTATCAAATGGATAAATGATTCCATCTTACACCATAAAGTTAATTTATTCTTTCACTTTCATTTTAATGTTGGGGTTTATCATATATGGTCAATTTTTATTTGTTCATGAAAATTCATTTAATTTAATATGCATCTATCTTAATAAAGGGTAGAGGCCTTTGACTTCATTGAACTTTGTGGGGAAAAAACTTCATAATTTTGAAACACTAAATAACCTATGTAACTTGTTCTTATGTCTAGTAATATCCAATAATTTACATATTTGGTGTTGCCTCAATACTAATATTTTTCAACCTTTTCACATAGGTTCTTAATGTATTTGACTTGATTAATATTTCATAGAGTCTATATATAGATAATATTTTTAAACTTTATTATTTACTTACACTTTATCTATTTCAAGAATTTGTCAAGTTTCAATCTCTCTAAGTGCACACCTTAAAGGGTGCACTGGGAAAGGAGTGGATAGATCATTGTTTCTTCAAAAGAGTTTGGATAATTATATCATACCTAAACCATTTACAAATTCCACTTATCTAACTACCGAAGCAAATAAACCTTATTTATCCAACTCTATAATAAATTATCTTCTCAAATAGACCTTAACTAAGAAAAAATCTATTTTTCTACTAGGTTTGCCATGATTGACCTAGTTGTAAAAATTATGGTACACATTATTTAACTAGGTGGTCCTAGCTTAACCTAGTTCGAGGTAAAATGACAACTTTTCAAAACTAGATTGTGGTAGGATGACCTTGTCAACTAAAAATATCAAAATGTTAGGACATATCCATTACTATAAATACAACCTTTAGTTCAATACAATAGATAGGAACATTCATTTTCATATTATTATAGATCATAATTCTGCTACATCTGAATTTGAAGGAGCCATTGCTTATGGTTTGACTTGGAGGAAAGATAACTTGTGTTATGGAAATTCTTAGATACAACTAAGAATATTTTATCCTAGAACTGATTTTAGATAGTGTGATCCTTATAAAGCCACAAAAATCTCTTGAAAGTCACCATTGGCTAAAGGGGAGATTAAGACTCAACAACTTCACTCAAAGGTAAGTATCACTAAATTTTATTATTTTATTTTATAGATAGATATTTTAAAAGTAATAGGTTTTAATGTATAAAACATTGCTTATATTACTTCTACACTTAAACTTCATGTATCTATAGGGTTTTCTTAGCTTGCCATATTCCACCTTAGGTGAACTAGACCCCCACTTGCCTACCATGATCCCTTGTTTATTTTGTTTGTTTTAAAACATCCCCCTTTGTCTTATAATATTTGATAACACTAGATTAGATTTAAGTTTATAGATTAGAAGGCCTATATAAGGTTATTACATGATGTTAGTTTTCTAAAGTATTTGAAACCCTTTACTTTAGTGTTGTGTGATAAGTTCTCCCTTGGTTATTAGGTTTAACATATCTAATTTGGTTATGCTCCTGATATACAAAGTATCATAATATATTTTAGTTGATTACCTTATCCAATCTTGGATTTAATAATTAGGATAAATTATATATCTGTCTTAATTTTTTTGCATACATTTTTGGTGAAGCCAATGTGAATCTAACCCTTGCATTACAATTTTTAACCTATAAGAAACTAATTAATGTAGGTCAACCCAATTTTATCCACAAATTATTGATTTTATTATATAGTCAACTAGGTCACATAGGTTGACCTATTTTTATTCCCTATTTTTTATTTTTATTTTATAGACAACTAGGTTGCATAGGCTGACCTAGTTTTATTCCTTGCTTTCAATTTTCTCCAACTATGTTGATGTAGGTTAACCCAATTCATTTTTATATAATTTTTAGTTTTTAGTTTTAGCCAAATAGGTTGACACAATTTAACCCAATTCAAAAATTCATTATTTTTAGTATCTATCTTTTTTTAGGGTAAACTAACCATGGTCAACCCTATTTAATATATGTGTTTTTTAGGTTTTTACCTCTTCAAGATTAAATAAATTTAGGATGACCTAGTTTTAGCATTAATATCTACACCACTCACATCCAACTAAATAAGTTGATTATGGTTTACCTATTCATATTTATCAAGTTATTTTTAACCAACTAGATAGGCCTATCTTGACCTACTTTACATTTTATGATTTTTATATTAGATCAATAAAATAACTATTAAAATTTTTGCAATTATGTTTTCTACTTAAATAACTTAGTAATTCATTTATTTCACTTCTACTTTCCCATTTTTAAATTCTATCAAAAATTTACTACACACTCAATGAAGTTGACTCTAGATGACTTAGTTATCTATCCAATTTTCTTGCCAGTAAACGAAGTCGATCATGGCTGACCTGGTTTATTTTAACATGTTTTTATAATAGACTATGTATAACAATGTTGACCTTGTTATGTTCAATCTATTTAACTAGATCAGACTTGGCTAACCTAATTCTTTATGTTTCTATTTTCTTCATAAGCAAAACATCTCTTTATTTTCTATAGTAATTAGTCTCACCTTTGCTTTGAAAAGAGTTGGTTATTTGTTTATTTACAATCATAACTTGCAAATTTATTTTTGATACTTTACTTTTAGCTTCATTTTTCACTTTATCTTTATTTCCATATAAGATGTATGTTGATAGTTTTAAAGCTAATTAAATATTATTGTGAAGGGATACATAATACTACGTTTATGACCCTAGTCTATCATTAATAGATATAATGGTGTGATGTAATTTCCCCATACTCATTGTTGATGCTTAAAATTGCACTTGATTCTAATCAATCAACAATGGGAAGTTTCAAGCTGTGGGACATTGCGGCTTGAAACAACCTCCAGATTTTAGAGAAGCTGGTCTCTTCTTTTATATCAAGTGTTGGGGGAAAAGGGATAGGAAATTAGATAGAAATGCAAATGCAGGAAATGAAACCTAACTATGGCAATGTGCCTGAGTGTAATCCTAATCTTAACTTGAGCACAGTGAGACTATATATAGGATTCAATTACATTTAAGAGCAGACAAGTGCATGATCAATGTAAAAGATTGAAATAATAGAAATAGAGGTTCATAACAAAGGCTTCTTTTGCTGAGATATAGAAAATGTCAACAAAGGCATAGTGTTCAATCTTCTTATAAGAATCTTCCAATCACATAAGAGGCACAGAAACATGTACAGTTATGTAGAACTTTCGATTCAAGAAAATAAGACAAAAGCAAATGACATTCCTAATCACAACTCTAGAAAATCTATAGTATAGACTACTTTTGTAAATGACACAAATAACATCAACCAAGGCATAGAGTTCAATCTTCTTAATTCATTTAGCTATGTAAAAGGCAGAGAAACATGCACAGTTACATCAACTTACAACTCAAGAAAATGAGACAAAAGCAAATGATATTACTGGTCACCAACTCTAGAAAATCTAAACTCTAGAAAATTCCCCCCTCTTTTTGGCAAACTGATCCTCTTATTTTATAGCCATAGATGTCTCTTTCCATCACTCCCTTTCCCACGCAATTCTACTCCGCCCTTAACTCACAGGGGACAAACAAACAATGCTTTCAATGTCTTGGATGTATCCTGGTCTTATCAGGAATTGCCCTGATGGCAGCATGGTGATTCATGACTAGTACCTCCTTTTGCACCTAAATTTCTCATTCCATCACCTGCTTAGCCACTTAATTATCTATTCTACCTCCACTATAGGGGACAAATAGTCAACCCTTTTAAAGCTTGTAGGCCCCAAAAATCTACCTGGTAAACTATTCCATCTACCAAGAATAAATCCCACTGAGTTTCCCTCCATTTTGCTTAGTGGCAACAGATACATGAAACACTTTGTTATGTTGAAATGGGAGAGGAAACTTAGTCAATTTCCTAAAAATAATCTTATTACTTAGAAGGTACCAGGGAATGACACTTGGCACTTTCTTCTTGATTCATCGAAGACACACAACTCTCTCTGCTTCTCTTTAGCTATGTTTTGGAATCATTAGGGGCACATATTAGACTCTTATAGATGGTGACACTTGGCAACTTCTGCAAACTTTTTGAAGTAACACCTAGGGCCCACTATAATATTTTTTCAACAATGAAACTTGAAGATGATCTCTTAGTCATTAACATGTGGAGGATTCTGCAGCTTTTGGGAAGATACATGGCATCTTTTGCTTCTCCTACTAGGGGCATGTGGCACCTTCTGCTATTTTTAGGGATGGAGTAGAAAGGGGCTCAGAGAGTGACACTTGGTAACCTCTACCACACTTTAACACTTAAACAAAATGGAACAATGCTTCTATCCTTCCAAAAAGGTACTTGACCCCTTTGGTTTTATGGGACACTCCCTTAAACTTCCCAATGAACCAAAATGGTTCAATGGTTCAACACTACATGCCATTTCCTCGTTAATCGAGGCATTGGACCAAAATGTTGAACCATTACATTGAACCCATGTGTTAAACCGACTATCTCTCAGATGCCGACACATGGTGACTTCCACTTATTCCTTTGAAAAGTAGTTCAAGACCTCCTGTGACTGCCACCTAGTGCTTTCTGCTTCTTCTTACTACTTAGCTTATTGCAACCCTTTTGCCAAAAAATAGATGGAATGCGGTTGCTAATATGAGATGTGAAAGTCAATGCATGGTGCATTTTGCTTAGCTACTATTAGATACATGGCACAATCTGTGGCTTTCATAAAAATTATGAAAAGTGTCTCAGATGATGCTAGCTAGCTGGCTCCGTGTTTTGGAAAGCGACACTTGGTGGATTCCGCTCAAATTCAATACTTAGGAAAAAATGAAACAAAGGAAATGAAAAAGGGGAAAGAGAACCTATGCTTAGATTATGCCACTTGGTAGCTTGCATTGCACTTTGACACTTATGAAAAAATAAACCCTCTCTCTGCTCTAAAACTCTATCTTTATGACTAAGGTATGCAGGAACCAAAACTATAGTGCTCGACTAAAAATTTAAATATGACGTAGAGTAAAAAATTACTCTATAGTTACTAATGACCCCCAAGAATTTTGAGCCTGCTCAAAAAGAAACCTGACTCCTGCTCTGTCAAAATTTCAAAATTTAATATCTTCAAAAGTGCTATCTGGTAGATGGACCATTCATGGTCAGATAACCCTTGCTTGTTCTGCAATTCAATGAAAGCTAGATCAAGGTTAATGATATCCTTGTGCAAAAAAGTTTGCAAAATATAGACTGTAGCTTTTAGTTTGAATTCTAGCTGGGAAACAAGAACCAAAATAGATTTGACTTCTAAGACTGAGGAATCATCCCGTAGGTCCTAGAAAACTATTTGATCCCTCTATTTGGCCAGAAATAATGGTTCAATTTGATCAACCATCAGCACTGTGTTGGCATCTAAAAATGGAGAAGGAAGGCCTAGTTGCACTAGATCTTTAATATGCTATCTCATCTCGTCGATGGCTTCTTTCATGAATTCAAGAAGCTCTTTGCAACTATTGGTTGTGGCATTGCAATTGAGCACCTCATTGACCCATTTTGTGGTGACCATTTTGTTAGTGATTCTCATAGCTACCAATGTCGCATCCATTACATCGTAGAGATTCTACAACAAGGTTTGGGAGTTTGTGACTCTATTGGAGACTGTAGCCAGAGTGTTCAACATTGAATCTTCCACCTTCTCACACAATTGTTGTGCATTGAGTAGGAAGGTGAGAGATGGCCTAAGCTGAATAATCTCTGAGGAGATTCTTTTCCATGTTGACTCGTAGAGCTCTTTTACCAGTTTTATCACTTTAACACCTTATGGCCTATTAGCCAGTTCTAGCATCGGTTGCACTACTTTCTAGTGCTCTACTTAGAACTGGGCTTGAAAAGCCATAGCCTTGTTTTGTTCATCCAGCAACCTATGTTGTGATTAGGTAACTTGCAACTGAAGTCCTTTGACTATTCTCTGTAATGCTTCTTTTTCCCACCTAAGGGCTATTGCTGCATCTTTTACAAGTGTGAGCTCCTCTTTTAATGAATCATTCTGGGCTTGGACTACCTAATGAGTCTGAAGGGAAACAATATCTTGTAACTGTTTATTTAGGTTTACTATTTCATTATCTCTCTTATTTATTTCTTTAGCCAAATTACTATAGTTTGCCTTTTCTTTGGCCAAATCAGCCTCCATCTTTTATAGTTTTCTTGATATTTTCAAATAATCCTCCATGATTGTAGAAGTGGATTTTATCAACATCTCAACTCTGTCTTGGGGCCTGAACAGGGACATATCAATGGCCACTATGTTCATTATATAATCCTCCAGCTGCATTTGCTTGCTCGAGTTGACAATGTTGGGTGATAAATGGGTCACCATAAACTGCTACTGAATAGGGTTAAATTGTGACCGTAGGTGTGGGATAGCTAATGCTTTATTCTCTTTAGTTCTCTTTTTCTCTAATTGGGCTTCTCTTTTTTTCTTGGTAGCATCGGCCTATGTCTGGAAGGTGGAAGGGGATGTAATGTATCCTCTCGTGAAAAGATATCCCTACAGCATGCCATATTGAATAGGTAGTGGTTGGCTAGGGGTGAGCTAGAGGGGCATATTTTTGGGAATAGAGGGGGAGAAATGGGGTAATTTTAGGGCTTGAGGTGCCAAGGATGGGGTGAATTGAGAAATGGCGATGGCAGAGGTGATAGGAGGTGTCATTTGGCTAGTTGGAGGCACCATGCCGATAGGGGAAGGAATAGATTGAGAGGGAGGAGGAGGAGTAATACTTACTTGAGGGGGAATACAGTGCTCTACACTTGGTGCTATGAAGGTTCTTTTTCCTCTGAATCTATTTTGAACTACACCCTCTTTCTCTTCTTAGGCGTCTCTGACTCTGGTTACGTTTGCTTCCCTTCCACCTCTGCTATTGCCGATGGTGCTTGTAAAGAACTAGAGACTTCAATCACTTCTAATGATGGGGAAGCTTTTGGTGGTGAAGACACCACACTCCTTTGTTGTTCCACGATGCTAAGAGGCTAGGGCCAAGTTGATGTAGTGACTATAGCTGTAGCTTGCTCTAAGGCCTACGATTGCTGGCTTGGTCTCGCTCTAGCTTCCTGCCCTATATCGAGCGTTAGCAATTGGCTTGTTTCTAGGCTAGATGTAGGGGAGGGATGACACTCATCCCATAGTTCCTCCTATCTTTCATCTAAATTTATGCTTCCAAAAGAATGGGTAGTTTGAGAAATTTCTTGCCTATATTTCCAATAGACTTCAATCTTCTTTACATCCCAATCTTTGTTCTTCAATGTCCTTCTCAAACTAGAAGTCATCTTGACTTTGGGATCATAATCCCTCTGCTTATCATAGAAGGTTTCCCATGGCCTATCCTGTGGCTGGGGCAAATCTGTCAATTCAACATAATGACTAGGAGTATCTTCTATAGGGTTTTTCTTGGTCTCCCAAAAAGGGTGGCCTTCATGTGAAATCCTGGCCCTAGTTATATTGGTCCTTACCCAAGAAGCTATGTAACCACTTGGGTCATAAACCCATTTGTCTTTGACTAATAAGAACCCCAAGAAGGCTAGCTTTCTCAGCAACACTGTCTCAGCATCTCTGGCTTCTAGGCTTATGTTGCCTACCATCCACAGGAGATTGTACATTTTTCTCTTCTTCTTCCTAGAACCATATTCATTGTCAATACTGATACCTACCTAGTGACTTCTAGGAATGCCAACCTAAGAGTTAAAGTATTTGATAGCAACACTGGTTCCCCACAAAAACCATGAACCCTTATGATCATGTGGTGGGACCCAAAATAAAAGTCACACAGGATTGGACAACTGACCAAGAGGTTCAAAACACTTGGAAATAACCTATTTATGATAGGTTCAGGGCTAAGGCAATGAAGGACAAGGGTAATGAATAGTTCCCAAAAATCATATAGGTCACTAGTTCTTGATAAAATGTGTGTCCATGCAGACACACGAATGGTCCTTTGGGGGTTAAATCTTGGGTCATACAGGTTCAAATTCATATATTGGGTGAAAAGGTTAGGGTTCTGATATAGTATGAGATGGAACAAATAAGAGGAATACCTAAACACCCTTTTTGATTTGAACTGGGTCAGCTGTTCCACTATTGAAAAGGCAATGTGCTCTAAGAAGTCAAGTCAATACTCTTGCATCTTGTCGACTGTCTTCAACCTAAAAAGGATGGCCATTTGTTCTGCATATACCACCATGTCATCCTTCATGCCAAAGATGAGAGCCATCATTGATAGCGTGTCTTAGCTAGCTAGAAAAAATTGAGTTCTTAGTGCAGGGAGCATGGGTACCGTAGTATCACCATCGGCCATTTGTAACTCAGACCTCAAAAACCTTGTTTGAGTGTTGACGTTCACCCACATTCTCTACATCCTATCAATAGTGGGAAATGTAGTGGTATTGTCATAATGTAGGGCTAGCATGTCCCTGATAGCTTGTGGTGTGATTTACAACATGAAGGGACCCTATTGAATGGTGCAAGATGGTGCATAGAGCAAGTCTATGCATAATTCAATCAAATCAGGGCATGGATGCATAGTTGGGATAATGAATTAAACCAATTGTGAGGTCCATATCCTCATTTCAAATGTCTCATATTGCCCTGTTCTAGCTCTTTGAAGATACCTTTGGTGTGCCCCTTCTCTAAGATTCTTGCTACTAGTTTTTTGCAAGATCAGGTCCATGATTCCATCTGCGTAATCCTTTACTTTTGATGGGTCACTGGCTTGACTAACTCCTAGGATTCTAATTCTTGGATAGGTTCTTGATGGTTTCACAAGAGCTATAGCATATGACTTACTAGTAAGCAACCTATTGAGAGATCCAGATGTCCTAGCTCTTTATTGTGAAGATTATGCTCCTGCCATCTCTTTTCTATAATACCTGGTATGAACCTTGTGTAAGATAGAAACACGCTTGCTGAAGCCAATTTTACTAGGTGCTAACAAATCAAAAAAGAGCAGGATATTTTTGCAAGTGCAGGAATGCTTGAGAATTTGTAAACTTTAAATCTTGCTAAGGGATATTTATGGGCCTATCAAGTCTCAAATAACATTAAATTTGGATGACCATTAGCAAATCCTACTCAATCTTTGGGAAACAACAAGGTGGACATGCTATGTAAGTTGTGGTGCAAGGTACCTTAGAGATTTTGAAAGATTTGGGAAGCATTTAATGTATCAAAATTTAAAGAATTAAAAAAAACTTTCTAAGCCACCAACTCTATGTTTTAAAACTCTTATTTAAAAGGAAAGTAGGAAAACAACAAAGAAAAACAAAACAATGCAGGAATGGGAAACTACCTAACTAAATTAATTAAGCATCTTTATCTCCCTCCAGTATCAAAAACAAAATTTCTAATGTCTCCTTTATGACAAGCTAGCTTATGTTTCCATACAAATGATTGAAAAAAGTATATCTTTCGTGTAATGTCCTCTGTGTAGGCCACATGAATGTGCCTGCATTTGAGTGAGTTTGGGTCAAACATGCTTTCGGCATCCATAAACTCTTCTTGTTCTTGAAAGCCCATCAAATACTGGTTCTTCATGCTATCGTGTCTCATCAAGAAATCGATGGCTGTTGTTTCTCCACTCTATGTCTTTTGATATCCATCATCTTTTGGCTTATCTCCTTCTGCCTCATTTTCAAGTTCCATTGAATCATCATGCTCCTTGATGACTTCAACCTCTTGAAAGGATAAATCTGAAATCTGGCATCCCCTTTGCATATTTAGCTGAGTCTTGATGTTGTCTTCTCCACATCTAGTTAGTTCATGACCTCCTTGAAGGATAGTGTAACCTTTCCTAATGACTTGATCAAGGAAGTGTCCATGTTCCTCCATATCTTTTTGTAAAGTGAGGAAAAAGTCAAAAATGATCTCTTCCTCATCAGAGGTTAAGGCAAAATCTTGTGACTTGTCTTCTTGTTCATCAAAGGGTGTACCCATGGTGATTTCCTCCTTATCTGTCATGAAATCTTCTTGACTAGCCATGAATCGAGTATACTCTCCTTCAAAGCTTTCAACTAATTTATGATCTTCTTTCTTCCAACTTGGAATCTTGTCATCATGCTGAAGGACCTAAGGATTGGTATAAGAGGTATCTTTTGTCATAGGCATCCCCTTTAAGGTATGGAAGCTCTATCTCTCTTTCTCTAAGCAATCTCATATTTGCCTCTAATTCCTCAACTTGCTTAGCTAGATTTTCTTGAAAAAGTCTTTCTTGGAGCTCATAGGAATCATCATATAAGTGGGGAGTGTATGAAGGTTGAGATGAAAAACAAGAATCTTCTTGAGGAAGAGTGAGAGGAACTTGAGGGAAAAGTGAGGGTTTGGAGTCCACTTCCTTTGCTACCAACATAAACTTGACATTATTGGGGAAATAACCTTGACAGGTTTGATTTGGCTCATGAGTAGGGATTGCATATATCTGATATGAAACTTGTGGTAGTGAATGTGTAGGTTGATAGACTTGGTAAGGTTGTCTCTCATGAATGCTCAACTTCTCTTCTAGAAATGCAATCAAGCCACACACATCCAACATCTCATATGTAAGATTTTGACAATTTGCTCTTTCAATGGGATCCCACTCACTTTTAATTAGATCTATTGCATCCCTTACTTGATAGATGACATGATTAGGAATTCCTTGGCCACATCCCCTTCTATTGTTGAGTTTTAGCACATATTTTTAATATCCTAGTAATACTTTTTTGAAGGTGAAAATAAGATTAGGTTGAGCATGGGATGTGACACATTGGGGAGACTGGGCATAAGACTGGTATAGCTCATGACAGGGCTAAGGTTGGTCATATCAGACCTGTGAAGGGCAAAACTCATGACCATATGCATCCATGATTCTAGGAGAAACTTGATCTTGATTAAAAATATATGAAGGAAAATAAGACTCATAACTATGAGTAACATAATTATACATACCAAATGGTGATTTCTTGATGATACCAGGACTACTTAATCGACTGATTTGACTCAGAGTCACCATTGGTGTTGATAAAACAAAAACCTCCAAAGGCTAATTGGTTGAAGAACACACCAAAATTATTCAACTCCTTGAAATATTGGTCCCATCAAGCATGCAAAAAATTGTTGATGCTTAAAATTGCGCTTGACTTTAATCAATCAACAATGGGAAGTTTCAAGCTGTGGGACATTGTGACTTGAAACAACCTCTAGATTTTAGAGAAGCTAGTCTCTTCTTTTGTATCAAGTGTTGGGGGAAAAGGGATAGGAAATTAGACAAAAACACAAATGCAGGAAATGAAACCTAACTATGGTGATGCACCTGAGTGTAATCCTAATCCTAACTTGAGCACAGTGAGACTATATATAGGATTCAATTACATTTAAGAGCAGACAAGTGCATGATCAATGTAAAAGATTGAAATAATAAAAATAAAGTCTCATAATAGAGGATTCTTTTGCTAAGATACAAAAATGTCAACAAAGGCATAGTGTTCAATCTTCTTATAAGAATCTTCCAATCATATAAGTGGCGCAAAAATAAGTACAGTTATGTAGAACTTCTGATTCAAGAAAATGAGACAAAAGTAAATGACATTCCTAATCACAACTCTAGAAAATCTATAGTATAGACTAATTTTGAAAATGACATAGATAACATCAACCAAGACATAGAGTTCAATCTTCTTAATTCATTCATCCATGTAAAAGGCACAAAAACATGCACAGTTACATCAACTTTACAACTCAAGAAAATGAGACAAAAGCAAATGATATTCCTGGTCACCAACTCTAGAAAATCTAAACTCTAAAAAGTCCCCCCCTCTTTTTGGAAAACTAATCCTCTTCTTTTATAGCCTCAGATGTCTCTTTCCATCACTCCCTTTCCTACATAATTCTACTCCACCCTTAACTCACAGGGGACAAACAAATGGCACTTTCAATGTCTTAGATGTATCCTAGTCTTATCAGGAACTACCCTGACTGTAGCATGGTGATTCATGACTAGTACCTCCTTTTACACCTAAATTTCTTATTCCATCACCTGCTTAGCTGCTTAACTATCTATTTTGTCTCCGCTTATAGGGGACAAACAGTTGGCCCTTTTAATGCTTATAGGCCCCAAAAATGTACCTGGTAAACTATTCCATCTATTAGGAATAACTCCCACTGAGTTTCCCCCTCCATTTCACTTAGCAGCAATAGATACACAAAACACTCTATTACGTTGAAATGGGAGAGGACACTTAGTCAGTTTCCTAAAAATCCTCTTATTACTTAGAAGGTACTGGGGAACAACACTTGGTGCTTTCCACCTGATTCATAGAAAACATGCGGCTCTCTCTGCTTCTCTTTAGCTATGCTATAGAATCATTAGGGGCACATATTAGACTCTTACAAATGGTGACACTTGGTAGCTTCTGTAGACTTTTTGAATTAACACCCAGGGCCCACTATAATCTTTTTTCAGTAATGAAACTCAAAGATGATCTCTCAGTCAATTACACGTGGAGGCTCCACAGCTTTTGGGAAGATACGTGGCATCTTTCACTTCTCCTACTAAGGGTATGTGGCACCTTCTGCTATTTCTAGGGATGGAGTAGAAAGGGGCTCAGAGAGTGACACTTGGCAGCCTTCGTCGCACTTCGACACTTAAATAAAATGGAACAATGCTTTTATCCTTCCAAAAAGGTACCTGACCCCTTTGGTTTTTTGGGACACTCCCTTGAACTGCCTGATGAACCAAAATGGTTCAATGGTTCAACACTGCACACCATTTCCTTGTTATCTGAGGCATTGAACCAAAATGTTGAACCATTGCATTGAACCCAAGTGTTGAACTGACTATCTCTCAGATGTTGACACATGGTGACTTCCACTTCTTCCTTTGAAAAGTAGTTCAGGACCTCCCATGACTGCCACTTGGCACTTTTCGCTTCTTCCTACTGCTTAGCTTATTACAACCCTTTCACCAAAAAATGGATGGAATGTGGGTGCCGATATGAGATGCGGATGCCGATGTGTAGTGCATTCCACTTAGCTATTATTAGATACATGGCACAATCTATGGCTTTCCTAAAAATTATGAAAAGTGTCTCGGACGATGCCAGCTGGCTGACTCCATGTTTTGGAAAGTGACACTTGGTGGCCTCCACTCAAATTCAATACTTAGGCAAAAATGAAATGAAAGAAATGAAAAAGGGGAAAGAGAACCTATTCTCAGATTACACCACTTGGCAGCTTCCACTGCACTTCGACACTTAGGCAAAAATAAACCCGCTCTCTGCTCTAAAACTGTGCCGCTATGACCAAGGTATTTGGGAACGAAAATTGCAGTGCTCAACTGGAAATTTAAATACGATGTAGAGTAAAAAATTACTCTACACTAATATCCATAATATATAACTAATCATAGAATTTAGTTTCCACATACCTCAAAATATTTAGGAAACATCTAGGATTACCCTCTTGATTAAACCTTAGGAAGCCAAAAATCTAGTTGATTATGTAATGCACCAATTAGTAGTTAGTAATAGGAAGTTACTCTCAACTTACCCTTAAAACTAGGTTTAATGGGATATGGGAATGATACTTCCTCCATATGAAGTGATCTAAACTATGAAACCAACACTATCTAATAAACAATCATATTTAATAGCTTATAATTTAATCAAGTCCTTTTAGTACATATGCCTAACCTTTTTTATGATAATTAGTTAGAAATAGTAGTTTAAAATTGTCATTTATGATTACTTATTATTATTTTTTATATTGTAGATTGTATCGACCAATGTTGGTATAGTTATGTGTTATGTGGCTCAAATAAATTGGCCAATGTTGACCTAGTTGACTATATGTGAATAGACTAAGTCAATTAGGATCAACTTAGTCTTATGTATCCTATCTTGTTTACCTCTATTTTCTGACCTATAACATCCAATTTACTATCAAAATTTTCTAGTTCTAACTAAGTCGACTAGGATTGACTAAGTATTTTTTTTACCTAACTATCTAACTAGATCAACCAAGGTCAACCCACTATATTTATTGATTAATGTATTTTCATAGCCATTTAATTAGATTAATGCAAGTTAACCCAATAACCTCCTAGTTTACTGTCAAAATTTTCTAGATCTAACTAATTCGGCCATGATTAACCTAGTATTATATTATCTTTACCTTCATACATAACTAGATCAACCCAAGATGACCCCGTAGAGTTACAAATTGTTGTTTATGACTTATTTAATAACCAGGTTTACCTTGGAAAACCTATTAAATTTCTATTTTATATATATTATGAACTACATCAAACCTAATTGACCTAATTTAGTACGTGGCTAACATAGTTTTTATTATCAACCTCTTTTCTCTTAGTCTAATTACTCCTAGTTATACCTTCACTTTTCACCATGTAGTAAATTTTTGATGAATTTAACCAAAAAAATAATAATGGTATATTGAATTTCACTAAAATTAATAATTTTCCAATCCCCACCTACCCTACACTATGGTAAAAAATTGTAATCTTAGTAATATCCATGTTACTACTAGGACCACCAACTATGGGACTCCTCCATTTTTAACCATTGATCCTCTTAATTAACATAAAAAAATTCCTATTGTAGAAGATGAGAATTATATTCAATAAATTACCAAAATTTTCCTTGATGTTATGACCCTAAATTGATTGCATTAATTGATTATGTTGATATAGTCTAACTATGAACTATTGTCAATTAGGAGTGTGCCTTTGAGAGAAAGTGTATTGTTTCTCACTCCTGATGGAACATGAAATCTCTCCTAAGTGTGGTTTAATTAGGAAGGGAGATAATATTTATAGAGGGATGGTTCCCTTGGTGATCTCACTAAAAATTATTCATAAAACCTATTATCTACTGATTCTGGCAATGAGAAGGGTAAAAAAGACACTATTTACAATGGAATTGAAAGGAAAACTAGAAATAGAGGTGATGCACCAATGTTGTATGACCACTTATTATTTTAATAAAAACTCTTATGAAATGGAGAATATTTCACACAATTTATACACTCAAGAATGACTTGTACAATAGTGTTTCACAAGAAGAACATGATAAACTTAAACCTTATAAGTATGGAGTGTAAAAGAACTAAATTCACATCTAATGCTTGAACTAAAGCTGATATAGACACTTATAATTAACTTTATAAGTTAAAATATATTTCTTTAATGTATAAAAAATAGAAAATATCATAGGAAAATAGATGCTTCATTATTCTATATCAATGACAAACACATATACTTCACCTAAAAACCTAAAAAATGGAGAAATAAAAGCTTCTTATTTCTCTCAAAAGGTGAGTAAAAAATTTGGTAGTCTTTCCACACAACCAAAAGCAATGAGTGATGAATTAAATTTTAGAAAATTATTTCAAATATAAAAATCAAATACTTGGAGACAAGGCACCCCCAAAATAGGGGCCTTCAAACTTGGTCTTTACCCTCATTAAAATGCCATGTAGTCTTTATCAAAAAATTTAAAACATCCAAGTCCTTAGGGTTGTATGGAAGAGAGATTTTCAAAAGTTTTTTGGGAATTGGAAACATATTCATAATTATTTATCAATCTTTGACCACTTAGAGAGTGCCTAAATATTTGTTAGATCCCCTAGATACTAGGGCTTATGTCTTTATTGAAGAATTAGTCTTCCCACTTGAACATAAGACTTTAATTCCTCATTTAATATTTATTGAAATGATATTATAGGACATTAAAGAGTTATTATATGATCCATGGGATTTTATAATATTTCAAGTGCAAGTTTGACTCCTTCAACAAGCCTAGGCATTAGAAGGAAAGATATTTTTGGAGAATTTGAGACTCTTTAAAAAAATTTCAACCCTTAAAAAATTATACTTGACTTGTTCCTACCTCATTTATGGCATGGATAATGTGAATTAAACTTTACAAATTTTGTTATAAGTCTTATCCAATGATTTAGGGTTTAGGCTCCTTTAAAAGCTTATTTTTATCATGGTGTAGAAGGGAGAAGTGGAGCTTGCCTTCAAGAATGTAAATTTATTCCATGCATGGTATCAAAATAGAATATTAAACCTATAAAAATTCCTTTGAAGACACAAAACACTCAAAAATACTTAATTTTTCACCAAAACCTTGAATTTCTTCTCAAATCCTTGTAGCTCTAAAAATAGATAAAGATCCATATTTGGAATCAAATAGATATTAAAATGGAAAAATGAGAGTATTTTTAGATACCAACTATCCATTATAGCTCCACAAAAAATTTTGTGATCACATCCTGAGTGTAGATGTACTTTCTAACTCATTTTCTCTCTCAAATTAGGCCTAATTATCCCTCCTAGGCCTAGAGAGTATAAAAATTTATGATGGGAACCCCAAAATGTGTGAAAATATCTAAAATTACTTGATTCAAATCTCCCACACTTTAAAAAACCTCCATGTAAATTTTTGGGCTCTAAGACCCTGTGGAAGTGTGAAAACCAAGAAACCACTTTGCCTCATAGGCTTATTTTGATCTTGTTTGGGATTGCCTTGGAAAATGAGCCTATTTTGGCCACTTACAGAATATTACATGGTTTTTTTGATCTTGAATAGTTATTAAAAGTCCCAAAAGACCTAATATAATGATTTTGAAGTTCTCTCCTTAAAATACCAAAAAACACTAAAACATGCCAAAATAAGCTATTTTATGCAGTCTGTATAGTAGTCCATAAAATTTAATTAAATGTGAATAACCTCCTTTTATTAAATTAAAAAAATAAAATATGTTTTAGGATTAAATGGTGTAATTTGATGTGAATTTTAAGTCTATTTATCTTGAATGATCATAATTAGGGTTTTATAAGGGTTTAAGACCTATCTGGGGTCCTAATGATTGCTCATAAATATGGGATGTCCAAATAACCTCATTAAACATGGAAAATTTTCTTGACTAAACTCCTAATCTATCCCAAATGTATCAGATCCCCATTCTAAGTGGGAGAGATGGTACGATAATAGGAAGTTACTCCTTAGGTGGCTTGTTTAGCACTCTTGAGGCTCAAGAGAGGTCTAATTTGACTTTTGGGTCTCAAGACTCATTTTTAATACTTGGAGGAATTAAATTTTTTAATAAAAACCTCCCAAATTATTCTACATGATTTTGAAGTGCTCATTACCCCTCTATATGCAAATGGTACACTGATCAGGGTACTAGGGATTTAAGCTTGTTCTCTCTTTGCTATCCTTCAAGGGAACTTGGATGAAAAATTGAACTTGAGTACCTATTATAGGTGCATGGAAACATTTTAAATGTTTTTATGTTTACTTAATTTCTACCCATGAGGTTTATAAACCTGTTTCATGCCTTTGAGCTTAGGTGGACTCCTAAGTCTCATGGCTACCCTTTGCCAATAGAGTGGGCAAGGTCATAGACAAAATAATGGATATTTACACTAATGTTATGATGTTGAGGAGACAATTATTATATTAATACACTCATGAAAATGATATTTATAAAATTTCAAAACTTGATCACACTTATAGAGCTCTCAAAATGTCAATTCTTCTCAAGATTGGTAGGATTTGCTAGTGAATGTGTGCATCTTAAAACATAGCTTATTATATTAATTTATCCTCTATAATTAGGTATAAGATTTGAATAATATTATGAAACCATTTAGTATATATTTTCTCTCTCATAATTTATCATTTCATACTAGGCCTAGACTCCTAATTAGCCAAGTAAACAAACCTATGTGTGAGCTTAGCTTCATTAGGCATAGAACTGCACCTATGGCCTCTTAGTTTGTCTAAGGTAGACCTTAGTGTATTCAAATAGCCTATAGGAACTAGAGATTACATGTAGATACTTTTGAAACTTATAATATGATCAACCTTACCTATTTCATTTAGTCTCACTATGACTTCATAAACTATTGGATATCTTGTAATAGGCCTCAAAGTCCTACCATATATCTCTATTCTTCCCTAATCATATCCAAGACCGGTTTATATTCACCTACTACTTTTAAGTGTCTCTAAGTTCAATTGAATATATTTAATATTTTATGTCCTCATTACTCACATCATTAGCCTCCTCACTAGTCCTTGAACTTGTTTTTACTCTTAATTGTCTTTAAAACTCTTTCACACATACTCTATCTTCTTTCCTAGGATTAATGTCAGTCTCATTTCACTAGTATCCTGTAGGTGATATTTTACGTTCACCTTACTATGTGATAGATTTTTGGAACTTCATCTACTACACTAATAGCCTCTTCAATGGATTTGACTAATAGCTTCCTCAATGGAATTGACCTTGGTCATAATATCAAATGAATTCAAGAGCCTTTCAACACCACTCTTATTCTTTTCTTTAGGTTTTCAACTTGTATCAATTTATCAACAGGTCTATAGATGACCTATAGGAAGGTCATGATTATACCCTTATATCTAAGGACTCACTCCCACACTACAAACTTCCCAGTGGACTAGAACCTAGCTAAAGTTCTAATTTGGTTCAATTACCTTTTCAAACGTATCTCTTCCCCTGACTTAAAGCTAAAATAAATCTACTCATTGTAGCTTCTAGGTGATGATAGAAGGTCTTGATTGTAGGTATTCCTTAGGGTTTGACTTCATATTTAATGGATTAAACCTAGTCCTTTTAATTCTATCATAATCTTAATAGTACCTAGTCCTCATGGAATATTCATTATCAATGTCACACAAGGATTATTTACCACTTTATGACATTTCCATCCTTTTGTATTTGTCTTCTCAGTCTATTATCATGTAGGTAACTATTATAGAGGTATTATTGACTATATATAGGGATTTTGACACTCTATTCATGCCACTAATCCCATAATAGAATTAAACCTATTTGAGATGTCAATTAGGTTCAAGTATATTTCTCATACACCTATGCCAACAACTTTGTACCACTTCTTGCCATTGCCCCTCAAGTACATAGTACTATAGGTGGCCTATAGGTGGTTTTTAGCATATTTTTATAGATTGATAAAGTCTTTATATGATTAAATACCTTGATAATGTCATTAATATGACCTATGAATCTCTTTGATCTACTTGAAAACATCTTAGGAGGTTCAAACTCCTTTCCTAAATCCAATCTCCTCTTACACACCACTTCCTTTTAGCATGCTTGACTTTACTTTCACCTTAGTGATTGTATCTATATGGATGGGAGTGAATTTTGATAAATTTTTGCCTTAAAATTATATTTAAGACATTATACCTAACTTCAAAATCCCCTAAATAACTAACTAACTAGTTAAATTTCCAATCATGTGTTTCATATTTATGTTTCTAACTTTAGAGCTCAGTCAAGCTTAGTTAGCTAGTTATAGGTGGTATTATAAGGCCCAAAACCTATTTATATTAGAATTAAGACAATCATAGATATTTTAAATGTTTTATTAACTTTATCAATTTTATTCACCTCATCCATCACATAAACTCATGCAACCTGGCATATATAAACTTTCATTTCAAAGAAGCCTGATTAGCTATGTTATTTACTTTCTTGACTAAAGGTTAATTAAGATTAATGTGGATATACTATGAGATAAATACTTATTTCTCAATAATATTATTTTATATTCAATGGATACTACTACATTCATCCATCATACTCAACTCATCCATCCATAAATTCATGCAACCTTCTCTCTCTACAAGTTCATATTACATGAAAACTTGATTGTGCTTCCACCTATGGTTGTAGGTGACCATTTAGTGTTTATTGGATTTCGTAAGTCATTATGATGTCATACTAATTATCTCATCTCTCCTGATATGATATAATATCAAATGAATATCACTGAGAACCTTAAACTTGATAACCACCTACTTTTATGGTTCAACTAGATGACTTTTGAAGAAACCTAATTGATTATTGTAGGTGGTGTTTTTACCCCTTTTAGGCTTCTGTATGGACCGATAATGAGAGTTAATAAGAGTTAACCTAAATACAAAAATTCATCAAGTATTCCATTTATATTATTTCATCTTGAATTGTCATGAAATATGTATGAAAACTTGTCATGAAATGGTTGTAACATGAGGTCAAAAGAGTGGCCTTACCTTAAGATATGTTGAACAATCTTAACTTCTTTGAAGTGTGATAAATATCTTAGTTATGACTTGATTTATCATCTATTTTCTCACTAAATTATTCATGCCATCCTATAAATTTGGTTTTTATACCATTACTTCATGCTTAACCTTGAATTAAAACTTCTAAAATAAGTCAAACCTCCATAGATATCTACTACAACCTCCATGACTATTGTAGATTGCAATTTCTAAACCTCATTCTACTATTACCTTGAATAAGTCTATGGATTTACTATTGGAATTAAGGTCAAGGTACCAATGGAAGGTTATTATGATGCTTCTTTTAGAATTTTGTAAGCTTATTTACTATCTCATACAATCATGTCTCCTTTATCATGATATACAATCCTATATATGGGCAATTAGCTCAATTAGGCCTTTTTCTCTTATGAGTTGAATTATTCACATAAATAAAAACCTTGACCAAGTTAAAATTGAGAACACATGTGAATCATTATTCAACCTATCATGAAGTTATTGCCTCCTTGATCCTTTAATATTACAATACCACACCCTTTGAAACCACCCTTAGGTAGGTAGTCTACACATAAGCCTCAAGGATTGAGAATGTTTTTTGAGTTACAGATCCTTATATGGAATGAAAAAATGATATATAATATAAATAAACATGCTTTAATTAATAATAACCCTAAAATATCAAGGAATAATGATAGTTGCTTTACCAAATATGTAAAAATGAAGTTTTATTTACCAAATGAAATCATATGTACCAAACAAGTTTGGATAAACTTGTGAAATGTTTAAATAAAACTTATACATATATTTCAATCTCCCTCATGCATTCAATCTATTTCAAACTACCAATTCAAAGAAGAAAACAAGCATGTGGGGTTTCTATGTAGTTTTAGACCACCTTGAGGTCTTAAAAATTATTCATAAAGAAGAGGGGATGAATTTGATGAAAAATGCCACAAATATTAATATTACTAGGACTCCCTCCTTTGTCCAAAATTATAGGACCCAACTCTATCTCCTCTATTCGTACAAAGCACTTAGGAGCTACCCTCATGAGCTTATGAAGAGGGTGTTAAAGGGGGAAAAGTAAGTTTTACACTTTTAATACCTATGAGAGATTTAAACTCATGGATATGACCTACATAAGACCAAAATACACCTTTAAGGCATTTCAACCTGGAAGTGGGCTCCTCAAGTCCATAAAAATCCATAAAAATACATTTTAAAAGCAAAAACAGAGCTATTTTCATGAATAAACCATTGATATGACTTCATTTTGACACTTTTACAATTAAAACTTACTTTCAAGCTTTAAAAAGTGTAATGGTATGTGTATTCTATCTTGACAATCATAAAATCCCCTTAAAAGCATCTCCAAGTGCAAAGAAAGTCATTATAAAGGAGATGATCTCATGTAGAGTAACTATAATAGTTCCAAACCTCATTTGAATTCATATGACCTCTTCCCCATATGAATTAATAATATATGAAACAAATTCAACTTGATAAGGCTTAGATTGGTAATAATACAAACCTAGGTTTCTATAAAACCTTAAAATTTATGAAAATACCTTAATTTCATTAAACAAGACTAATATGATTCAAACCAAATGATCAAGTGAAATAAATTGACATGACAGGCCATGTAACCTCTTAAAAAAATATGACATACCCCTATGAGCTATAGGATTGAATTTGAAGGCATCAGAAAGCTTACTTAAGACATTATCTTAAACAATGCTAACAAGGCTAACAAATCATCATTTGAAGACTACTAAAGGCATGTCAAGGCTATGAACAGGGTTGCAAAAACATGATAAGTAACATTTTGAATGATAAGGGTGAAAGTTTGACTAGTGAGGTCAAATTTGTCAACATTTTGGCAATTCAACTAAGAATCATGCTTTCTATGCTTAAGAATCATTAACATTGCAACTTTTTTTAGACTTTAGGACTCACTTGCACAATCTAAAAACACATGATCAAACCTTAAAAATTGATTACAAATCTTGACCAAGATAAGATGACCTCCCAAAACAATACATATGACAAGATAACAAGACCAAAAATAAAATGAAGGAAACTATTCCTAACAAGATAACTAATGTGTAACAAGCACTTATGGAGCAAAACAAGAAACTACCAAAACTAATTAACCAAGACAAAGCATGATCCACCTGGATCAAAAGGGAAACTCTTGAACTTACTTCCTTCAAGAGATGGTACAAGATGAAAAGCAAGGTGTTTATTGAACATGATGTCTAATGAGCCACTCTTATTTCCTACCAACTCTTTTAACATCTCCTCAAGTGAGTCATCAACAACAAACCAATCACTAATGAAGACATACTCATCTTGTACTTTAATGTATTTCTCATAATGCTTATCAGATGCAATATCATGAAGTGATAAATCATCTAAGCATTGTCCTTGAGTCTCTATGGCATCTTGAGTGACCTCATTATTATTATTAACTATTATAACTTCATCAAGTTCTTCAAATATCTTTGAATAGTCAACCCAAGCTACATCATGGTCTTCAATGAGTGACTCTTGGTCAAACTTATCATAAGTATACTCTCTAATGGGTAACATATCCTTGAAAATGTCTTCAATATCTTTTAGAGACTCAATGTATAGCTTCCAATCATCTTTTTTGTTGGAAATATTGTCATTAATGTCAAAGGTCTAGCATTATTGGTGATAAAGGCCTCGCCCCATTGCATTTAATGGTATTTTTAATATTCATATCTTGGCTAATGTGTGTTAATATTTATTTAATATTAATGAATATAGTTTTTGGTTTCATATAAGTCAAAAGAGGGCCCATGGAGAAGTCAAAGAGTCATGGGGTAAAAGATGAAAGAGGAATGGGATGCATTTTCTCATGAATAGTCATCTTGAGGAATTCCAAGAGTTACCATGTGAAGACAAAAGAGGGTATGGCACATTTTTATATGAAGGGACACTTTGAAGAATACCAAAATTCACCAAGATAAAGACAAAATAGGAATGAACACTTTTACTTATGAAGGGTCACCATATGAGTTTTCAAATGTAAGGATACAAAGGGTCATGCAAGTTTGGCACCATTTTCTATGAGGATTGAAGGGTCACAAAGGGTGAATGTCAAAGGTCATTTGGAAATCTATAAATAAAGGCTTGAGAAGCCATTTGTATATGCAAGAGAGTGCATGGTTTGTATTTATTTTCAAAGAGAGAAAAGTAGGAGATATTGTAGAGTTTTATCATTTGTTAAGTAAGCAACATTGAGAGATAGTTGTGTTTTATACACAAGAGGGGTTGGTGCTCCTATGGGTTGGTGCTAAAAAATATTTGCAAGGGGTTGGTGCTCCTATGGGTTGGTACTCACAAATAGTTGATGTATTGGTGCTTGGAAAAGGGGTTGGTGCTCCTGTAAGTTCGTGCTTACAAAATTTGTAATTTGAGGTGGTGCTCATTCATATACTTGAGATTGTTATGTGTGATTTTTTCCACTTTGGGTTTTCACGTAAAAATCTAGTGTGTGTGTCTCTCTTGTGTGGTGCATATTATTTTTTTAGTTTTATTGCATATCTTAAATGTGTGGTTAAGTGGTTAAAGAAAAGGAATTTGATTAAGAAATAAGATATATAATATACTGATTCACCCCCCTCTTAGTATATTTCATGCTTAACAATTGGTATCAGACTAGGTTCCTTTTGAAAAAGTTTTACAGCTTGAAGGTAGATCAGGAAAACATGATGGTTGGATCACATGAAGGATTTTATACAAATAAGGCACCTTTGTTTGATGGGATTAATTATGTTTTTTGGAGCATAAGGATGAAGACTTATTTGATGGTCCTTGGATTTGACATTTGGAAAGCAGTGGTGGAGGAATATGAAGAGCCACAGACACTTGTAACTACTCTGGTAGAAAAGAAGGTAAGTGAAAATAATGCTAAAGCTTTAAATTCTATTTTATATGGTTTATGTGAATCAAAATTTGTTAAAGTTATGCAATGTAAATTTGCTCATGAAACTTGGGTAAAACTTGAGAATATTTACAAAGGTGATGGAAAGGTTTAGCAAGCTAAGATTCAAACTTTTAGAAGATAGTTTGAGAGTTTGAAGATGGAAGAGGAAGAAAATATAGCAAGTTATATTTTGCAGTTTGATCAAATAGTTAATCGGATTCAAGGTCTTAGAGAAAATTTAGAAGAATCAATTATGGTTCAATTTTTTTTGAGATCTCTACCATTGAGATATGATGCAAAAGTTTTGGCTATTGAATAAATAAAGAATTTAGCCAAGCTAAAGATGGATGAGCTACATGGTATTCTTATGGAATATGAGATGTGGATTAAATAAGAGAAACCCTCAAAGAGAGAAACTACCTTCAAGACATCAAAGAAAGAGAAGGCTAAGATTCAAGAATCAAGTGATAGTTCTAGCAGTGATGAAGAGGACAATGGATCTCTATTCATTTACAAGTTGAAAAAAGGCATAGGTAAATATCAAAAAAAATTACCTTTTAAATGTTTTAATTGTAGAAAGATTGGATATTTTGTAGCTAAGTTCCTAGATAAGGTCAATGGTGAAAATGAAGAAGGAAAGTCTATATATATGAAGAATTTTAAAGGAAAATTCAAGAAGGGATTCAATAAGAAGAGTTTGTATTCTAAAGATCCTAGCTCAGTCAAAGATAGTGGAGTTAGTGATTCAGAAGAAGAAGATATTATATTCATGGCCATACATGAAGATGCCTCCATAACCAAAAGTATAGATGATAAAGAAAAAGAATAGGATGAAGCCAAAGTGAATTTGGAAGGAGAACTCATTTGTGCCATAGAAGAGTTAAAAGTTCTTGAGAAGAGGAATCAAAGATTAAAGCTCCAGATTGACAAAAATGAAAAGGAGTCAAAGGAAAAAATTGAAGATCTACAAGCACACTTTGAAGAAGTCAAGAAAAATGAAGAATATATAATGACATATATGTAAAAATTAAGTAAAGAATGTGAAAGGTATGTTATTAAAACTACTTCTTTAAAAGCAGATCTTGAGAAAATAAATAAAGTAATCAATGATAGAGTAGCCAATGATTCAAAATTTGAAAATAACACTAATATGTTGAATAAGATATTAGAAAGTCAAAGATAAATGTCAAATAAGATAGGTATTGGATTTGAAAAAGAGAAATGGGAGGCCATTTATAGATAAGGAAAAAGGAAAGAGCTATGTTGAAGCTCTTACTAAAGAGGAAATAAAAAGGTAAGAAGTTAAGAATATAGAGGGCATCTCAAACAAAGAAGGTTGAAAAGAATAGAGATACGAAAGGCAATCAGGTTAGAGATACACAAATAGGTCCTATTTTTATGGTTATTATTTTTATTGTAATAGATGTGGTCATAAGAAAATAGAATGTCAAAAAAGAGCTAAAAATTTCAGAAATAAGGAGAAGGAAAGTCATGTAGAGTCAAGTTGAAGCCACAACTCTTTTACTCCTCTATCAGGCTTTAATGAAGAGGCCATAATATGTTACAAGTGCAACAACTTCAAACACATAGATTGGTACTATAGAAGAATGTTTGAGTTAGTCAAGAAGGACCAGAGTTTCAAGGATCCATTTATCAAGAAGAAAGTTTAGACAGTTTCATGGCAGAGGAAACAATTTAAAAAATCTATGTTGGTGTAGACAAATTTGCATGTAAAAAATGAAGAAAAGACATGGTTCATTGGTAGTGGATGTTCAAGGCACATGATAGGAAATAATATAAATTTCATAACCTTGAAGAAGATCAATGGTGGCATAATGAAATTTGGAGACAATACTACTGCTATAATTGCTAGAAAAGACACATTAAGTTTGGATAATGGTAGAACTAAAAATGAAAATGTTTTGTATGTAGAAGGTCTTAAGAATAATATGTTGAGTGTAAGTCAAATGAATGATCAGGGGAACACACTAAATTTTTATGTATAAGGTTGTTAAATTAGAAGAAAAGATTCAAATGTGTTGGTTGCATATGCTCAAAGAATAGGCAATAATTTGTATATGTTATTAGACATCAAGGTCAAAGATGTTGTTTGAATCAGATTGAAGAAAGTTAGATATGGCAAAAGAGAATGGGGAATATAAATTTTGACAATCTTATCAACATCAACAAGAAGCAAGAAATTATAAATATTCTAAAGATTACAAAGCCATCCATCATGCTTTGTGAAACTTGTCAGCATGGGAAGTAGGATAGAAGGCAGTTCAAAACAAAAGAGTAATTGACCACACAGATACTAGAGCTTGTTCACACTAATCTATGTGGACCTATAAGAACTCAAAGTACTCAAGGTGAGAAATATTTCATGTTACTTATTGATAATTTTTCACATATGACTTGGGTAATGTTTTTAAAGAAAAAATTAGAAGATTTTAGACATTTCAAAGCATTCAAAGCATTAGTTGAGAATGAAACCAGTTTGAAGATTAAGTGTCTAAGATTAGATTGAGGAGGAGAATTCATGTCAGATCAATTTATTGAGTTTTGTGAAGACCATGGAATAAATAGACATTATTCAACAACTAGAACTCCACAACAAAATAGAGTAGTTGAACAAAAAAATAGAATAGTTTAGGAGATGGTAAGGACAATGCTAAATGAATCTAAGATAACAGATAAACATTGGAGAGAGGCAGTTGCTACAATAGTGCATATTTAGAAAAAAGCATTATTGAGAGTCAATAGTGACAAGACTCCTTATGAGCTATGAAAAGACAAACCAACAACAATTGATTATTTTAGAATTTTTGGTAGCAGATGCTTCATAAAGAAAACTGATGAAAAACTTGGTAAGGTTAAATCCAGAGTAGATGAAGGTATATTTCTTGGTTATTCTTGAAAAAGTAAAGCTTATAAATGTTATAACAAAATAACCAATTTTTTTTTTGAAAGTGCAAGTGTCAGGATAGAATAAGATGGAACATAAAGAATCAGTGATCCAGTAGACATTATTGAAATCATTAAAGAGAAATATTTTGAAGAATTAGAAGAAGATGAGGAGGAGAAAAAGGACACCAAAAATCCATCCAAATATGTTTAGAGAAATCATAATGAAAGTGACATTATCAGGGATATAAATGAAGGAATTTTCACCATAAAAATGATGGTAAGTGAATCTGAGCAAGTTAATTTTTTTTGTTATCCAAAATTTAGCCTAGAACTTTTTTAGAAGCTAGACATGATAAGCATTGGGTTAAGGTAATAGATAAAGAATTAAATTAGATAGAAAAGAATGATACTTGGGAATTAGTGCCTAGAAAAAAAGATCAAAATGTGATAAAAACAAAATGGGTTTACAAAAATAAGTTGAATGAAAATGGAGAAGTGACCAGGAATAAAGAAAGATTAGTATGTAAAGGATATGCACAGATTGAGGGAATAGATTTTGAAGAAACTTTTGCACCAGTAGAAAGATTAAAGGCCATTAGAATGTTTATTACATATTTAGTGTTTAAAAATTTCAAAGTGTCTTAGATGGATGTCAAATTTGCCTTCCTAAATGGGAATCTAGAAAAAGAGGTCTACATTAAGCAGCCTAAGGGATTTATTCTCTCAAATATTAGTATCTATGTGTGCAGATTGAAGAAATCACTATATGGATTAAAAGAAGCTCCCAGAGCTTGGTATGCAAGACTTGATAAGTACTTGCATGATCAAGGTTTTAAGAGAGGATTTGTTGATAGTAATCTCTACATCAAAATAGAAGGTGAGAATCAATTGATTATTGTGGTATATGTTGATGACATCATTTTTGGAGGAAATATTGAAAAGATGAAAAAATAATTTTTTGATAATACGTAAAATAGTTTGAGATGTCTATACTTGGATAATTGTCATTTTTCTTAGGATTGCAAATATTTCAGTTAGATAAAGGAATGTTCATATCTCAAAGTAAATATGCCAAGGAAATGTTGAACAAATTTAGTTTTGAGGATTGTACACCAGTTGGCACACCAATGTGTATAGAAAATAAGGTGAGCAAGGATGAAGATTCACCTGTTATAGATCAATATTTGTATAGATATATGATTGGTAGTATTTTATATTTGATAGGATTGAGGCCAAACATCATGCATGTAGTAGGTATGGTTGCAAGATATCAGTCATCTCCAAAAGATATTCATGTTTAGTTGGTGAAGAGAATATTTAGATATATCAAAGGGACATTGGATTATGGATTATGGTATCCCACAAGTAGAGATTTCACTTTGGTTTCTTATACAGATTTAGGTTGGGTAGGGTGCTTGGATGATAGAAAGAGTACAAGTGGAGGATATTTCTTCCTTGGTGATAGCTTAGTAACATGTCTAAGCAAGAAACACAATTTAGTATCACTTTCTATAGCTAAAGTAGAATATATTATAGTGGTATTGTAATGTACTCAAGTGCTTTGGATGAAACAAACTTTGGAAGATATCAAGGTAAAGTATGATGAACCTATTTATATTTTTTGTGATAACACAAGTGATATTAATATTTGAAAGAATTTAATGATGCATTCAAGAACAAAACATATTCCCATTAGATATCACTTCTTGAGAGAGTATGTTAAAGATCAACATGTTAAGATGGAGTATATCAGTACTATAGAGTAGATTGTAGATATTTTCACAAAGGCACTACCAAAAGACACATTTAAGTATCTATGGGAGAAGTTGGGAGTAATTTCTTTTACTTCCTATCATTTAGGTTTATCATTAGTTGAGGGGGATCTAAGTGTTAGCTCTAGGTAGGCCCTTTTCCTTTTGATGTCAAAAAGGGAGAATAATAGGTATAGGTACAGGTACAAGTGTATAAATAGGTACATGGAATAGGTATAAGTTGCTACAATAGGGGGGAGTTACTGTATGTTTTTTAGATGACATTATGTGCAAGTTTTAGGATATGGCAATTTTATTTTGAGGTTTCCATCAATGACAAAGGGGGAGATTCTTGGAAATATTATCATTGATGTCAAAGTTCTAACATTATTGGTGATAAAGGCCCCATTACATTTAATGGTGTTTTTAATATTTATATCTTGGCTAATGTGTGTTAATATTTATTTAATATTAATGAATATATTTTTTGGTTGCATATAAGTCAAAAGAGGGCCCATGGAGAAGTCAAAGAGTCACAGGGTAAAAGATGAAATAGGAATGAGATGCATTTTCTCATGATGATCATCTTGAGGAATTCTAAGAATCACCATGTGAAGACAAAAGAGGGTATGGCACATTTTTCCATGAAGGGACACTTTGAGGAATACCAAAAGTCACCAAGATAAAGACAAAAGAGGAAAGGATGCTTTTGCTTATGAAGGGTCACCATATGACTTTTCAAATGCAAGGATACGAAGGGTCATGCAAGTTTGGCACCATTTTCCATGAGGATTAAAGGGTCACCAAGGGTGAATGCCAAATATCATTTGGAAAGCTATAAATGAAATTTTGAGAGGCCATTTATATATGTAAGAGAGTGCATGTTTTATATTTATTTTCAAAGAGAGAAAAGTAGGAGATATTGTAGAGTTTTATCATTTTTTGAGTAAGCAACATTGAGAGATAGTTGTGTTTTATACACAAGAGGGGTTGGTGCTCTTGTGGGTTAGTGCTCAAAAATATTTGTAAGGGGTTGGTGCTCCTATTTTATTTAGGACCAACTACAATCTAACTCTCAACTTTTAGCCTAAGTGAAGTATCAATGAAAAACTCTTCCTCATACACAATTAAAGCATCCTCTTCATACTTTTCAAGAATATTACTTGTAGCTACAACATCCTTCTCTATTCTCCATAGAATAGGCTTCTCTTGAAGAAGGGATATGGTGGGAGGGTGATGAAATTAATTCATTTAAGAGGGGGTATGGGGCATGGGAGGTTGTTCATGATCATATTTTAGATTTTTGAGGGCAATGGAATCATCTAGGGAGTCTTGAACAGGAGGGAAAGATAAATTCTTAAAGACCTCTCCATTATACTCCTTCCACTTGGCCATCACTTCTCAAAAAATGAAACCTCCTTGTCCTCATTAATAACTTAAGCTTGAGGGATGAGTAAGGAATAAGTGGAGCTAAAAGAAGGTTCAGTATCTTGAATAGGATCTTGAATAGGTATATGAGTCTGCTCTTGACTCCAACTAGGAAGTTCCCTTGGATTAACTTGAGAATAGTTAAGAACTTTATGTGGATAAAGAACATAAGAAGACTAGTATGAATATAAGAGGGCTCTTGAATAGACTGATTCAACTTACTTTTCTACCTCTCCCAATCCTCCATATTCTCTAATAAAATATTACACAACTCATTCCTCTCTAATGGATCATTAGACACATTTTGAAATAACCTATTCACTTCCTCATAATAAGAAGTTGAACAAACTTTTCTTACATATGCTAATATCTTACTCTCTATCTCATCCATTCTTTCTTGGAAACAAGGCTACTCATATGCAACATTATAGACATATTCAAAGGTTAAGTATGGTCATAAGACTTTTATGGTTCACAAGGAAGGTAAGAGTCATACTCTTGATAGTAAGGATCATGAGAAAATTGAAAAGGCTCATCATAGTGCTGATAAAACTCTTGGTAAGGCTGATTAGGCTCATATGGATCATTACAAGGCTGTTATGATTCATCATAGTTATAATTAAGGAAGTATAGAATATGAATTTTCTTCATACATAACCATCAAACTTCATGAAGATGATGAATTAAAAACACCACTTACTTAAACATGAGCCTGGGCTACTAGAACCAACTAATAGAACTTGAAGATTCTATTGATGTTTTGAATTCCTACAAAAGTTTTATTAGTAGAAGAACAACACCAAAAATCCTTTCACTACTTTGGACTTGTGTCACACTAGGTGTGCCCAAAATTATTGTCAATCAGGCATGTGCCCTTGAGAGAAAGTGTGTTATTTCTCATTCCTATTAGAACATGGAATTTATCCTAAATTTGGGTGACTTTGGAAAGGAGATAATATCTAGAGAGGATTGGTTACCTTGTTGATCTAACTAAAACTTATTCATAAAAATTATTATCTACCGATTCTGGTAATGAAAAGGGTGAAAAAGAATCTAGTTATAATATAATTAAAAGCAAAATTAGAAATGAAGATGATGCATCAATTTTGTATGACAACTTATGCTTGAAATGAACACTATTATGAAAGGGAAAATCTTGAACACATTCTATACACTCAGGAATGACTTATACAATAGTGTTTAATAATGACTTGACAAACTTAATCTTTGCAAGGATGGAATGTAAAGGAAATGAATTCACATCCAATTCCTAAACTAAAGTTTATATAGACACTTAGAATAAAATTTATAAGTTAGAATATTTTTATTGAATGTATAAAAACTAGACAATATCATAGGAAAACAAATGCTTCACTATTCTATATCAATGGAAAACACATACACTTCACCTAAAAACCTAAAAATGGAGGAACAAAAGCTTCTGATTTCTCTCAGAAGGTGAGTATAAAATTTGGTATCCTTTAAGCACAACCAAAATCAAAGAGTAATGAATTACATTATATAAAATGAATTCAAATAGAAAAATCAAATGATTGGAGACAAAACAACCCCAAAACAAGGGTCTTCAAACTTGGTCTTTGACCTCATAAAAATTATACATAGTCTTTCTCAAACCTTTTAAAACATCCAAGTCCTTAAGGTATCATGTAAGAGATAATTTAAAAAGTTTTGGGGACTTGTGAACATATTTCATAATGATTGGTCAAGCCTTGATCACTTGGAGAGTGCCTAAATACTTGTTAGAGCCCATAGATACTAGGTCATATGTATTTATTGAATATTGGTCTACCCCATTTAAAATAAGACTTTAAGTCCTCATTTAATCTTAATTGAAACATTAAAGAGGTATTTCCATGATACATGGGTTGTTAGAAGCTTTCAAGTGCAAGTTTGACTCTTTCAACAAGCCTAGGAGTTAGAAGGAAACAAGATATTTTTGGAGACTTTGAGACTCTTTCAAAATTTTCAAACTCTTAAAAATTTATCTCTAACTTGTTACTACCTCATTTGTGGCATGGATAATGTGCATTAACCTTTACAAAGTTTGTTATAAGTCTTATACAATGATTTAGTGTTTAGGCTCCTTGGAAAGCTCATTTTTATCATGGCGTAGAAGGGAGAAGTGGACCTTATCTTCAAGAGTAAAAATTTATTCCATGTATGGTCTCCCAATAACATATAATACTTGGAATAATGCCTTTGAATACATCAAACACTCATAAATACTTAGTTTTTCCCTAAAACCTTTAATTTCTTTTAAAATCCTTGTAGCCCTAAAAACAAATAAAGATCCTTATAAGGAATAAAATAGATATTAAAATTGAAAATTGAGAGTATTTTTATATACCTTATATCCCCTTACAACTTCACACAAAATTTGGTGATCAGATCTTGAGTGTAGATGTACTTTCTAGCTCATTTTATCTTCCAAATTAGGCCTAATTAGCCCTCCTAGGCCTAAAAAGGAAAAAAATTGATGCTATGAACTCACACACATGTTAAAATATATAGAATAATTTGGTTCACTTTTCTCACATTGTCATAAACATCCATGTTAATTATGGGGCCTTGAGACCTTGTGGAAATATGCAAACCAAGAAACCACCTTGCTTTTTAAGCTTATTTTGAGCCTATTCGGGACTACCTTGGAAAAGGAGCCTAGTTTGGCCACTTACATAATATTCTATGCATATTTTTGAGATTTATTAGTTGGTACAAGTCTCAAAGGACTTAATATAATGATTGAGAAGCTTTCCCCTTCTCAAAACACATATAAAACACCAAAATATGCAAAAATAGGATATTTTGGGTAATCTGTACAAGTTAAGTAAATGTGAATAACCTCCTTAGAGTCCTCAAAAAAATCAAAGAGGTTTAAAAATCAAATGATGGCATTTGATGTGCATTTGAAGTCTATTTCTCTTCACTAGTCCTAATCAGGGTTTTAGTAAGGTTTAAGACATGTTTGGGGTCTTAATGATTGTTCATAAAGATGGGATGTCTAATTAAAATCCTTTCACTTAGAAAAAATTATTTACTAACCTAATCATTTATTACAAATGGCTTAGCTCCCCATGATAAATGTGAGATATGGTATGAGCATCTAAATTTGTTGTTTAAGTGGCTTACTTAATGTTCTTGAGGCTAAATAGAGGTCTAATCTAAGTTTTGGGTCTCAATACTCATTATTACTAGTTGGAAGAGCTCAAAAACCTTTATATCAACCTCTCACATGATTCTACATGCTTTTTAAATGATCATTACCCCTTTGTATGTAATTAGTACATTGATCAGTGTAATTGGGGTTTAAGTTTAATCTCTCTTTGCTAGCCCTCAAGGAAAATTAGATGAAAAACTAAACTTTAAAACCTCTTATAGGTGCATGGAAACATTTTTCATGTTTTTATGTTTCCTAAAGATCCCCCCATGAGGTTTGGAAACTTTTTTCATGCCTTTGAGCTTAGGTGGACTCCTATGTCTCATGGATGCCCCTTGCCAATGGAGTAGGCAAGGTCTAAGATAAAATAATGGACATGTTTACTGATGGTATGACCTGAGCTAACCATTATTATCTTAATCCACTCATGAAAATTATTTTTACCAATTTTCAAAAATTGATCACACCTATATAGCTCTCAAAATGTCAATTCCTCTCAAGATTGGTAGGGTCTGCTAGTGATTACATGCATATTAGAATATAAATTTTTGTCTTCATTTATCCTCTATCATCAGGTCCGAGGGTTCAATAATATTATGAAACCTTTTAATATATATTTTATCTCTCATAATTTCTCATTTCATACTAGGCCTAGACTCCTACTCTGCCAAGCAAACAAACTTATGTGTGAGTTTAGCCTCATTAGGCATACAATAGGGCTTTGATTGAACTCAAATAGATCAATATTTCATTCTTACTTTAGTTTTTTACTACACCTATGACCTATTAGCTTGTATAAGATATAAATTAGTGTCTTCTAATCACTTTTATCTTCCTTTAGGATTAAAAACTAGCCTATCTCAATCTGTAGCTTGTAGGAGCTAGAGACTACATGTAGAGACTCGTGAAACTCAGACTTTAATCAACCTTCCCTATTTCCTTTAGTCTCACCATGAATTCATCATCTATTGGATATATTTTAATAGGCATCAAAGTGCTACCACATATCTTTGTTCTTCCCTACTCATGCCCAAGACCAATTTATCTACACCTACAGTCTATAGGTGGTTCTAAGGTCACTTGAATAAATTTATTATTTAATGACCTCATTATTCACATCATCAGCCTCCTCACTAGTCCTTAAACTTATTTATACTTTTAATTAACTCTAAACTATTACACACATAATTTTTCTTATTTCCTAGGCTTAATGTTAGTCTCATTTCACTAGCATCATGTAGGTGCTCTTTTAGGTTCACCTTATTGTGTGTTGTATTTTTAGAGCTTCATATACTACACTAGTAGCCTTCTCAATTGACTTGACTAGTATATTCCTCAATGAACTTGACCAATAGATTCCTTAATATACTTAACATTGGTCACATTATCAAATGAATTTAAAAGCCTTTCAACACCACTCTTATTCTTTTCTTTAGGTTTGCAACTTGTGTTGACCTCTCAACAGGCCTGTAGATGACCTATAAGAAGGTCATGATTGCACCCTTACATCTGGGGACTCACTCCTACACTAAAAAATTACCAATGTATTATAACCTATCTAAAGTCATAATTAGGTTCAATTACATTTTCAAACCTATCTCTACCCCTAACTTAAAGCTTAAATTAGTCTACTCATTATATCCTATAGGTGATGAGAAAAGGACTTGACTGTAGGTATTCCTTAGGGTTTGAAATCATATTAAATAGCTTAGACATATTCCTTTCAATTCTATCATGATATTGATAGTACTTAGTCCTCATGGAATATTCATTATCAATGTCACACAAGTTTTGTTTACCACTTTATAACATTTCCAACCTTTAGTCTTTCTCTTCTTAGTCCACTGTCCTATAGGTAATTATTGTAGAGGTATTATTTACTCTATATAGGGATTTTGAACCTATCCTCATACCACTGATCCCAAAATGGACTTGAATGTATTTGAGATGTCAATTACATTAAAGTATATTTCTCATACACCTCTACTAAAAAAATTGTACCACTTCTTGTCATTGCCCCTCAAGTACACAGTATTATAGGTGGACTGTAGGTGGTGTTTATAAGGTTTGTATAGATTGAGAAATAGGTTATATTATTTGAGACCTTTATAAGGTCATTGACATGACCTATGAATCTCTTTTATCTACTTGAAAACATCTTTGGAGGTTCAAACTCCTTTCCTACATCCAATCTCCTCTAACACACCACTTCCTTTTAACATGTTTGACTATAATTTCACCTTGGTGACTATAGATTTATGTATGTGAGTGAATTTTGAGAAATTTTTACCTTAAAATTATCTTCAGGACCTTATACATAACTTCAAAATCCCCTCAATAATTGATCATCTAAAGTTTCGACCATGTGTTTCATATTTATATTGCTAACTATAGAGCTCAGTCAGACTTAGTTAGCTAGTTAGAGGTGGTATTTTAAGGCCCAAAAACTCTTTATTTGAGAATTAAGAAAATCATAGGTTTTAATAATTGTGTTATTCACTTTATACATGTTATTCACCTCATCTATCACATAAATTCATGCAAACTGGCATATACAAAATCTTCATTTCAAATAAGCCTGACTGACTATGCTATTTCCTTTCTTGATTGAAGGCTCATTAAGATGAATGTGGATATCATGATAAAACTACTTATTTATCAATAAGAGTCTTTTATCTTCAATGGATAATTCTCCATTCATCCATCATACTCAGCTCATCCATCCATAAACTCATACAACCTTCTCTCTCTACAAGTTCATATTGCATGAAAACTTGATTGTGCTTCCACCTATGGCTTTAGGTGACCTTTTTAGTGTTTAGTGGATTTCATAAGTCATTATTATGTCATAATAATTATCTCATTTCTCCCAATATTCTATAATATCAAATACCTATCATTATGAACCTTAAACTTGATAACCACCTACTTTTATGATTCAAATAGATGACTTTTGAAGAAACCTAATTGAATTATATAGGTGGTGTTTTACCCCTTTTAGGCCTATGTATGTACTAATAAGGAGAGTGAATAAGATTTAACCTAAAGATAAAAGTGCATCAAGTCTTTCATTGATCTTATTTCACCTTGAACTGTCATGAAAACTTGTCATGAAATGGTTGTAACATGAGGTCAAAATAGTGACCTTACCTTAAGAAATATTATAAAACCTTAAATTCTCTGATGTGTGATAAACAAATTATTTTTGACTTTATTTTCTTTATTTCTCATGGATTTTCTCACTAAAGTCATCATGCCATCCTATAAGGTTGGATGATATACCATTACTTCATTCTTAACCTTGAGTTAAAACTTATATAAAAAGTAAAAAATCCATATATCTTTTATGAAACCTCATTAATTTATTACCTCATTGATCATTAATAGTACAATACCACACCCTTTTAAATGACCCTTATGTAGATAGTCTACACATAGGCCTCAAGGATTAAGACTGTTGGTGGTGTTTTTACCCCTTTTAGGCCTCTGTATGGACTACTAAGGAGAGTGAAGAAGAGTTAAAATAAAGACAATAATGCATCAAGTATTCCATTGATCTTATTTCACCTTGAACTATCATGAAATGTACATGATTTTTTCCTAAAATGGTTGTAACATGATGTCAAAAGAGTGACCTTAACTTAAGATATGTTAATAAACCTTAACTTATCTAAGGTGTGATAAATAGGTTGTTTATGATTTGATTTGATTGATTTATCATGGAATTGATTAGTAAAGTCATCATTACATCCTGTAAGGTTGGGTTATATATCATTAATTCATGCTTAACCTTGAGTTGAAACTTCTAAAACAAGGCAAACCTCCACAGATCTCTACTACAACCTCCATGACTGTTGTAGATGGCAATTTCTAAACCTCATTCTCATGTTACCTTGAATAAATATATAAAATTATTAGTGGAATTAAGGTCAAGATACCCATGAAATGTTTATCTGATGCTTATTTTAGACTTTTTAAAGCATGTTTACTATCTCATATAATTAAGTCTCCTTTATCATGATATATAGGCCTGCATATGGGCAATTAGTTCAATTTGGATTAATTAGGCCTTTTGTTCTTGTGAGTGTCATTAGTCACCTAAATACAAACCTTAACCAATTTAAACTTGATAACACATGTGAATCATTATTTAACCTATAATGAAGTTATTTCCTCCTTGATCCTTAAATAGTACAATACTACACCCTTTGAAACCACCCTTATGTAGATAGTCTACACACAAGACTCAAGGATTAAGAATGTTGGTAGAGTTAAGAGCCTCATACAGAATGAAAACATGATATATAATATCAATAAACATTATTTAATCAATAAGATCCCTGAAGTACCAAGGAATAATGATAGTAGTTTTGAAACATATGCAAAAATGAAGTTTTATTGCCAAATGAACTCACATGTGCCAAATAGGTTTGGATAAAATTGTGAAATGTTTGAATAGACCTTATAAATATATTTAAATACATCTCATGCATTTAAAATATTTTAAACTACCAACTCAAAGAAGAAAACAAGTCTATGGGGTTTCTATGCAATTTTAGACCACCTTGGGGTATTAACAATTGTTCATAAAGGAGAGGAGATGAATATAATAACCAATTCCAAAAATATTAATATTAATAGGACCCCCCTTATTTGGAAAACATTTTAGGACCTAAATCTATCTCCTTTTTTTATACCGAGCACTTGAAAAATTCCCTCATGAGCTTGTGAAGAGGGCAATGAAGGAGAAAAAGCAAGTTTTGCACTTTTAAGACATGTGAGAGATTTAAACTCATGGATATGACTTGTATAAGAGAAAAACACACATTTAAGGTATTTCAACTTGGAAGTGGCATCCTCAAGTCTATATAAAACCATAAAACTACTTTTTAAAGAAAAAATGAAGTTATTTTCATGAATAAGCCATTATTCTAATTTCATTCTGACATTAGTAGATTAAAAGCTTACTTTAAAGCTTTAAAAAATGTAATGGTATGTGTATTACATATCTTGAAAATATTAGAATCCCTTTAAAATCATCTCCAAGTTTAGTATAAAGGAGATGATCTCATGTAGAGTAACTATAATAGTTATAGACCTCCTTTGACTTTAGATGACCTCTTCCACATATGATTTAATCATCCATGAAATAAATTCACCTTGATAAGGATTATATTGGTCACAATACAAACCTAGGTTTCTCTAAAAACCTTAAAATTTGCTAAAATACCTTAATTTCATCAAAAAGACTAATAAGCTTCAAACCAAGTGACCAAGTGAAATAAATTGACCTAACATGACATGTACCCTCTTAACACTGTATGACATACCCCTGTGAGATAATAAATTTATTTTGAAGGCATTGAAAATCTTACCTAATACATTACCTTAAACAATACTAACAAGGCTAACAAATCATCATTTGAAGATTACCAAAGGCATGACAAGGCTGTGAACAAGGTTGTAGAAGCATGAGAAGTGAAGTTTTGAATGATAGGGGTGACAGTTTGACCTGTGAGGTCAAACTTGTCAACATGAACTATTTGAGACATATTTTTTAAATTTTTCTATGGTATGATAGTTAGTGATCTACATTGATACATTTCCATTATAATTATTAAGACAATTATGGATTACAATTCATTATAACATTGATATATTGCTTAATGTATACTAGTTCATTATTTAGTTTGATGTATTATTTAAATCCTATTATCACATTTATTATACTTATATATCTAGATGTTCCTAATAGTCTATTGGTTGACTATAGGGATAAGTACTTGAGCTAGGTTGTGATCGAAACTAAGCAACAGGGAAACATGGAGAAGCAAATGGAAAAAAAATAATGAAATTAAACATAAAGTCAAGATTATTAGTATTAATGATTTAGTCATTATGTTCTTGTTATTTGAATATTGTATGTTATCATTTTATGATCAAATTCTTTAATTGTTTATTTGGCTCAGTTTTTACTTGGTGTAAATATCTCTTTATATGATATCACAATTTTTGAGACTGTCATTATTTGAATCTAAGTGATTAACCACTTTTGTTTTCTTAGTGTTTTTTATCATTTTAGTTATTTTTTATGTTGTATATTTATATTAAACTCTTTAATCCTTGATTTCAATAGTCTAGTCGATCACGTAACTATACATGTCAACGATGGTTCCCATCTTCATCATCTTTCTAATTTTGTAATTTATCTTTAACATTCATCGATATTTTAGTTTGTCTTAAAAACCATGACTGAATGGATTTTAAAATGACCTTATACAATTTCCAACTTGTGTTGGAATGTCTTAAAATGGTGCATTGCATTAACCTGGGTATGATGGTTTATGTGTTAGATGAACCTTTCTTGGCATACTTGTTTGTTTGAATTTACAGTGTTTAAGTCTTTGTTTTAGTGGGGAATTAGGTTAGAGCTTCTTGACCCACATGGGGGTCATGGTAATTAGTTTGGTGGTTAAATATTTTAGGAAATGACTTAGGGGTCCTGGTATTGGATAACATTATCATGAATAGGTGGTCAAGAGACTTAGGTTGGTTTTTAGGGTTCATTGTGTTCATTTTAGCATTTAATCTTGGATGTTTGGAAACTTTAGGGAAAATTTGCTAAATTTTTTGGCATGGAAACCAATGGGAATGTGAAGTAGTTATCCATGAGGAATTTTGGGGAAAAAAAATGTAGTTAGAATCATTTATCTTGACAACAATATATAGATTGTGGAGAGTTATATGGGGTTTGTTTTTGTGTTTTAAAAGGAACTAGTTTTGTGAAAATATACATAAAATTTTGGTGCGTAGAGGCTGAAAGTGTAGAAAATTTTTGTGATTAGCTTTCATCAAGCAAGTAATTTTTTTAAAATAATGGGTTTATTTTTGAAAATGCATTTGAATGGTAAGAATTAAGGCTTTCACCAAAATCTTAAATCATTATTTTGGAATTCGAGTGAAACCCTAATAAGGGCCATACTATTTGTTTTGTGTGATGGCTTGGTCAAGCACTTGAAGTGTTTGTTTGGATTGTAATGACATTTGTTTTTTGTAGTTGAATGAATATGTGTATAGGTGTTATCATTGTGTTTTAATCTTGAAACCCCACAGTGACATCATGGGTAAATGATTGGTGATTATTTGGATTTATGATGACTCTTGGTTTATTAGGATGATTGTTGGTTTATTAGGGTGATTATGTTTGTTAATTATTCTAATTTTTTGAATGGTTTAAATTTAAAATTTGAGTTATTATTACATTATGTAAAGTCAATTTTTGTTAATAATGTAACTTGAATTTTTACGTAAATGTTATTTTTAAATTATCTATGTTATTATATTCTTCTTTATTTTAACTCCTAAACATCTATTAGAATAGTATGTGAAGATGAAAACATATATTTATGAGCCATATTATATTTTTAAATAGAATATGGCCCATAAATTGAGAACATTAGAATAGAGATATAGTAATAGTTAGGTACCAAGTTAATAGATATAGGTGGGTTGCTTGTTTGTTTGGTTTTTTCTATAGGTCATTTCTTGATATGTTATCAACCTTGATTATTTTGTAGTCCTTTTTCCATCAGTTCTCTATTGTCTTGATCCATATCTAACTAATGGTTGGGGTGGTCTATGGCCACTTATGGCTAGGCTCATTAGGACTAACAAGGTGGTATTAGCTTCATTAGATTACATGCAATAATTGGATTCATTTCTACTTATTCTAAGTTATTTTAGTTGATTAAAAAGAATTAAAGTTGTTAAATTTGAATGTAATGCTATTTGTCATAATTTTATTTAATACAAAATAATGTAACATGATATGTATATTTATTTTTAAATTGATTATAGTTGGTCATTATATTATTTAAATGTCATGGTATTACTAAAATGATATAAAGTTAATATTTGATCATGATTACTTGTTTAGAATAAATAGTTGTAATGCTAATTTAAATGGTGTAACATTTTGACAATGTTTTGATCTTGTATTGACTATGTACATAAAGCATTAGTATAGTGCTAAGAAAATAATTAGATATTTGATTATATATTCATTAGTGTTTTGATTTATTCTTTATTAAGATATAAGGAAAGAGACATAATGTTAGATATGTAAAAGTTATTTGTGTGAACATATTTAATCACAAGCTTATTTAAGCTAGATAAAATTATTCATTTCATATTTTTACATTTTTTATATGTTGTATTGTGAGAAGTGTATGCAAAGGGAAATGTAACTGATCTATTAATCAATCCTAGCTTAGAGAAGATAATTCCTACTTACACTTTTGGTTGTTGATACATTAGATATTTGAGGTCATGACCAATAAGGATCCACTAGACCTAACCAAGGAATCTCTTACTGCAATGCCATCACTAGATATTGTTTC
The DNA here is from genome assembly GCA_037957365.1 of Torreya grandis. Taxonomy (NCBI): domain Eukaryota; kingdom Viridiplantae; phylum Streptophyta; class Pinopsida; order Cupressales; family Taxaceae; genus Torreya; species Torreya grandis. Next base: position 408,682 of record JARHVA010004283.1, on the reverse strand, counting down.
AAAACCTCTAGTTAATCAAAACTATGCAATAACCCTAGCTAGGTCCTATGTTTTCATATTCACAAAGTATATGCAAAATAAAGTAAATTCTAATCTATTACTCACCAAAGCTTATGGTACAAAGTGGGGGTAATAAACATAAATTAAACATGCATAAGAGAGTCCTAATTAATCTATGTATAGGTAAAACCCTAATTCATGGAGAGAGAAATATGTTAAAAATACATTACTTAAGCTACTTATATCAAATAAAATAGAGGAGTAAAGCTAGAGATACTTACTTTGAAGATGAACCCATTGAGACTCAATCTTTCCCTTGGTCAAAGGTGCTTCACAAGAGGTTGTTGTGGTTTGTAAAGATCACTAAGAAAGGCCAAACCATCTAATAATTTTCCACAATAAAATATTCTTCTCCAAGTATAAACCTTAAGAAATAACTATTCAAGTAGAATTGTGGAAGAGCAGATTATAAAGAAGCAAAAATGAATAATTAACTCTATTCTCTCTCTAATAAATGATGAAATGAATGTGTATATATAGATTAATATTACCCTAAACCTTTTTGAAAGTTTGGCTAACAAGGTCAGCCCAATTGACTCTGTATCTTTAATTGATAAAAATAAATTATGTCTCAGTTTAAGTTGACTAGATTTGACCTAGACCCATAACATGATTTTAACAATTTGAATATAGGGTTGATGGGAATGACAATGTAATGTAATCTAGTCAAAAAAGGTTATAGTCTTAGGAAGGTGTTAAGGAAGGTGGTGAAAATATTGGAGTAGTGTGAAAGAGAGGAGATAAGGCTTAGGGAAGTGTAGAGGAGAAGGTTGGATACATAGTAAGTGGTGTTATAAGGGAAAACAATCCTAAAAAACACTAATGGTGTGCCCACCCCTTTCCGAGTACACCCTTTAAGGCATGCACTCAGAGAGATTAAGACTCGATGTCTTACTACAAGAGGACAAACATTAGTAATTTATAATTTTAAAAAATATTATGTGTATACATATTCCCCACTTAAAGTGCATTACATGTCACTCAGGTGCAATATGGGATGGTGCTTTGAGGAAATAATAGAGCAACAGACAATGCTGAAGCTAAATAAATTATAGTATTTTAAATCATAAAATGACTAAAATTAAATGACTAAAATGAAATAACTAAAAATAAAATTAATGTATGCGTACCTTGACTTACCTTTATTTCTAGATGGTTGTCTATTATGTTTATGATTTTTATCATGGAGGGTGTAGAGACTGCTTTACACAAACCCAAGGATACAAAACTAAAGAGACAAAAAAACAAATAAATGCAAGAAAACCAAGATAACCAACATGGTGTAGGCATGATTTACTTGTAAATTTGGGAAGCTTGGGTGATAAATACTAAGTTAGGACCAAATGCCCAAGTTAAAAATTTTAGAGTAAATTGGGTAACTAAAAAGCTAAGGCTAATAAATGTAAAAAAAAACTCAAACAAATAAACCTTAAGTAAGAAAGGTAAACAAACCAAGTCAAACCAAGTATACAAGTAAACATGGTAATCAAACATCAGTGTGAAGTTAGTAACAATCTTTACTTAAACAAAGATGGAAAATCAAATGGTAAAACAACATTGATGAGTGATTAGTAACAATCCTTACTCAATAATCAATGAAGAAAGTACATAAAAGGGAAAACACCATTGGTGAGTGAGAAGTAACAAGCCAACCTCACTCAATAATAGAAAAGGTATATGAAAAATAGAAACAAATGTAGTTGTCCAAAAAAATGGAAGTCCAACAAAAGTATAGAAACAGACATAGTTGTCCAAAAAAATAGAGGTACAACAATGGAAAAAAATTCAAGTAAACCAATGCAATTCTATAAATGTAAAGTAATGGTGTAAATAAAGTAATATATAGTCACTCAAGCATACTATTTTATTCAAAAGATAGATAAAACCTAAAAAAAGTAGTGCTAGCGTGTTTTGAGATGTAAAGAAGAGAGAATGTAGATGTGGGGAAACAAATTTAGAACCAAAATTGCCTATCAAGGGTAGAAATGAAATGGGTGGAGGGGAAAATGAAGGAAAAAGCAAGGTAGATAAAATCTTTATTGAAGTTAAGACACTAATAGTAGGTTTGTCAAAATAAGAGGCCTTTCAACATTTAGGACTCTAAAGAAAAATTTCAAACCACACAAATATTGGTTCACCAAATGAATTATGAGTATCATCCCATGAAGTCTATATGCATGTAAATTAAACTAGACCTACCTTCCCATAATGTGTTACTCATTCTTCCGGACCTCTTACAAAGATGTTAGTTTACTATGAAGATTAGGTACTTGCATGAGAAAGTAAGTAGAAAAAATAGATTATTTTTTAAATTTTATTATCCCAATATACTACCCTACTGTACCCCAATGGACCTAGCAGGCTCTATCATGAGGCCAACTATGGAGTTTGAGCTTCGATTGGAGATAGAAGATGTGTTATTAATCATGTCTTTTGGTGTGATTTTGACTTTTGACTCTATATGTTGCCTTTTGATCACTGTCTTTTATTTGGAATGATTTGGATTTTAAATTTTGAAAGATTTTTCTATTCCTCTTCCATAGGGATTTGGAATAACTAATATGAATTATAAACATGAATATCATTTGAAAAAATTAAAATTGGTTGCTAAGAGTAAGAAACTTATTGATTCATATGAAATAAAAGTACTATCTTTACCTTGACCTTATTTTATCCAAAGTGTAATGATACTAAACTAAATATAGAGGAATGAAACAACATGACTTACTTAAAATTGCAAAAAGTGTGACAAAGGTGAAAAGAGATACAATGATAGGGAAATATGATTCCTTATCATAAGAATGTTATAAATGTGGGAAATCACGATAACACAGTTTATTGTGTAAGTTTATCTATAAGATAAGAAAAAACTAAATCTAAGAATAAGGGATCACAAGCTTGTAACCATTTCTTGACATTCTATAAAAAATAACACTGAATTTAATAAAGATGGTGATTTTATGAGGAGGGCCTAGTCCTATCCATGGTATTACACTGCAACTCATAAAGGAAGAACCCAAGTAGGTAAATAAAGTATGCAAAAAATAAAAATGAGAAAGATGGTATTTGTGAGGAAGGCCTAGTCCTATCCATGGTCTTACACTTAAACTCATAAAATAAAAACCCAAGGGATGTAAAAATGATTAGAGTATAAAAAATAAAAGTGAAAGGAATTCGTAAGGAAGATCGGGTCCTATCCATGATTTTATAATGTAACTCATGAGAAAAATAAACCAAATGACCAAAAGAAGGAACTATGGTTTGTGGAAAAAAAACTATTGTAGAAGGTGAGACCCATGTATAAATACTATAAAAAGTGTTAGTATAATAACATATAGAAAGTATGATAATAAGGAAAGGATTTAAGCAAAGTAATTTTTCAAGAATAGTGCATTGGTGGGCTCTTTTAAAATATGGCCCTCATTAGTTTGGAGGAGATAGATGCTAGGACCAAGTATATATTTTAATCAATAAAAGGCCATTAATTTTGGGAATATTTTCCTTATTTATCATGGGTATAGTCTAATTTAAGGACTGGATCACTAATATTAAAATTTTAGAATTTAACCCTTTTTTTATGTTGTTTTGTGATACAAGCCTTGTATTGGTAATTATGTTACTGAGTGGCTAGATGGTGTTTTTTGAGAAGGTTAAGAACATGAAGGTGAGATTCACACAATGCCTCATTAGGTATAATACTATGAAGGGATATACATAAAGAGGGAAGATCGAATTTTAATGGGAGGATAGACTCAAAACCATAGGCCAATAAGAATGGTGTTGCCCTAGTGGCAGTGTGTATGCTAGTGTGATAGGCCCAAAGTATAGGATATAAATGAAGATGATAATCTATGCAAGTTTCATAGACTAATTTTGGAGGATTTTATTAAGATTTTATTTAGTGGCCTCATCTCAGATATTACATTGTAGATGATAGGGCATGAAGAATTTATGGGATATTTTGAATTTAGTGCATAGTTGTTTCACATCCTTATTTTTGACCTTGACACCATTATCAAAAATTATAGTATGGGGAACTCCAAAATGATAAATGATTTGATTCAGAATGAACTTATAAATAGTGGAACCTATGACATTTATGAGAGGCATGGATTCTACCCATTATTAAAATATTCATTAGCCATGATGACAAAGACATGTTCATCCTATGATCTAGGTAGTTTGCCTATGAGATATAATCCCCACATTGATAATAACCAAGGAGATTCCATAGTTTGGATCTCAAAGAATGGAAAGTGAGTTATATCATCATGAAGTTGGTAAATACTAAACTTTTTAGTGAACTCGATAGCATCCTTTTCAAGATAAGGCTAAAAATATCCCATACATAAGCATGTTTATGTTGTAGCATATATGCTATAGTTACCACCGTAAATGCCCCCATGTTCTTGTTCAAGGAAAGGAAGAACTTATTATTTCATTACATAAAGGATTAGGTTACCTTCAACATTGAGATAATAAAGGGTGTTATATTGAAAGACATGTTTGAAAACTTGTTTGTGAATACAAGTCTTTACACAAGAATCTATATTTGGAGGATAAGTTTGATGCTCAAGGAATTAGATAATGTCTTTTTATCATGGAATTTGTTGAATGGTGACAGCCTCAATATGAAATATAAGTAAATTGTATGGTTGGATGGAATATGGGGACTTTTTTAGTTGAAGAAGAAAAGTAGAATCAGTGAGAACTTGGTGTGGATGAAATAAGGATGCTGAAGAAGAAGCAAACTCATGATAGAGTTTTGATCTCTAGGGACAGGATAAATGATAAAAGAAGAAAATTATTTGGAAAGGGTAGTGGAAATTTGATGATAAGAAATAGTATTTTCACTTTTACATTGATAATCACCATTAACCTATATGTAGATGAGTTAGGAGTCACCCAAAGCATGAAAATATGCAATATCTAAGTCAAGTGTTATTCTCATGCCTAGGATTAATGCTTCATATTCTACAATGTTATTAGTGACATCAAAGGTAAGTGGAAATGCCAAAGAGATAATTTTAAAATTAGGAATAATGAGTATATAACCTATTCCATCTCCTTGGAGACATTTGGCACCATCAAAATTAAGGGTCCAAATGTCTTCATATAGATCAACATTGATTTTGAAAAGTTCTTTTATGACTAATTTAGATTTAGTAGTATCGAGAGTGACAGAGTAATATTATTGATTATGAATAATAAATTAGTAATGAATTTATGGTATTAATATTTAAGAGAGATATCTTGATTAAGACCTTTAATAAAGAGGATGATATCATTGGGGAGACTATCTTGAAAGTGATTGGTAGCAGATATGGGTGCTACAATGAATTGATCAATAATGAATTATCCTTTGATATCTTTTTACATGATGACGTAGATATAAAATTCCATTAAAATAACCATACACTTGCTAATTCTATCTCTTGGGAGAAAGGCTTTATATAAAATGTGATGAAGTGGGTCAGAATGAACTATGACATAAGTTATTTGATAAAGCATGTAATGATGAAGATTTTCAATTGTAAAATAGATAGTGAGGAATCACATTTTATTTTGGTATAATGTTTTTCATAATCTATGAGACCTTGACTGAATAGTAGATAATATACTCTCTTCTAGTATCATCTTATTGGGCAAGCATTTCCCCAACTAATATGGGTGTGGAATAAGTGTACAAAATTAAAGGATGGTCATTGGAATGTGGATAAAAGGTGGGTCAATAGAGAAATGATTCTTTCATATTGTCAAATTCTTTCACAAGGATTAGTCCATTTGAGATCATTAGCTTTTTTAAGAAGGTAGTTAACAAAATAAATGTGATAAGCCATTTTGGGGATAAATCATCATATTGCCCCAAGCTTGCCAAGATAAGTATGAATGTGTAGAATTGAATAAGGAATAACCATGATAAAAATAGTGTTGATCTTAGTGGGATTTACATAAATACCATAAAGAGAGGTTGAAATCCCTAGTAATTTACCAGATGCAATGCCAAAAACACATTTATAGGGGTTTAGTCTAACTTTATATTTGATGAATTGATTGAAGATGATGGCAAGATCAGAAATATGAGTTTTGTGATGGAATCATCCATATATGTTTCCATAATATTATGGATAAGATCATGAAAAATATGGGTCATAACCTGTTAATAAGTATCTTTAACATTTTTGAGGCCAAAGGGCATTTTAACATAGCAACACATTTCCCATTCCATGGTGAAATTTGTCTTATGTTGATATTCAAGGGTGATATGAATTTTATTATAGCCTAAAAACCATCTGTGAGGGATAACATTTCATAACTAGTAGTGGAATAGATGATGGCATCTATTGAAGATAATAGGAAGTTGTCCTTTGGACAAGTGAGATTGAGATTACAAAAATTGATGAAAATACAAATGACCATGGTGAATTTTTTGCAAATAGGGACAATGTTGGAGACCCATTTAGAATAGTCCATGGGTTTGATAAATTTAACATCTAATTTTTTTATAATTTATTTATTATATAAGTTGAAAACTTTGTGGGGAAATTTTTATTGTTTTTGTCAAACATGTTTGGCATCAGGATATGTGATGATGTTGTGCACCATGATACTAGGATCAATGCTAGGCATGCCCTCATATAACTAGGAAAAATTCTCATGATATTTGTCAAAAATTAAGCTAAATTTATCATGTTTAGTTGGTGTGAGTTGTCTAAAGACTATATAGGTCAAGGGTATGAGGGGGTGCCATATTTGATTCTTGTATTTTCCTTTATAAGAATAAAATTTCAATATTGAAAATGATATGGAATATTAGGAAGAGAGGAAATGGGATTGGTTTTAGGATCAATGCTAGTAACAAAGTTGTTAAAATGAGGGGCCTTTTACTTAAAATTCCCAAGTTTGTGATATTATCGAGGAAGTTGAGGTTTTGGAGCATAGATCAATTCAAGGATGGATTCATCGCTAGGTAACATAGGTTGGGGTCCATGATATTCCAACTCTACTTCAAGATTAATAAATTTTTATCATGGTAGTCATATTTAGAATGTATCTAAAGTACATCTATGGTCTTGGCATCGAGGGTGATCTCAAGAGTAGGTGAAACTATAGAGGATTGTTGAATGGATTCAATTGGTGTATTGTTAGCATAATTGATGGGAAGAGGATCGAGTAGAATAACTAGAATGATAGGATGAATATAAGGTTCTAAAAGTTTCAAATATTTGAGGGGTAAGATTTTTTCAACCACCCAAGGAGTATCGAGAAGTGGAGGATTAATTAGAGGTATATGATCTTTAGGTTCTAACTTGAAATTGGTGAAAATGGTATGAAAATCATGGTTAAAAGCATGTATTTGGGGTAAAGTTTTTTGATAATGTTAAACACCAAGTCTTGTGATTTATCTTGGGTCATGATGTAATTATCATCATAGGCGAGATAAATAGTACATGCTTGTGACTTATAAGGAACTTAGGAAGGTGAGATGCCTAGATCACTAAATTTATGTGGTGACATAATTAAATGATCTTGAAAATAATTTAGCCACTCTAAAATCATTACATGTGAAATCATTTTCTATATAATATGCTTCATGAGCATTACATGGAGGAAGAAAATTAGTGATATCATCAATAAGAGGGATGGTACGATCATGAGGTAATTAAGAGGGAGGTATCCACTCTGATATGTAAGGAGATATCTTAGTAGTATTACATGTATTTTTAAAATTATTAGGCTCATCATCATTAGAATCAACAAGAGGGACATTTAAATTGGGATTCATATTGATGAAATTAGGTAAAGGGGCACTATTAACCTTTATAATAGTAGGAATCTGATATTGATATTTAGGATTAGGAAGCTGAATACTCCATGGGTTAGAATTAGCCTCATGTTTATACGGTTTACCATTATGAATGAAATTGATGAATTGTCTTCTAGAAAAGGTGATAAACCTTATGCAATGAGTCTAAGGGCATCCTAAGAGAATATTGTAAGATAATGGTAAATAGAGGACCATAAGCTTAGTATGTATGGTTTTGGGTCCAATAATAAGCGGGATCTAAATATAACCAAGTATATTTTGATTGGTCTTGTTGAATCCACAACATGTCAAATGAGTTTGTTTAAGATGACTTTACTATATCTGAGTTGTTGAATGAGCCAAAGATATGTCACATTAATGGCATCCCCTCATCTACTAATACTTTGTGAATGAGGGTGTTATTAATGGATATTTTAATAAAGAGGGGTGGATCATCGAATTGAAAGAGGATTTCACCATTGATTATATCTTATTCAAGAAACTCTATGGAAGGTTTCAAATAAGGACAAATGGATTTAATGGTATGAAATTTTAGTGGTTGAGTTTCATGACTATATTGTTCTTCTTCTAAGGGAGATGATTCTTTGATTTCTTGAAGTTGTTTCATTAGGAACTTATGATGATAAGGAGATGTACAAACTAACTCCATGAGAGGAATTTTACAAGGCATAGATTTCAGTTATAATAAGAAGTTCCAATGAGTTTTGTAAGATGAAGAAGTAACATGAGGATTAGAAGGTAAATTAGTATTATGATGAAGATAAATGGTTGGAGGTTTGAAGGGAGGAGGTGGTTCCTCATTGGTTTTAGAAAATAAGTGAGTAGTAGTAGTATCTTTGATAAGTTACTCTTATAAAGATGGTTTCTTTGGTTTGGTGATGGGATATTTTTGGGTTGGTTTCATAGATAATTGACCTTATTCACATATACATATTGGGAATTGGTGTATTATTAATCATAATCAACATCAATTTCATAAATATCCTTGTTTACTAGTTGAGGGTTTGATGTAGAGAAATATTTTGGGTTGTTAGAGAAAAAGCTTTGGAAGCTTTCTTATTTTTATAAGCATTAATGTAATCTTGATGATGAATTTTGATCATGGCATCATGATTTAATTAATCACCAAGCATTAAAATAAATGATAATTTTTTTAATCCCTCAACATGTTTCATGAGAATGACCTATATCAACATGGAACCAATAAAATTTAGTAGGATCATATCATTTAGGGGGATTATTTGGGTACATAAATGGTTTAGATGGTGCGAAAAATTATTTCATTTGTTTCATGATTAATGTCATAGGAAAAGGTTATGGATTGTTTATTTTGGTGACTCCGAATTTGGATTGAGGAGGATTACTGATTATTGCATTGGTTGAATGGTTAAAAGATCCCTTAATGATTTCAAGTATTAAGTTCAAACTATTTAATTAATAAGTATTTACTCTTAGATTATTCAAGAGCCTCATTTAAAGTTTGGGGAGTGAAAGTTAGAACCTTGTATTGGAGTGAATGTGTTAATGTTCTTATAAAGAGTTTAAACAAGTTATCATCTATCATGTTGTGATCATCCTTGTGAGATAAATATTTCCATCGTTTGATAAAATAATGAGTTGATTTGGTAGGGAATTTCTTAGAATTGATGAAATGACTAAAGTAAGTTTCAATAAGATCATTTTGTTGGAATTCTTTAACTAGAGGACTGCCCAAATCCTCTATATCCACATAGAATGTTAGGTAAGTTGATTATACCATTATAATAAATCATTGGTGAAGGTTTTAACTAAAAGTTTGATTTTAGTGAAATTATTAGTTTGGATTTACTCTTTATAAATATTAATATATTACTTAAAAAAATATGTAGGGTATTTAGTACCATAATATTTAATAGTTGGAGATATATTACCAATATCGATAGAAATAATGAAAGGGGATAAAGGCTAATTTTGGATATGTTGAACCATCTTATTATGCATGATACTTGTAGAATATCTAAGAAGTGGAGGAAAAAAGTTTTGATTATTTTGAGGGAGAAGAATAGAAGGTCGATTAGCCATGTTAATCAAATGATATTTTAGTTGCATCATTTGGGAGGTGTTAGATGTTTACATTATGTTCATTTGTTGCACTATCTATACAAGAATCTGAGTTGTATCAATTGGTGGGTTAGATTTTTTATGAGGATTCCCTAAATTTTTATTATGGCAAGGGTTTCTAGGTGGTATATTCCATATGGGGTTATTGGACAAGCTTGTGTCAATCTCCCTTACATTATGGTGAGATGTTTAAAGATGAGATTTGCCTTGATAAGTATGAAAAGGATCTAATCCACTAATATCATTTGTTTGATTGATTTGAAACATGTTCAATCAAAAGATGAGGGAGGAGAAGAGGTACTCCAAGAGTTAGTCTCCTCTTGGGAAGTAAAGGTAGGAAGAAAAGAACATCCCATATAGTGTCTAAATGGTTCAGGTTATCCAAGAATATTCTAATAGGGGATTTCATGATGCTTAAAGAAGGAATATGATATCAATATATAATAATGAAAAATAGAGATAGATTTGGATAGATAGAGAATAGTGTCATCCAATAGGTACAAATTTGATTGGGTTAATAGAGTATGTGAATAAAATTCACTAGAATAGGAAAATAAAAGGACATAGTTGAGCTGGTCAACTATGTGTTGTAAAAGGTAAGATTGAGATAAGATAAAGATGACACATTTGTATGGGTCAATACTATATTTTTGATGATAAAATAAAATATATGAGAAATATACATAGTTAGATAGGTCGACTGTATACTTAAAAAAGGGAACTAGTTAGGATGATAAAAATACACAGTCACTGGGAGTAACTGTGTATTGAAGGTAAATAAGATTGATAGTCTAGAAAATAGTGTATTGATAAGGATGACAATGTTATGGAAACAAATAAAAGGTTTTACAAGATAATATATAAGAAAATGAAATTAATCACACAAGTAATTGCGTCAATGTGATTGATCCAATTGGAACACATAGAACAAACCTTACACCAATGTTGGATAATGCAAGTTTTAAAATATAAAATAAAATGATCAAAGAAAAAGAAACAACTTAAAATTAAATGATAACTAACTAGTCATTCCTAATTGTTATTAAGTTATAATGAAGTTTAAATTTAATGTTATGGTAAGTTGGCCATAATAAGGAACTAGAAATCAATATAAGGATGGTTTTAGAAAGTTTAAGTTAAAAGGGATCTGTATTGGTGATGGTACCATGGTATTGGGGCCTACCCCCTCACTTCACAATCTCAGAATGATAATGGTGTTAGGTGATTTTCCAAAATATAACATCAACCATGTGTTTATACTTGGCCAAAAAAACAAGTCAACTTCCCCTTTAGTGATGAAATCCAAGTAGGTAGGCCTTGGGAAGATAAATATTTAATGATTTTTATGGGTAAAGTGATTTGTAAATATGTGTAAAAGATAAAAAAATGTGACTAAATAAGTAATTTAAAAAACCACCTAATTAATCTATGTTTGTTTATCTAAGCATACAAGCAACTGAAAGGAAAGGTGAATTAATTATTGTAAAAAAGAAGTTAATTCCTTGATTGTGAAGAGTATATATTTATTTTAGGTGACACTATATGTAAAAAATGAAGAATAGAGTCGACTAGGTCACTACTATTCTATAAAATTAAGATGTGGATGAACATAGACAAATAGGTTGAGTATGTCTTTGAAATAGAAAATAGACTAAAAAAATGTGTCGACCTAGTCAACCCAGTTGGCTATAGGGCTGTAGTTTTATAGACTAAAAACTTGTGAAAAATATTACTAAGAAATAAAAACTAAAATGACAAAGATAGTAAGAATGAACCATGGTGGGATTGAAGATGTTGAAATTGTAAAATTTTATGTTGTGATGCTCAAATGCTGATTGAAAAATTCTATTAACAAAGTCGATTGGTTCGATGGAGTTTGCCAAAAACCTATATGCTAAAAAAATGTTGTGAATAGAGTTGACTATTTCAACTATGTTTACAAACCTATATGCTAAAGTAGGAGAATTATGAACATAGTTGATTGGTTTGACTATGTATGTAAATCTATAACTAAAGAAAAAGACTATGCCAAACTGATCGATGCAATCACCTATATTTGGAAAAGACATGTATAGATACAACAAAGTCATTTTGGAGTGATTATGTGTTAAACTTGTGCATAAAAGATTAGAACTATACCAATAGGTTTGATATAATGCTAAAAAAATAGAAATATATAATATAATGATAAAATGAAAGTGTGAAAGAAAACCTGAAAGGGTTTGATTTGCATCAAGTTCACTAGAATGTATATAAAAATAAATGCAACTGATATCTTAATCAATCCTAGATTGGAGAAGATAAATCCTACTTACACATCTTAGTTGTTGATACATTAGATATTAAAGGTCATGACCAAGATGGATCTGCTAGACCTAACCAATGGATCTCTTACCATAATGACATCACTTGAGATGGTTCCAAAGCCTCTAGTCAATTAAAACTATGCAATAACCCTAGTTAGGTCCTATGTTTTTATATTCATAAAGTATATTAAAAGAAAATTAAAGTATAATCTAGTGTTCACCAAAGCTTGTGGCACAAAGTGGGGGGTAATAAACATAAAAAGTAAACATGCATAGGAGAGTCCTAATTAAGCTATGTATAGGCAAAACCCTAATAAATGGAGAGAGTAATATATTTAAAATCCATTATTTATTCTACTTATATCTACTAAAAAAGAGGAGTAAAGTTAGAGATACTTACCTTGAAGATGAACCCATTGAGATTTAATCTGTCCCTTGGCCAAAGGTGTTTTTCAAGAGGTTGTTGTGTTTTGTAAAGATCATTAGGAAATGATAAATCATTAAAGAATTTTCCACAAGATAATTATTCTCCAAGTATAAGCCCTAAGAAATAACTCCTCAAGTATAATGGTGGAAGATCAGATTGTAAAAAAGTGCAAATGAATAATTAACTCTATTCTGTCTCTAATAAATGACAAAATCAATGTGTATATATAGCTGAATATAACTCTAATTTTTTTTGAAAGTTTAGCCAAGAGGGTCAGCCCAATTGAATATATATCTTTAATTGATAAAAATAAATGAGGTCTCGATCTAGGTTGTCTAGAGCTGACCTAGACTTGTAATATGATTTTAATAATTTGAATACAAGGTTGATGGGGTTGATAGTGTAATGTACGCTTATCAACAAGGAATGTGTAAGAGAGGATATAAGGTTTATGAAAGTGTATAGGATAAGGTTGGATTGATATCAAGTGGTGGTATAGGAAAAAAAAACATGCAAAGAAATAATGGTTTGCCCACCCCTTTCTTGATCCACCCTTTAAGGCATACACTTAGAGAGATTGAGACTTGACAAGTTCATGCAATATAGAAAGCATCAGTAATTGATACATTTTTAAAATATTATGTGTATACAAGAAGATTTAATAACTTGATGTTTTGTGGAATAAATTTTAGAAAAGCATAATTACCTAAGTAATTAATATGGACTTACCTACTTAAAGAAACACTTTCAAATCAATTAATAAGTATTTGACTAGGGTTGTATGGGTAGTTCCTAAATCAATTAATTATAATTGAATAACATTAAGATTTAGATAATATTATTTTATAATAAAGTTACATTGATAATAATGTACCCTATTTGTAATTTTTGAAAACATGGTTATTCCTAGCTAAGCATCTTGTGATTGAGGAACAAGTGATCTATGTCCAGAATAGATCATTAATTATTTTATTAATAGTCTCTTATTCTTAAATAATAAGAGAAAGATTATGAACTTATAAGATTATAATAATAGTGTAATTTATAATTTAGGAGTAATTAGATATATTTATTAAGTAATTTGAATACTTGAAATAATACCTTAGACTGAGATAAAGGAATTAATAGATTTATCATAAGACATTATTAATCCTTAGGCAAGCTAGTCTTGAACTTGTATCTTGCTTGTAAATGGTAAGATGTTCCTCAAAAATACTTGAGCATGGGTTTTGAAACATCCCTTGAATTTTGAGTACCTTCAGTAGATGACATGTCTAACTCCTTACATTAGTTAACTAAGATTTGAAAAGGTGTTCAAATAATTTGAATTACTTTTGGAAATAGTCCTTTTCCCTTGATATATATTTATTGGTTGTGATTTTGATGAATCATACTTAATCAAGATTAGTATGATGATTCTTTTATTGAATCTAAACTTGATCTACCTTTATTTTTTAGACTGTGATGATACTACCCTATAGGTACTGACTATTTTATAGCCTGTACAAGTAATCGGTTAAGAGCACAAGTCACTAACAACTTCATTAGGAAGGCAAGAGTAAAATATGTGAATAGAGGTGAGTGGGTAGGACCACATTGACCCACTTATATTTGATTATTGGGTGGTTAAAAAATTATTTCTAAAGAAGTCATTGATGGGTTATGCACTTAGTCTAATTCTTGTGCTGGCTGTAAAATAGTTATAGATCTCATTACATGTTTGTGTGCTAAAATCTGAATGTATTTTTTCATTAATTTGTTTGATTATGTGTTATAAAAAAATGTGGTTGTGAATTCTTGGCAATGGATCATGGTTCACTACTCTAGGGAACTTTGGGAAATGTTTCTTTCTGATTTTTGATGAGTTATTTTTTATTTCACTATAAAATGGTGAGGAAAAGATCTAGAATACAAAATAATAACCCAATAAATGTTAACCTAGGTAAAGAAAGAGGTCGTACGGCTAACATTCTTGAGAGAGAAGAACCACCTCTTAATAATAATGACAATAATATTGAGGGCCTTAACCATGAAGAAAAATACCCTAGCATTAATTAAGAAGCAATTTTGAATGGAATTATAACTACATTAAATTATCTTCAAAGTAAATTAGATAACTAGGAGAGAAGGCTGAACAATATATAAGGTGTTATAGTTGATAATATTATAGTTAGAAATGAAAGGCAAATGGTTGAACCAAAACTTTAGAATAATCTTAGTAATATGGTTGATCATATTATTAAAGAGTTGAAGAAGTTACTATTGACCAAATTTGACCCCAAGTCAAATTTAGGTCAACCCCTAATATTTCTAACTTTTAGAGAAAGTTTCATATGTCCTATGGGGTCATCTATTATCCTACATGTCTCACTTACCCTTTCCCTAGTCCTTGCTAAAAACCATCCTCCTTATACTGGCTTAGTAAATCAAAGTCAACATTAGTAAAACCTATTCAAACTTAGTAAAAGTTCCAAATTTTATTGAAAATATCCTAAAATTTTCTTTGAATTGTTTCAAGGTGTCTTCAAGCCACAAATTTGCCATTTTTTAGGTTTCATGTGGTAAAAGGGTCATTTGGCCACTTTTCTAGCAATTAATTGACTTGTACGGATGGTAGGAGTTAAAAAATATGTCATTAAGGAGGATATAAATGTGGATAGGGTCAAATAATTTCAAAATCAGTTAGGCAATAGTTAGAGGTCTATTATGATCAAGAAATGATAGTGTTTCCTTAAAAATAGGAGTTTTTGGGCACTCATACAGACTTCTCAAGACCATCATTAGTTGAAAACATGGTAGAGTGACTCTTCACCTCCCCATAGGTCATTTACACATTTGGATTGCAAATATAATTCAATAAAGTTTATTTACAACTTTTTTCCTCCATTTTCACTTGGCATGGGACATACAAGGGGAATTGAAAAGAGTTATTATGGGGGTGGATATTAATCTAAGTTAACTTAAATTTCAAATAAATAAGTTTAAATTTGGTGAATCCTCATTTATGAACAATCAGTTTGACTCTAGGTAGCTTTTTATGAAATTACATTCAAGAGGGGTATGATTGTGCATCTATTTCTTGTTTAAATAATCCATGGAGATATGTGAGTTTGATTAATTATTTTAAATTGGTAATAGTACATCTGCAATTGTGTTTCCATCATCTATATTTTATCTCTTAATGCCTTTTAAGGAGATTTCAAAATTGTGCTCGTTTTCCAAGTTTGCAATCATGGGTGTGGAACCTGAGTTTTGAAAGATAAAAGGAGCCCCTAAAGACATAAAATATGATTGGGTTAATGTTTTAAAAGGTGTATTTATTGGGTTAATTTTTAAATATCAAATTATCATACTCCTCCAAAGCCAAATTGCCTAATCTCCTTGTTCACTGCCTAGTCTGCTCACAGTCATCTTACACAAGAGTTGTAGGAGGTTGTACGGAGGTGTGAATGGTGAAACAAAAGTTGAAACTCTTATTTAATACATATATTTTGTTTCAGATCATTATTATCCTTTTTAAATAGATATAATTAAAATTGATAAGGCAACCATGCTAAGACTCCATGTGATTGAATTTAGGCTCACAGTCCCTAAAGGACCAAAATAGAGATCCTAGGGCTTCTTTATAATAACATATGTCATGAAAAAAGATGTTTAAAATTAATTTGTTTTTGTATCCATATAAAAAAATAATACCCATTCCAATTTTTAATTCTAAAGGAAGAGTGGAGATGGAGTTTGAACAAGCTTAAAAGTTGCCAAAAATAATTGAATTTAAATAGTGATATCTACAAGTTATAGATGGAAAAGTGGTCTTGCACTCCATTTTGATGATCCTCAACTATGAAATCAATTTAAAATCATAAAAATGGTCTAAATATCTTTAATTATCTATAAATTATAGTGAAAAATTGGAATTTTATGTTTTGAGACTTCTTAAGCCCTTCCTTGTTCGTACACAAGCTTGGGAAGGAACACCTACAGTTGGGTTAGTGAAAAATGAGTTAGAAGTTAAAATTTAGACCTTTTTTGGATATTTAAAGGAGATATAATTAAATTTTTATTTAAATTACCTTCATGTGAAGATATATCACTATCAAAAAACCCCTAAACACCACCTAATCATCTACAATAGGCCTAAAGCATGACTGCCACAGTCAAGGTAGAGGGGTACTTGTTGAGGGCCTAAAATAAAATGGTACTATTTTGAGGGTTTATAATAGAATTAAAAGAATGATGATATTAAATTAAAAATTAAAAATTAATATAGAGTCAACACTCTTTAATTGAGGCTCAATTTTCACCTATAGATAGGGGTTTGGGCCTATCTTAGTCCTTAATGAGCAGTGACCTGATCTTGAGAACAAGAGGTGCATTGGAACAAAAAATTGTAATTAAGCATAGGTAAATTTATTTAGGATCACTAATATGAGTTTAAAACACTATAGGATTTTTTATTTGGTCCAAAAATCATCAACCAATAACCAAATCACCTACAACCAGTATGCTAAATAAGTGTTCCCTCCTAGACAGTCATATACCTAATTCATAATTCAAAGGCATGATGTGATTGAAAGGTAAAATAGGATATAAAATGGTTTTATTAGGATATTATATGAATAAATTATCCTTCCATATCATAATAAAACTCAATGAAATCCCTAAATCATCTAAACATAGTCACACCTTACCTACTATGCACAGACCTGCCTTGTCCAAAAGTCTGCCTAGGAGATGTGCAGAGTTGGAGGGTCAAATGGAGGATTTGAGTGAATTTTTTTTGTAAATAGTACCATAAATAACTAATTAAGACTATTAAATATTTATTTTTCCAAATATATCAATGAAACCCTCTCTATTATGTCTCAAATTAGGGGTAGTTTTTCATGCACAAAGATGACAATTTTATGGAAAATGATGAAATTAATGACAAAAAGCAAGGGAGGTATTGGGTAAAGGTTGTAAAATATGTAAAAAAAATCCATAGATACCTAATAAACATTTATATAATGTCTGAGGGAAAACAAGGTACCCTACATAAGGAGGGTTGTAGTCATGTGTGAAAGAAACACTTGAACCTAAAATCCAACTGAGGGTCATGTGCATTTTCAGCCTTGTCCACGATTTCCACATGACAAATTCATTATTAAAGAGGTATATGAGAAGTTTTTAATCCATCAAGAGTCAAATTAATCCATTGGAAAGCCATCTGGAGTTTAAAGGTACATGTAAGCTCATTGGCAAGACACAAGCCTAATGCTAAACAAGGGTCAAGTTTCATCCTTAGTTCTTAAATAGTTATTATGGTAATTAGAAAATGTTCATGGGATGTATACACATTATTTTTAACCATTTTATTATAATTAAATTCATCAAGAAGCTAATTCTTGGCTTAAAATCCCCCAAACCCTCATAGAAGGCACAAAATGGCTTGAGTGGTCAACTTCAAAAGCTTAGAACTTTCATGATATTATGCATGGGATATTGAGGAATTTGGAGGTGTTATATAAGGTCATTGAGGATACCTCAGTGGAATTTTGAAATATTTCCAACTTGCATCCTTTATGAACAATCCCTTAAGGGTTAATGCACTCCAAACCCTCTAAGAAGCCTGATTTGAATTTGATAAGAGGGAAAGGCCAAAAAAATCACTAAAATGGATGTTTAAAGATTGAAAATAATAAATATGACCTTGATAATTGTCATAAGATTCACCTCATGTAATTGGTCGATACTTACAAGTATAAGGTTGTATGGAATAGGCCAAGAAAGAACATTTAATGCTAGAATAGGGGTCTGTATAAATGATCAAGAAACCAAATTTGATATGAGGGATGTTAAGGAGGTGAAAAAAATGAATCATAGTTTACTTTTATAGTTCACACATTTGGGAGCTCAAAATGAACATTTTTGGTCTTCTAGGCTAAAGAGGCCTAATTAGGCATAATTAGGAGGACTAATAGATCTAAAAAAACACACTTGCCTTAAGTGTGGAACCATGAAACTTGAAACATAGCACAATGGAGAAAAAGGGTACTAAAAAATGTCTTAACTTAGTCTTGGAGGTCTATAAATTCTCCTACACAAGTAGACTTGTGTAAAAATAGGGCTATAAGAGGACTAAGCCTAGTGAAGGCTCTATGAGCAAAATGGGGACTTGAAGAGAGTTTGATGATTATATATGGATTTTTTTAGTCAAATATGATGAAAATATGCCTTTAATGAATAAAAAATTCACCAATTTAGCTAAATCCATATTTTATCTATTTTGGCCAAATTAGGCCTAATGAGACAAGGAGGCCTTGTGACACCTAAGAGGGGAATTGATGATTGCAGGTAATGTAACTATTTGAGATGATTCAAGATGGTTGAAAAGTATTCTTGGGATTAAAATTTAACTATACAAGATATCTCATGATCAAACTCTTACCTTTTTCAACTTGTCAAGAGGAGTTTCAAGACTTCAAGATGCTTGTGAAGAGTTTCTACACCACACTTGGAAAAGAGGATAATTTGGGATAGAATGATGTGAAAATCAGTTTAATTAATTTTAATACAACTCATTCAAATTAATTGTAACTTATTTACACCTTTAGACACTTGTGCTTATTCCTTTTCAACTTCTCTTCTCTCTCTCTTCTTTTAAATTCTATAAATATGAGCCATCTTGGCTATTTTAAGGATACCATAGCTAGTATGGTGAGACCCTGCTAGTATGACATTGAATTTTGCATTTCAACATTGAATAAAAGTCTAATTATAAATTAATAACATTTTTTCTAAGTGTGTAAGTGATGTATAGTGGAGCTAAGTGATGGTGTCATCCTTACTCCTCTTTATCCTTCATGTTTAAGCAAGAGTTCTAATTTTAATAAGTCGTGTAAAGTGTATGAATGTAATAGGCTCCTATTCAAGTATGAAATTGTCTCTATGGTGTGAAATCTATCCCTATATTATTTATCTTTTTTATTATCCTATGTATTCCTACCTTCACATTGAAATACTATGTTAGAATCCTTCAATGCCTAGAATTGGTCTTGAAAAGCTTTGTTGCTTAGTAGGAGTGTGATAGTCTATGAGATATGTCTTGGTGTATCACCTCTTTATTGTAGTTCCATTTTCATGTAAACTCCTAACCATTTTTGATAAAAAAGCATTAGATTAGGTGATAAGTACTTAAAGATGAATCTAGGGAGCTATCCCTCATAATCTAGAGATTCATCTCTCTTACAAGTTCACCCACAACTTGAGAGATGATTCAATGTTGCATCAAATTATAGGAGTTTCATAGAGTGTCCTAGGGTGCATAATTTGAAGAAAATAATTACCTCCACCAACCTTTTTAGGTGAGTAATAATGTGATGCAATTGATGCATGGTTAGTACACCTATAAAATTATTTTAATATGCACAATATATCCTATAATGTGAAGGCAAGGGTGGCATCCTATCAATTAGTAGGAGTTACATCTCTTTGGTGGAATCATCCATGTGATTTACAAGGTTACCAACTAATTAATCTTACCTAGCCTAATTTTGAAAAGTAATTCATAAAAAATTATCTTAGTTCCAACTTTAAGGAATAAAAAATCACTAATTTATAGCTCCTGGAACAAGAGAATATGATTGTGACTGAGTATGAAAAAATGTTTTTGAATCTGCTACATCATGTGAATTACATACATGATGAAGAGACTAAAGTCATTAATTTTAAGTTGGGATTGAAATAAATATTAATGCTTGATGTGAATATGACTAATCTTAAGACTTTAACTATAGTAATTGAATATGTGCATATGGTGGAAGAAAAAGAGAAGGCTCAATAAAAGGCACGACAATATTTTAAACAAAATAGATAGCAATCTAAGATTAAAAATATATCCCCTTCTCCTAATAATTTAAATAAATCTGATTCTAACCATAGATTCATAAGGAGTACAAGTGGATTCAATAAATTTCAAGGGTAGAATAATAATTTTAAAAATTCAAATTATTCTAAGACTACTAATTTTAAAAGGAATTCAACTCAAGGTGTTCAAAATGTGCCTACTATCAAGGCCAATACTATTATTGTGATGCCACATAAAAACTTTGATATGTTAGGAATGTAGAGATAATCACTATCATAAAGACAATCCTAAGCTGAAATCTGGCTAATTAACTAATCACAGAGTGTATGCAACTACTGACAATAGAAATACTAATTTCCAAGTAACTCCAATTGAAACTAGAGGTAAAATAAATATTTTTTCTATTTCATTTTTTTTTTAATTTGAGAAAAATTAATAGTTTTATGGATCTTAAGTTAGTAACATGTTCTAATTTGAATGTGATGACTTTGAAGGATGGTTGGGATGTTGAGTTTGGCTTAGGTAAAAGAATAGATATTACTAAGTGTCTTTATGGATTAAGCCTAGACTTAGGTGTTTTTCAAACCCAAGTAAATTTTTTTATATCTATTCTCAAATATTTTGATGTTATCTTAGGAATAGATTGGTTTTAACAACATAAATCCAATTTGGATTACTATAAAAAAGTGGTATATTGATGTAATGATTTAGAAAAACTTGTGGAAATTTAATGTTTGTTGAAACCAAAAGTATGTAAGTTAATATCAACCTTAAAACTGAAGAGAGCAGTATGTAAAGGTTGCAATTTATGCTATTTTGATGCAATAAACTACACCTAAAACATCAATGTCATTTGAGGAACATCCAATTTTAAAAGAGCTTTCTGATGCTTTTCAGAACAAATTACCTAATTTTCCTCCCAAGCATGAATTTGGATTTTCTATTGATGTAACTCTAGGGGTATCCCTTACATCTAAGGCACCTTATTGCATGAATATAATAGATTAGTAGGAGATGCAAGATCAAATTCAAGAATCATTGGAAAATGGTAGTATTAGGATAAGTGTGTCACCTTAGGGTACACTAGTGGTCTTTATGAAAAATAAAGATGGAACTTTGTGATTGTGTGTTGACTATTGCATGCTTAATAAGGTTACCATTACAAAATATTATCCATTTCCAAAGATATATGATCTATTTGATCAAATGAAGGATGTAGTTGTCTTTTCAAAGATAGACTTGAGATCAAGCTATCACTAGTTGAGGAACAAGGAAGAAGATATTCATAAAATAGATTTTAGACTAAGATGTGGACATTAGAAGTTCACTATAATGCCTTTTATTTTGACTAATGCACCTGCTACATATGCTACATATATGAAATTAATGAATAATGTATTCAAAAAATTTCAAGATAAGTTTGTTTTAGTATTTATTGATGATATACTGATCTATTCTAAGAATACAGTTGAGCATGAACAACATTTACACGTAAGTGTTAGGACTTGTTCCAAATTCTTAACTTAGCTTAGGTTTTTTGGAAGATTAAATTTAAATAAATGTAAATGGGGCATGCTTCTTTTTATAAAGACACAATTGTAAATAAATTAACTTAGTTTTATTAGGTTAGTTTTATATATTTATGTTAAATAATTAGAACTACCTTTCATGTAGAATTCTCATGGGATTTGGTTAGTAGGTTAATTGGTTTTACCGGTATGTGGTGAAAACCTATAAATATATTTTTTTCAATGTAAAAAGGTTAACAGAATATTGGCACCCTTTTGATGTACTTGATTTTTTGAGATTAATAAAATGCTTGTGGACCTGTACTCAGTGGGCACAAGATTCAACCTAATTAGTTTATGTGATATCAGTGATATCAAAACATGGTTTTCAAAGGCTCGATGAATTTAGGTGAAAGTAAGGTGAAATATTTATTCATGTGGACATAAAGAAGCCTCACGTGAAGTTAATTTTTGAAAATATAAATTTGTTCAGATTATAAAGTATGCCTTATATGTGACTTTGGTATAAGGTTATAAAGTTGATATTTTGAAAAACTATCAAATATTAAATTTTTCAAATACTTTATATTGGATTATGAGTAAAATTACAAGGTAAAGCCTATGTTGTATAGATTTTTACCTGATAAGTTCTTCTTACATAATTAAAAACTTAGACACTTCATTTTTTAACATTATAGAATGATTATGAAGGTTGTAGTTTAACTATTTGAGATTTAAAAACCCTTTTTTAATGCCCAAAAGCCATTTGTAAGGCCTTTTGAAAATCTATAAACTTGCTTAATAAAATAGTATGGCCTCCATTTTTAAAACTCTTAATCTGCTTAGTTTTTTATTATTTTAACCTACTAAAATGTCAAATCTAGTATTAAAAACCCCATCTAAAATATATTTTTTGAATTTTTCAAGCCATATTTACACTTATACGACCTCCTCAGCACCCAAATCTTCAAAAATAAAATTTAAATTCTCAAAATACTATCTAACAGTCTCAAACTGAGCCAAATATTGAATTACATGGCCTGGTATGGTTTTGTATGGCCTGGGAGAGTGAAAGTCTAGATTTAGATTTTTTTTGCAGGCAACGATAGCATTGGAAGCTCTAGCATGGCATTAGAAAGTTTTAGGCAAATAAAAATCTCATTTTGCAAAGTTTTCTATTAATTTTTTTTAAATAAAGGTTTTGTGCATCCTAGTCCAAGCTAAGCAAATAATTTGAATTTATTACTTGGTAATTTTACCAAATGTATGAATTTAAAATGCCCAAGTAATTATTTTTAATTTCACACAGTCAAAAAATTAGGTTTATATATAAGTTTATATTATTATGACTTGTGCGTGCTCTTATAGTAATTGGAAGGGTATATTTTGTGTAAAGCTTTGTAACAAGGAGGTAAAGGGTTTGAAACTCCTTTTTGGAAGACTATTATTTTTGGTATATGCACTTTGAAAAGGGAATATTATTTTTTTAAAATCTTTTTTATATTATTTTCAATTTGTAAAAAGAATATATATTGTAATATCTTGAACTACTAGTTGGAAAAATGTAATAAAAATTTATTTCTTTTACTTTTAGTAAAATAAGGGTGTAATCATTTGATTTTTTGGTGAGGTTAAGTGCAAAACCCATCAATTTTTTTTCTCTACATGGAGATTAAGTGAAACTCCCATAGAAGTGTTATCTTGTGCAAAGTGTTATTAGTGAGTGTGTTATTTATTTCATTTGTCACATTTATTTTACATTGTGCCACACTTACTTCATTTCAAGATGCCAAAGATTCATAATTTGATTTTAGATGGTGATAAATTAATGATTTCTAATTATTTAGATTAGAACCATTTGATGGAAGCTTCATTAGTTTTTAATGAACTATGGGATGTAGTAAAGAATGAAAATCTTACATTGCCTACAAAACAAGCCAAACTTGATGTTTGTAATCTACATGATTTTAAGGCCCTAACTTTAATAAAGTATTGTTGTACTTGAGATACATATATATTGAAAATTATTTTCATAGTTACATTTCATGAAAAACCTTATATGATTTGTATGATAATAAATCTAAGCATAAGAAGATAGACATCCACATGCAATTGTTTACTTTATCATTAGAGGAATACGGGGATATAGGAGAATACATGTCTAAGTTAATTTCTAATAAGTACACTACGGTTGGGTTTGGAAAACTAGATGATGATCTCATATTACTGCTGCATTAAAAGGACTACTTGGGTCTTATAAGAACTTTATATAAATGTTGCATGCTTTTGACAAGATCACATGTATCATTTTTGATAAAATGGTTGAGTTGCTTATTCAAAATGACCTCTCTCTACCTAATAAATACAAGAAAACTAAGGAAGCCCATGTTTTAGAGTCTAAACCTAGTTCATCTTCTTCTGATCAAAAAAATAATAGAGGGAATAGTTATAGAGGGGGTCAAGGTTATAGAGGAGGCAGATATCAAAACCAAGGTAGAGGCTATTCAAATCAACAACAATCTATCCATTCTCATTCAAATGAGATTAATGATAGAGGACATGGTCACAAATCTTATAGAGGTAGAGGTCGATGTAGATCAGACATTTAGTGTCATAGATGTGAGAAATTTGGTTACATTGCCTTTTAGTGTAGGATTCCTTTTAAAAAAATTAGAGGCCACAAAAAGCGACTAAATCTAATTTTGCTCAATATGTTGACCATGATTATGATGAGTCTAGAAATGTTTCTCATGAATCTACATTCATTGAAATAGGTATATTGATTATATAGAATATGAGGCTAGAGATGAGCTCACAGATGTATAATTTTAGATACAAGAGTAACTAAACACATGACATTTAGGCAAGACTTATTTTGGACTTTCAAAGAGGCTTATCTCTCTTTAGTATCCTTGGTAAATAAGTATTTTCATACTCCAAAAAGTCTTGGGTCAATTAAAATTCTCCTTCCAAATGGATCTATCAAATACTTGAAGAATGTTTGGTATGATCCCACATTGTTAAAACATCTTCTTTCCTTGGTAACTATTTGAAAGAAAGGTTATCAAATGATGCTTTCAAATAGGTTCATTTATATTAATTCAATGAAAGATGGATACAAAAACATGTATATAGGATATGAGGATGGAAATTTGGTTAGATTATATTGTAAAGTGTTTATTCCCACAATGGAACTTGTGGTAGGTATTTAAATAGGTATAGGAACTATGTATACACAGTGATTGTGGCATCTCCACTATGGACATTTGAATATTCATTCTTTAGTGGAATTTCAAAGATATGGTATGGTGAGTGGGTTGCCCACTTTTCACAAAGATAGTATTATTTATGAATCATGTGTTTTGGGCAAATAGAATAGAGAAAAATTTCCTAATAATTCTTCATGGAGAGTTAACAGATGTTTGCAGTTAGTTCATAGTGATTTATGTGACATGAAAGAGTCATCCATTTGAGGGTGTAGATATTTGTTATTGTTTATTGATGATTTTTCTAGGATGACTTGGGTGTTTTTATGAAAAAAAATTATAAATTTTCACCAAGTTTGTTGATTGGTTACACTTAGTTGAAAAATAAATAAGTTCACACTTGACCACTCTTAATTTAGACAATGGTGGTGAGTATGCTTTAAATAAGTATTTATATTATTGTTGAGAACATGGAATTCATTGACAATAAAATAATTATTACACTCCATAGAAAAATGGAGTATCTAAAAAAATGATTATAACTTTAGAGGGCATAACATGAGCTATGTACACTATAAATATCTTGATGATAAGTTTTGGGCTGAAGCCATTGGTACTATAATGTATTTAAGAAACATGTCCCCCATAATTGAACTTTTGGGATAAAAGCCATATGAGGCTTGGTATCATTTTAAACTAAAAGTTAAACACTTGAAATTTTTTGGATGCCTTTGTTTTGATTTAGTTCCCACTGAACATAGAACTAAGTTGGAACCATGAAGTCAAAAATGCATCTTTCTTGGATATTTAAAAAATAAAAGGAGTATCATTTGCTTGCACAAGATACATGTAAATTCATAGTGATTCAAGATGTAGTATTTGATGAATTTGGTACTATAAACACTACAGATATTGATTGTCAATTTGATAGGTTAGAGAGGAAAATTGTAAAATGTGATAAGGGATTGAATAATGAGGGAAATTCTCCAAGGTTGTGGTATGAGACTAACATCCCTTCAATTTTCTCTCCTTAATATACTAATTCATAGGTTTATGACTTATAAAATGTTGAAAATTATCTAAGTCTTCCTTTGAATGGTGCACATGATGAGAATTTTGGTAATCTTGATTTGAATAATTTGACTAAATATCCAAAATGGGCTCAAAGTATTTTTTTTGACTTGAAAGTAGATGAATTTGGTTTAACAAGTCTCAGGAGTTCTCGTAAATAGGTAAACTATGCAATGGTTGTTACTAATTATTCCATTGAGCCATCTACTTTTGAGGAGGCCTCTATTGAACATGTTTAGCAATAGGCAATGAAAAGTGAGTATGATGCAATACTTAACAATAATACTTGGGTTTTGGTTGATCCTCCTCCACTTGTTCAACCCATAGGATGTAAATGGGTTTATAGGAATAAGTATAAATCATATGGCTCCATTGATAAACATAAGGCAATACATTTTATGAAAGGATATCATAATAAGAAGGTATTGACTATGAGGAAATATTTTCACCAATTGCCAAATGGCACACTATTCACATGGTACTTGGCTTAGTAACATAAAATCATTGGAAAGTATATTAGATGGATGTTAAAAGTTCCTTTTTGAATGGTGATTTAGATGAAGAAGTATACATGAAAAAACCTCAAGGTTTTGAGAAAGTGGGTGCAAAATACAAAGTGTGTAAATTGACAAAAGCTTTGTATGGGCTCAAAAAGGCACTCAGGGCTTGGTATGAAAAAATGGATTCATACTTAAATAAAATTGGATTTCAACATAGTGAATTTGATGATACTCTCTAATATCAAGTACAAGGTAATAAATTGGTGATTCTTGGTCTCTATGTCGATGACTTGTTTATCATAAGCAATGATAAAAACCATAACAAGTTTGTGAATAAAGAATTAAAAAATGAGTTTGAGATGATAGATATTGGAATTATTCACTACTATATTTGTATAGAATTAACTCATAAAGAGCATAATATTTTTATTTCATAAACTAATTATATTTTTGAATTATTAAATAAGTTTGGAATGAGTGATTTCAAACCTACCCTCACTCCCATGGAAAGTAACTTGAAATTGTCTAAGGATGATGGCAGTACCTTTTTTAATGTCACCAAATACAAATAGTTAGTGGGAGGTTTGATATATTTGATGACTACTAGGCCTAATATATCATTTTTAGTTAGAATTTTGTCTAGTTTTATGCATGAGCCTAGATAAATTCATTGGCATGCAACAAAAAGAGTAATTTATTACCTTCAAGTAATGAAAACATATGGCCTTGAGTATTGTCACAACAAGAACTTCAAACTTTTTGGGTATTGTGATGTAGATTTTGGTGGATGTGTGGATGTCAGAGTATCCACAATAGGATACACATGCATATGGGTTTAGTTTCCATTGCTTGGTATTGTAATAAGTAGGATACAATGACAAACTCATCAACATAATAAAAGTACACTATAACATAAGATGCTTCTAGATAAATTATTTATTTATGATGAATTCTTGAAGATATTTAGATTTCTCAGATTGCTCCTGCATAGTTATACACTGATAATCAAAGTGTAATAAATATGTCTAATAATCTAGTATTTCATGCCAAAACAAAACATATAGATGTTAAATATCATTATCTACGAATGTTGGTGGTTGAAAAATCACTTGATCCCATATATTACCCAATTGTTGATCAGACAGTTGACATTTTCACAAAACCCCTTGACAAAATAAAATTTTAGAAATTTAGAAAAATGCTTGGGATGTGTCCAAAGAACTAACTTTGGATCATTGGGGGGGGGTTTAAGACTTGTTCAAAAGCCTTAACTTAGCTTAGGTTTTTTGGTAGATTAAATGTAAATAGGGCATGCTTATTTTTATAAAGACAACCCCATAAATAAATTAAATTAGTTTTATTAGGTTAGTTTTATATATTTGTGTCAAATAATTATAACTAATTTTCAAGTGGAATTCCCATGGGAGTGGGTTAGTAGGTTAGTTGGTTTTACCGATAAGTGGTGTAAACCTATAAATATGTGTTTTTCAATGTAAAAGGGTTAATGACATATTGGCACCCTTTCTATGTACTTGTTTTTTTGAGATTCATAAAATGATTGTGGAACCACACTTAGTGGCCATAAGATTTAACCTAATTAGTTTATGTGATATCATTAAAGATATAAAGGTTAAGACAAAAAAAATATTTGGTAAGCTATCTAAATGTGTTTTATTTTAGTTTTAGATCCACTATTTAGGTCATATTATATCAAAGGATGGTATTATTGTAGATCCAACAAAGATTAAATATATTTAAGAGTGGAATGCTCTTAAAAATGTGCATGAAGTATGTAGTTTTATGGGATTGGCGAGTAAATAAAGATTTTTTTTTATTTTTTTCTAATTTAGCTAACCCAATAACATCCTTACAAGACAAGGGTAATAAATTTGTGTGGACTGCTAGATGTGAACAAGCTTTCCTAAAACTCAAAGAGATATTGACTTTGGCACTTGTACTTATTATACCAGATCCAAATGGAATTTTTGAAATATAAGTTGATGCATCTAAAGAAGGGTTAGGTGGAGTTTTAACTTAAGATGGTTCAATTTTGGCATATGATTCACAAAAATTGAAGGACCATGAGAAAAATTACACCACTCATAACCTTGATCTTGTTGCTATTGTTCATGTTTTGAAGCAATAGAAACACTTTTTGATGGGTAAGCATTTTAAGGTAAAATTTGATCATCACAACTTGGAATATTTATTTTCCTAGGATGATTTTAATTCATGGAATCATAGATGGTTGGAATTTTTATGTAATTTTGATATGAATATTTCATATGTGAAAGGTAAGAAAAATCATGTTATTGATGCAGTCAACTAATGCATGTACCTTACTACCTTATCTATTATGCATACTAATGTTATAAATAAATTATTGGAACAATAAAATTTTAATAAATGTTTCCATGATGTAAGTGAAAATTTGGTTGACGATCCTATTGAAAAGAATATATATGATTTTCAATTGATTTTAATGGTTTAATCAAACATAAAAATATAATATATGTACATGAGTCTTGTGACTTAAGGATTATTTTTATAAAACAAGTGCATACAATACCTCATTTCACTCATCCAAGTGTCATGAAGATGACACATAAATTAAAAAGGCTACATTATTGGCCTAGAATGAAACATGAAGTTGATGACTTTATGTCAAAAAGTTTGGAATGTCAATATGTGAAAGTTAAACATTACCATCTAAGAGTATTTATATACCCTCATGTTGTACCATGAGCTATGTTGGATGTTATTTCATTGGATTTCATATCTAATTTTATAAAATTTGAAAGAAAACATGATACTATTTTAGTTGTAATTGATAAATTTAAAAAAATTAGTCATTTCATTGCTAGAAATTTGATTGATGATGCATTTATATTTGATTCATGGTTTGTGAAAGAGATACTATAGTTGTATGGTATGCTTAAAGTTATTATTTAATATAAAGAAAAACTTTTTACTTTAAGATTTTGGAAAACTTTAACTATTATTTTTGGTACATGGTTGAATTTTAGTTCATCTTATTACCCAAAAACATATGGTTAGATAGAAAGATTAAATTAGGTTGTGGAAAAAATTGTAAGAATGTATGCTATGGATCAATAACATAAATGGGAAGATTATTACACTTAGTTGAATTTTCATATAATAATACATATCATTAAATGATTAAAATGGATCTTTTTAAAGCTTTGTACGGTCGCAAGTGTAGAACTCCATTTGGTTGTGAAACTTTAAAAAATAACATTGTTATTGGTCTTGATGTTTTGAAATATTATGATATGCAAATGGAAACTATAAATCAGAATTTAAAGGATACTTAATATAGGCAAAAGAGTTACATAGATTTTAAAAGGAAACCACGTAAATTCTAAGTGGGAGATAAAAAATTTTATGCATGTTAGATCACAAAAAATTTCAATTAAATTTAGAATGTCTTCTAAACTAGCCTCTCAGTTTGAAGGACCTTTTGAAATTTTAGATAAAATTAGTCCTATTTCCTACCAGCTATTCCTTCCACATTTCTTAACATTGATTCATGATGTGTTTCATATTAATTTGTTGAGGAATTATATTCTTGATTCATCTCATGTTTTTGATTTGACTCATCTTTAGGTTTTAGAAGAAGAAGAGATGCAATTAGATCTAGTGAAGATCCTAGATCATTACAGTGTTAAGTTGAGGAATCATAAGATTTCCAAAGTATTTTTTCAATGAGATCCTCTGTCAGAAAGAAGTGTTACATGGGAAAATGAGATTTTTCTTAGGCAATATTATCCTAGTCTATTTTGATCACTGGGATGACTCTCTTCCAAGGGTAGAGGATGTCATGACCCTAAGTTACTTGAATTTAATTAATTATATGATATAGTATAACTATGAATTATTTGATACATATTTTATTATTCTACTATGTTATGACAATTAGTGATCTACATTGATACATTTCTATTATAATTTTTTAGACAATTATGGATTACATTTCATTATAACATTTGATATTATTTCTTAATGTGTATTATTTCATTATTCAATTTGATATATTATTTAAATAATTTTATCACATTTATTATACTTATATTTTTAGATACTACTGATAGTCTATTGGTTGACTGTAGGGACAAGTACTCAAGTTAGGTTGTGATCAAAATTGATTAATAGGGAAACATGGTGAAGAAAATGTATAAATAAACAATGAAATTAAACATAAATTCAAGCTTATTAGTACTGATTATTTACTCATTATGTTCTTGTTAATTGACTATTGTATGTTATCATTTTATGATTGATTTATTTAATTATTGATTTGAGTCAGTTTTTACTTGGTGTAAACATCTCTTTATATAATATCATTTTTTTTGAGACTATCATTGTTTGAGTCTAAGTGATTAATGATTTTTGTATTCTTGGTGATTTTTATCATTTCAATCAATTTTTATGTTGTGTATTTCTCTTGAAATCTTTACTCATTGAATTTGATAGTTTGGTCAATCATGTAACTCTACATGTTGATTGTGGTTCCCATCTTTATCATCTTTTTAATTTTTGTAATTGATCTTTGACGTTCATTAATTTTTTTGTTTGTCTTAAAAAATATGACTTAATGTTTTTTAAAAGGACCTTATATAGTCTTAAACTTGTGTTGAAATAGCTTAAACTAGTGAATTTCATTGACCTGGGCATGATGGTTTATGTGTTGGATGGAATTTACTTGGCATAATTGTTTTTTTGAATTTGCATTGGTTAAGTCTTTGTTTGAGTGAGGACTTAGGTTAGAGGTTCTTGAGCCATATAGGGGTCATGGTAATTAGTTTGGTGGTTAATTGTTGTAGCCAATGACTTAGGGGTTATGACATTAGCTCACATTACCATGCAAAGGTAGTAGAGAGATTTCAATTGGTTTTTAGGGTTCATTGTATTCATTTTGGCATTTAGTCTTGGAGTTTTGGAAACCTTGGAGAAACTCCACCAATTTTTTTGGAATGGCATCTAAGGGGAATGTGAAGCAATTTTGCATGAGGAATTTTGGGAATGGGAACTATAATTAGAAACATTTATCCTAACAACCATGTAGGGATTGTGGAGATTTATATAGGGTTTATTTTTATGTTTTATAGGTGATTGGTTTTATGAAAATATACAAAAAAATTTGGTGCATAGAGGGTAAATATGTAAAAAAATTTTGTGGTCAACTTTCATCAACCAAGTAATATTTTTAAAATTCTAGAATTATTTTTGAAAACATAGTTGAATAGTAAGCATTAGGGCTTTAGTCAAAAGCATAAATCATTATTTTAGAATTCAGTTGAAACCCTAATAAGGGCCATACTATTTGTTTTGTGTGATGTCTCAATTAAGAACTTGTAGTGTTTGTTTAGGCTATAATAACATTTATATTTGGTAATTGAATGATTGTGTGTATGGGTGTTATCATTGTGTTTTAATGTTAGAACCCCATAATAATGTCATGGGTAAACGATTATTGATTGTTTGGATTTATGACATTGACTATGTGTTGTTTCATTATAATGAGGAAAATGGTTTTTCATGTAATGCAAATTTATATTATTCAAAATTTGTTGGGTATTACATTTAACTATGTGTAATGATTTTTATAATGATTATAGTTGGTTGTTATTTAATTGTGTTTGGTTTGACTCTTGTTGGAGTCAAATACTTGAATGGGTTTTTGTTAGAATCTGTATAACCTTATATAATGGTAAATGTGTATTATTGATCATGGATATGATTTTTATTGATGGATTTGTTTATTTTGATAATGGATATATATGTTTTTATGATGGATGTGTATAATTTTAAAATCCATACAACTTATGGTGATCGATTGGTTTATTATGATGAATTTTGGTTTATTAGGGTGACTATGGTTTATTATGATGAATTGGCTTATTATGATTAATTTAGTAATTTGTGTTTAAAGAAACATATAGATCACTATGTCAAAACATAACCAAGTTTTAGTTTTGGTTTATTGTTTTTAAAACTCTAAATGGGTACTATTGGGGTTAAGAAAATATAATAAATGAAAATAAAAATAAAATAAAGGGCCTGTTGGTTTTTTGAACCATGGATGTTTTTTGGGGACAAAAACCACAGGGATTCTCCATAGGGGTTCAAAATAATTATAAGGGTTTTGAATTTAATTTATTATTATTTATTATTTTATTGGTTTGACTTTTTATGAATTCTTATGTTATGATTATTTGACCTAGGGTTATGAAATCATGTTGAATTATTAAATTAATGTTTAAAATGATAACTGAGATAATTATCATTAATGATTATGTCAAACTATTAGGGACAACCAATCTATTGATTATTTAATTGTTCTGATCTTATGAATGGTTTTGATTGAAATTTTGAGTTATTATTACATTACGTAAAGTCAATTTTTATTAATAACGTAAATTGAAAATTTATGTAAGTGTTATTTATTAATTGGTTAAGTTATTATATTTTTTTTTAAAATTTTTATTTTAACTCATAAATATATATTAGAATAATAGGTGAATATGACTACATATATTTATGATCCATATTATATTTTGAAATAAACTATGGCTCATAAATTGAGAACCTTATAATAGAGCTGCAATCATAGTCAAGTATCAAGATAATAGATCTTGGTGGATTATTTATGTGTTTGGTTTTATTATATTCTTTATTTGTTGATATGTTGTCAATCTCAATTATTTCATAATCCTTTCTTCATTGTTTCTCTGCTACCCTAATTTGTATCCAAATGATGCTAGGGGTGGTCTAGGACCACGTATGGTTAGGCTAATTGGGATTGGAAAGGTAGGTCTAGTTTCATTAGATTATGTAAAATGATTAGATTAATTTATTCTTATCTTGACTTATTTCAATTGATTAAAATTAATTAAAATTGTTGAATTTGAATGTAGTGTTATTTACCATACTTATATTTAATACAAATTGATGTAACATGATATGTATATTGATTATAGTTGGTCACTGGATTATTTGAATGTCATGGCATTAATAAATTCATAGAAAGTTAATATTTGATCATGATTATTTATTTAAAATAAAAAGTTTCAATGTTGATTTAAATGTTGTAACATTTTGATAGTTTTTTTTATCTTGTTTTGACTATGTACATAAAGCATTGGTATAGTGTTGAGAAAATAATTAGATATTTGATTATATATTCATTAGTGTTTGAATCAGATATCAATGATGTTTTTATTAGGGTTTGATTCATTACTTATTATAAGATAAATAAAGAGACATAATGTTAGATATGTAAAAGTTATTTGTGTAAATCTATTTAATCACAAGCTTACTTAATATAGGTATCAATATTAATTTGATATGTTTACATATGTTATCTTTTGTATTATGAGAATTTGTAATATATTAATGTTTTATGGAATAAATTTTATATTATAATAATTACCTAAGTAATTAATATGAACTTAACTAATTAAGGATAACACTTTTAAATCAATTAATAAGTATTTGACTAGGGCTATATGGGCAATTCCTAAATCAATTAATTATAATCAAATAAAATTAAGATTTAGTTATTATTATTCTATAATAAAGTTTAATTGATAATAATGTACCCTATTTTTTAGTTTTGCAAACATGATTATTCCTAGTTAAGTATCTTGTGATTTAGGATCAAGTGCTCTATGTTTGGAATAAATCATTAATTATTATATTAACAATATCTTATTCTTAATTGATAAGAGAAATATTGTGAATTTGTAAGATTATAATAATAATTTAATTTTGAATTTAGGCTTAAGCATATATATTTATTAAGTAATTTGAATACTTGAAATAATACCTTGGACAAAGATAAAAAGAATTAATTGATCTGTTCTAAGACATTATTGATTCTTAGGAAAACTAATCTTGAACTTGTAACCTACCTATAAATGGTAGGATATTCCTACGAAAAATTTAAGCATGGTTGTTAAAACATCCCTTGAAGCTTGAGTACCTTTAGTAGTTGATGTGTCCAACTCCTTACGTTAGTTGATTAATATTTGAAAAGGTGCTCAAATACATTGCATTGATTTTGGAAGTAGTCCTTTTCCCTTGATCTCTATTTGTTGGTTGTGATTTTCATGAATCATACTAAATCAATCTTAGTATTATGATTATTATATTAAATCTAAACTTTATCTACCTTTATTTATTAGACTTTTTTGATACTACCCTTGAAGTACTGACTATTTTATATCTTATATAGGTACTCAAGTAAGAGCACAAGTCACTAACGACTCCATTAGAAAGGCCAAAGTATAGTAAATGGATATAGGTGAGTGGGTATGACCACTCCCACTTCTATCTAATTAATTGGTGGTTAAAAAATACTTTATAATGAAGCTATTAATGGGTTATACACTTAGTCTAGTTCATGTGTTGGCTGTAAAGTTCATGTGTTGGCTGTAACATATTTATAGATCTCATTGCATGTTTTGTGCTAAACTGTGAGGGAACTATATTGTTAATTTATTCAATTATGTGTTATAAAAAATTATAAAAATTTGTGTTCATCGATCTTTTCATTAGTGAAAACCCTCAACATCAGGGTAAGGATCCCAAAATAATCTATAATCTTATGATGGGCCCTCACAGTGAGTGCCCCCATTTACCCATGAATTTTTTTCTACAAGAATTAGGTCAAGTCACCCTATGAATTCATCCATGCATTTCTATTCTTACATTCCTTATTATTCCTCTATGCCTTATTTTTATTCCATTCCTTATTCATCTACCATGCCTTCCATTACCACCAACATGTCTAACATCTCCTTTAATGGGTCTACCCAAAATGCACACATTAATACTCAAATTAATGTTATCCCTAGTGCATATAATGTTTCTTATACTAGTAAATCCAATATTCATACCAATCAAATTTTATTAAAATCCATAAATCAAGTGGCTACTTTTGAAACTAATAGTGCAAATAATATCATGCAAATGCAAAACCAAATTTTTAATTAAAAAAACATCCTCAACCCACTCAATGGAGAGTGAAAAAACCTAATGCAACCCTCCCACATTATAAATTCACAAGGTAACCTTATACCTCAACTCACACTTCTTAGAAAGGTTATCAAACACTTAAAAAATGAACCCTTAGTTCCTCAAATTGAAAATATTGAAATAGGTGGTATTGTTCCTACTATCACTTATAATGGATTCAATGATCCTAATTTTCACTTGAAAAATCTTATAAACTTGTATAAAACTTAGATTAAGATTAATAACTTTACTACCACCAAGATATTAGCTAAAAAAATTTCAAGTGATGTTTTGGATCAACATAATCAACTCAAGTTTCATACTGTATCTAGTTTATAATACTTAGTTAAGGAATTGGTATAAGAATTCCAAAATAAAAATGTTTTTAAAAATAACTTAACTCACTTTATTAACTATAAAAAAATAGAATACAAAATGGATCAAGTGTTCATTAAAATATGGAAAACCTTATCTAATAAGATGAACATAACATTTCAAAAGATAATCTCTTTCACTTGTCACTAACATTTTTCATCCTAAATTGAAATATCATGTTAGGACTCTCTCTCCAAAATATTTTAAATAAGTCCTAGATTAATACAAATGTCATTATTTTTTCATAAGACAATTTAAACCTTCCCACTCTCCCAATGACACTTGATTTCATATGAAATATAAGAACTAACATGTTACCAATGATGATTTTACAAATACTTATGATTCCATACACACTATTCACGCTATCCTCCCAAGTGGTTCTAATGAAGATAATATTTCACAACAACTTTAAATGAATCCTTTAAAATAATCTAGTTCTACATCTTCCCATGTGAATAATGTAGATTCTCACAAAGCACTTTCCATGGAAAAAATTCAAAAGTGTCTTCCTAGGCCTTCACCCTAAGGTCTTGACCCTACTCTCCCTACCAAACATTTGTATGATCCACACAAGTTTTTTTGGTATCTGCAAGTTGAGGTCACTCTCATGAGACTTGTTTCCATATTAGAAACTTGATCTTGAGTATCTACTTGGTCCTAATTTTGACCAGGAAACCTTACTTTGTGTGTTACAATAAGATTATGTAGTGATAGCCAAGGATCATGAAACTAAAATTAAGCATTATGTCATTAATAAATATAAAAATCATATTAATATCTTTAAGGAGCCCATTCCTAATAATCAGTCAAGTACTATCAACCTCCCATTTTCAATGTTGTTAAAACTTTTGTTTATCTTAATTCTATCATAAATGATGAAAATGTTGATAATATGAACAATATGAGGAGATTAGTATATTACATTGACTATTATCCACATTCCAACTATAATAATTTCCCAATTTTTCATACTATTCAAGACACTTATCCATCTCATTTCATAGAACTTGAAAATATGATAATGATTCCAACAAATCTAACAACACAATGTCCTCCTTCATACACTATCCCATAGGTGTCCCATCAGATGACACATTTGGATACTCATTCTCTTCTCATTTATAAAACTTATATTCCTAACTCCAAATTACCCACTCTAAAAATAATAAATCAATCTACTTCTATGATGTATTCACCACCTACAACATCCAAATATGTAAAATAACCAATGACTTTACCTAATTTAACCTAATCTGATACATTTGGCCAAACCACATCAATTAAATCCCAATCAATTAATCCTTATCATCATCAATTTAAATTCACATATGTTTCCAATTCAATGGGCATGATTTAATCTTATACACATTTATTTTATATAACTCTAACTATATATTAGGAGAGGGGTCATATTACAAAAATTTCTTACCTCCAATCTTAAATCCCTTTTATATAACTCATGAGGACTTCCCCTCATCATCGTACCCAATTAATGAAATTATTATTCAAAATGAACATCCATAGACCTCCACCTATGGGGAAAGAAACAACTTTGTATAGGTTTGAATATAACCTTCAACAATGTAAATAAATGTTTATACATGTTGATGAAACTATAGATACTTCTCTCTCACTCAAATTTACTATCACTTTGATGATCCCTGATAAGATAGTGCTTTATAAGTATGATATTCTATTATTTATTAATGTTCAAGTTGGTGATATCTAATTCATGCGTACATTAATTGATGAAGGTTTTTGTGTTTATGTTTATTCTCTCAATTTTATTAAAACACTTGTCTACTCTGAATGTAATCTTAAATTTACCCAAAGTATGTGTCAAGGCTATGATAAAGACAAATTCTTCCTATAGGTTACATTTGGATTCCTATCAAAATTCCTCCTTTCATAGTTTGTATGAAGGTCATGATATTTAATTCCTATTATCATATAATATTTTATTTGGTCAACCTTGGACACACTAAATGAGAGTTATAGTTTTGTTAGCATGCCAATGCATTAAATTTACTCACAATGGTCTTATCTATAATATTAAATGAGATGTGAACCCTTAGATTTTTGAATGATTCTAAGAACATGGTATTTTCAAAACACCCACCATTGAACCTTTACCTAACATCCATTTTCATGAATCTCAATGATTTAATTACCATGTTAACTCTAATATATATTTTAATGGCCACCCTAAACTTGTGGGTAATATACCACCTAATCTATTAGATTTTGATGATGATGAACCTAATGAGATCCATTTGCAAATAAAAAATTAAAATATACCTTCTCATATAATTACTCAATTATCTTCTCCCTTCTCATATAATTACTCAATTATCTACTTATTTATGACCTTAGTCTCATCAAAACCCAATAGGTGAAATTCTCATTACCATAACAAAGACTAAACAATATACTCCTCATTCTTCCTCAACCGATAAAATAAAATATGATTTCACTATTTATTATCATAATTTTGATTATGATGATGGATATTACTTATATGTCCCTTTTTTATTTGTATTTGATTAAGCTAAAAAATAATACTTAGATATCATTCCTCTTTACAACATTTTTTACATTTACATATTGTTAATTCTAAAAATATACTTCATCCTTATTCTTCTACTACACTTAAGATTATCTCTTCATCCATTGATGTTTATAGGTAAAATATATAACACACACACACACATTACTTATCATTTATTCAATGTTGATCCTCTTCATATTATGCTTAATAATCATGCCATGACAAAACCATATCAATTTTCTAGGTTTTCTGATCCTTCAAGAATGCTCCCTCCTAAGATTTTAGTGAAATTACATTGACATGAAATGAGATATTATATCATAGCCATTGATACTATTCTTGATGGTGAAGGCCTATTACCTTTACTTTATCTTGATACCTTACACACATGATGGGTAGATGAGCCATACTATAAATTTCATAAGGTTTTTGGTCATTGGGCCAAAGATTTTTATGCACATTATATATTTTCAACACAAAATTAGGCATTATATTCCTCCTATACCATAGGTAGATGACCTCCATAGTTAGATACTCATAGATGCACTTGTTCCATGACA
Organism: Torreya grandis; assembly: GCA_037957365.1. NCBI lineage: Eukaryota > Viridiplantae > Streptophyta > Pinopsida > Cupressales > Taxaceae > Torreya > Torreya grandis. Next base: position 369,302 of record JARHVA010004283.1, on the reverse strand, counting down.
CAAACACACACTCTTCTACTCATTAGTGATAACTTCGATAGTACATTGATACACTTCATCCAGATAAGACATAATATGTTGAAAATTACCTACCTAATCTTAATATTTTTATAGTGTATATCCATACACATGTTGATTCTTATTGTCTTTGGCATCATTATGATACACATCACATAGACAAGTCTATAGTAATATAATACCGCTTTCATCCTTTCCCATGACCTATATTATCACCTTCTCAATAATGTACCTAGGGTTGTATGTGGGTAAAGATTCAATTTTACATAAATAAATTATCATCTTAAATATTAGATGCTTTAAGTCACATTGTAACACCAATTCCTCACATTGATTATTGTTGACCAAATTTGACCCTGTAGGTCAAATTGGGACCCATATATGTAAAAACTTGATTTTTAGATGTTTTAAGGGTATAATATCATGTTATAGGGTGTATTTTAAGTATTTTTATGTAATTTAATGCCACTTTAGCCTTTATCATGGTATAATTAATTTATATGTTTGTATGAGTCATTTAATAAGCATTTAGGGGTAAAAATGCAAGTGGCATGTTTTAAAGGTTTCCAAGTGTCATATTTTCATTTAAAATGTCAAATAAGTCATATTCACTATTATTAATGTTAGTTCATCTAAAAATTATAGGTTATCTAACTAAAAACTAGGAAATCAACTAAAAAAGGAAGAGTTTGGCACTTATACAGCCCATGAGGGAGTGTGACATGTGGGTGAAGGTTTTGAGAGGATTATTAAGCTTATAAAACTAATTTACATTATTTAAATACTATGGAAGTGTTATTTTATAGCTAAAAACATTCTACTCCTTCTTCACCCTTTTAGACACACATAACTAGTCAATAGTTTTGTGTTTGGTATGGATAGTTGGAGAAGTTTTGAAAAAAACACCTTTGGGAGGTGAAATTAAACTTATATAGATTAATTTTAATAATTATATTTCAATTATTGGTCATATATTCTTTATGAATCATCCCTAACAAGTTTACTATATTTTTTTACTTGCCAATTTGTGAACCCTATAGGTTTTGCTATTATTTGGATGATTCCATATAATCCAACAATTGGGATTGACTCAAAATTACATATAAATATTCAACTCATGTTCTAAATGCTTGGTTTAGTGTTTCAAAGTGTTTGTATAAGCCAAATAGCTCAAGTTACAAGTGAAGACACTTTTTTATGTAACATATAAGTTTCCATCATTTTTAAGATCGTCATGCTTTGGTAGTGATTCTAGGGGGTGGAAATAAGTTCATTATCATATTTAAAATTTTATATTGATCTCATACCATTTAAAATTAATTCTCAAAATCAATTTTCATGAAGGTTACAATCCTAAGAATCATGTAGCCAGTTTACCCTATGACTATCATACACAATCAGTCATGGTGAATCACATGTATGAAACCTCTATGTCATGTTAACAAAGGTGTGATGAAGGTTAAAAATCATTTGTGTATATTTTATTATCATGAGGTAGTGATTTAAGCTTCCATATGGTGAAATACATAAGGATTGTTGTAGTCATGTGCAACATTTGCATACAGTCTACCATTGGAATGGGTACCTATAGGTACTTGAAAGGTTTTAAACATTGAAATGTGGTGTAGAGGTTTTCCTAAATCCATTTTATATATTAATCCAAAATTTTATCCTTTTTAAGGTCATGAACTTGGTCATAGATTTAGACTCATCTTCAATACCTAAACTCATTATTTGCCTGCATACAACTCCATATGCACCTACAAGAGAGAAAAAACTAAGATAGAGTTTTGGACCTTGTTTCATGTCTTTCATGATCAAGAATTCTTTTTTTGAAAGTTTTAAAATATCTAATAATCAATGGAAGGTTTGTCCCCATGTCTACTACCCATTCTCATCTTCACAACTTGTACATTAGCATAACCACCTATAGGTGGCTTAACAGAGAGCTAAAGAGCCATATAGAAATGTTGAAGTATGAGGTGAAACATTCCATGGAGTCTTAATATGTTAAAATGATCATGGTATAATTACCTTAAAGTTCTCAAATTCTAATCAAGGTTAAATATCACCTTCTAGCATGAGATGACTATGTATTTAGGGACACTTTCCCTAAAAGATGAAAATAGAGGACCTCACCATTTTGTGGATGACATACAACAAGGTTTTCCAATGCCCTTTATGAATATTTATGAATAAAAATTTAAGAATATAAATAGGACAAGATATATACAAAATTTTGGAGGTATATGTTTAGTGGAAGTTATAAGTTGGAGGTCTCCAAGTTGCACTTTTATACTCTAAATTCATATAGTGAAACCTATAGATTTGAGCCCTAAAGAGACTTCCCACCTCAAAGTTGCAATAAAATCCATGATTCCATGATGAAATGGTTATAAGGATATAAAATATCATTAATGATATAATAATCATCTAAAGAGGTTAGAATATTGTGCTTTAGGCTTCATATGCACCTATAGGTGTCCTTTCTTCTAAAAACATCCACCTACAATAGGTTGTTAACCTCAAACATCGATAATAGAAGTGTGACCATGGAGATACCATTTTTGGTTGTGAAAGATAACTCCAGATGATTAAATGGATTCTAAAGGGAAATGCATCATAACTTTCAAAGGGTAATGCTGACTTACAAGCCTTTTACTTTAAGAAAGTCAATTGTAGGTGACTGTATAAAGAAGTGAATAAAGAAGGTGATGATTCTTAGTGTTGATGTAGCCTAAGCATGAAAATAATGGGTAAAAACCAAGATAAAATGACCAAAAAGGATTTATGGAAACTGATTCAATGTTTTGCAAATCCCAAATAGGAAAGAACACCTACAAGAGCTCTAAATAAGCAAAACACAGTCAGAGGAAGCACTCAGTCTTGACTAGGTAGAGAGTATGAAGGGTACATGAAAGGTAAAAGTGGTTAATAGATATTGGAACATATACATCATGATAATGATAATATATATAGGTTTTTAACATTATAAATTAATCATAGAGGATGATCTCTAAATAAGTGAGGCACATTTCACGTGACATACCCTGCACACAATCTTTTCCTAATAGTTAGTTTTGGTTTTTAATGATTTTGGATGATCTAATATTAGGATAAAGAGCTGAATTTTTATGTAGGAAATACTTATCAATTATATTTTCCACTTTTTTATTTAAATTATCTAAGTAAATATGGGAAGTACCCTCTATTTTGTCTCAGATAGAGGGCACTCCCCTTGAGTGTAAACTGGAAAGTTTAGAAGAAAGTATTTAAGAGGATGAGACCAAAAGTTTATTAGAACTTGAAAATAAGTGTGTGGAGTTGAAAAAAATATAGGAAAAAATGATAAAAATATAATAGAAAGGAGAATCCTTAAATGGAGGTTTAAATCCTCAAAAGTGCAAACAAGCTTAAGAGGCATGGTTATGTTTAGAGTCCAAATGAAAGGTCAAATTCAAATATATCATGGGATGAGATTTATAATAAATTTTGGAATTTTTATAGGGTAATAATAGACATGTTTAAGATATTGGGATATAGTAGAAGGCATAAAAAGACCACTTTTTGCTTAAAGATAACTCAAGCCTACATGAAATAGAGAAAAGAGCTCGATAAGGTAACTTCAAATGCTCACATATTTCCTGAGGATTTTCATGGATATTAAAGGAGTTTATGGAAGTTTATGGAGGTATTAAACTCTACATTTTTGGAATTTTTTTGCAATTCTAACATCTAACCTTCATGAACAATCCTTAAGAGCAGAAGTGACTCAAAACCCTTGCAAACCCTTGGATAAGGACCCAATTTGGAAAATGAGATTGGAGGGATATAAAAGTGGGGTGTAATGACCATTAAATTTATTTAAACTTTCATAATAATCTCTCAATATCCTCCCCACCCTTTTGGATTGTATAGATGGAGTATAAAATAGGGTATTTTTGACTATTTTTTGCATTGTGAAGGTTCTAGGAGGTTTCAAGAGATGAAATCAACTTTGATAGTAATATATAGACTTAATATAAATACCCATATAAATTTAATGATTCATAAAAAATCCTAAGTTTTCCTACCATGTCTCTCATCTTAACTAATTAAAACTGACATAGTGAACATGTTAGTGAGAAGGGTGAGAACTTCAATTGATCAGGTCTACCTAAGTAGTATAAGGACATGGAGAGTATTAAAAAGTGTAATACACTCAATTTTATTTATTTTAATGGTAAAAGGAAGATAATTTTTATTCCAAGTGTGAGGGGTGACTAAAAGAGGAGTTTTCTTTGAGTACAGGTAGTGATAGCTCACTTCCAAAAGATTCGAAGTGATTAGAAATAAAACCAATACATGGAAAAGCATGTATGAAACCTTCCCTCTTATTATAATCATTATACCTATCCCTAATCAATTTTTTGATGTTGAAATACGGGTGAATGATGAAGGTAGTTTCCTTGTGTAGAATGAGAACTCCTACATGACATTGCAAAAGTTTCATGACTTGGGGTGACACTTGTGCTTCCTAACTTTACACAATTAGTTTAAAATTTCATCCTAATGCACATGTAACTAATTTTATCATCTTGACAAGTGTCCTTGTGACCTTTGCATGTATTTATTATCTTATGTCTCTCAAGTTCTATAAGAACTAACCAATTTGGCCTTTGTAAAGCATGCTCCACCTGAGTGTGGAAAAGCCCTACTCATTTGCATACTATTAGATAAAAAAGACTATTGAATTTTACCTCTTATATGACTATTCATAGTGCTTTTACTTTAATGATGGATCTTTCTTAGTGATGGCTATGATTTCCTTAGCATTGTTATATCATTCTCTCACTTATTTGTAGTTTCTTCTTATAGGTCATGTCAAGTGTTCTAGGAAGTGTAAAGGTTGAGTGATTTAGCCTATTAAATAGTGTCATTATAGACCTCTTGTCTAGTCCTCCTAGATTAAACATTCACCATAACCTCATAATGAAACATTGATGTGAGAAGATTCAAATTAGATGTGTATGCCTAGTTAGTCCCTTGTTCTCATGTGTAACATGCAGCTAGTTGGTAGTCATAAACTAATTTGGTGTATCACCTAATTTAGGATAGTTTAGTTTTAGTTTTTAATCCCTTTTCCCTTAAAAACATAGGTGTACTAGTGATATAAAAGTGATACATCAAGGGAGCTAGCCCTATCTAGGGATCCACCTCATTCCTAGGCTACCCATAGCCTAGAGGTGTTTCAATTGTACCACTTAGATGAGGAGAGTTGAGACATATCCTCAAAGGGTGAAAATACAAGTGACAACAATTTTTATCATGCTTGGTGGGACTCATTGTCTAAGAAGTTAAAGGATTTTTGATGTTATCTTTCAACACATCAACTTTTGGGGGCATCTATCCAAGCATCAATGGTAACTCCATAGTTATATTAGCTGGTCAAACATCCTAGGTTTACTATTTAAATATTTTTAGTAAAGTTTATTTATGTTCTTTCTTCCCAATGAAGTTTCATGGCTAATTTTGGTATTGAGTATTGTTTTGCACAAGTTGGTGAGGTATATTAAGCTTATGGCTTTCCCCATCAACCTTTATATCATTCTTATTAGCCTTGTCATGATACTTACCAAGTATAATATGACCATTATCTACCTTGTCATGAGTTATATAAGTCTTATAAGTATCCTTATCAATACTTTGTTCTTCTTAATCAACCTAGTCACTTCTCAAATTAGTCTATTTTAACCTCCAAGTGAACTCTCTTGGGCTATGAGAAGTACATGATAGATCTTGATACACTAAGGGGGCATGGTTAGTATGTTCCTAGTCATCTCATTCATAAGGTGAGATATTACTTATATCTGGTTAAAAGAGAATAGGCACCTATTGAGAGAGAAAATTTTCAAAGGCTCACAAGTGAAATGCTAGATGTGGGTGGCTTGATTACATATTTAGAAGATAGGATAAGAGTTTATGAGGAACAAACTCACAAAGTATATAAAAACTCATATCCACCTCCCCAATATTAATATCAATCTTACTTGGCCCCTACTCATGAACCCAATCAAGCTTATCAAAATCATCTTTTTCCCAATTAGCTCAAAGAGAGAGTTAGAAACACAAACCTTATTTTTGAAGAAAACCTTGATAGGTAGATTGAGATAGAAAACAAGTATATGAATAAATCCATATCATTAAAAAAGGAACTAGAATCTAAGCCCTCATTTACCTCTCCCATTACATCCCCACCTAAATAAGTGACTCTAGCTATGAAATCTCAAGTTGGAGACAAGGTGGAGAATCCAAGCCTAAGGAGATCTTAAGCTTCTTGAATACTTCATCCACTCTTCAAAGTGAATCAATACCTCAATAATATAATCCTAATCATAGCATCCTAATTTGTTATAAGGTAGTGTAATCATGGGGAAAGAAAGATGATAAAATCCTAGATAAAGAGTGTGAAGTTGAGAAAGAGCTTGATCCTATGCAAGACCCTCCCACCCTTCCTCAAGAGAATTTTTATCTTCCATGTTAGACCTATTGTACTACTTATACTCATGATGATTCATATCAACTTTAGGAGATACTTTTATAAAATAACCTAGCCAAGCAAACTGAAGAGTTAGAGTTGAGAATGAAATCGTTAAGTCAAGGTATGATGGAAGGTTTAGAGCCAAAAGAATATCCTATACATAAAAACAACCCATATAACTTTCTCAAAGAGAGTATTAAAGATAAATAAGATGTAAATGAAGTGATTATAAAATGGAGGGAAGAAAACCAAGATATTTTAGCCCAAGGTCTACCTCCCCTTCCTCAAGAACTCCCAAAAGAATCCCCTCCAATTCATTCTCAATCCAATTTTGAATCCTATGTTACACCTCTACCAACTAGTTCATCTTGTCCTCACCCTATCACCATTTACCTTGATGTAACTATGGTATGGGAAACTAAAAAGGATCAATTGGTTGATAAAAATTTAAAACTCTTGCTTGAAGAAAATACAACTCCTTGGTAGCCTCATTGGACTAAGTCACATGATTACAAGATGCCTAGTCTTGGCGTCACCAAGAAGGAGAAATAAATTGAGGACCTTGAAGTCCTTTGGAACAATATTAATGTTATGGAAGTTGAGATGAAACTTTAGATCCCTAAAGAGGTTCTAAATTCTGAATAAGAGGTGATTTCTTGTGTTAAATCTTTAGATTATGTTGATATTGAAGAATGTTTTCCTTTTACCAAATAAGAGAAAATCATTATTGGTTCTTCCATCATTACCCAAGACATATATGGGAAATAAAAAGTCTCTAATCAGCATTTTAATGACTTATTTTTATTCATTGGAGTAGGTTATACTCTTCTTCAAGGAGTATATGATCTAGTCAAAAATGGAGAAGGCAACCTTGATGCTCAAGTGGGTATGCAAAGAAAAGGCAACTTTTCAAATTTGTGCTTTCAAGAGGCATATAAATCACATGATGACATGTTAAAAATCATAAATATGGGTTATAAATAATCCTTTTAACTATTTGGGATAAACACATCAGCTCTTAAAAGATGGAACAAGCTTCTATTGGCCTCAATATTCCAAGGAACAAAAAACCACTTCTCTTGAAGCCATGCCTCCCAAGAAGATACAAGTTGATCATGAGATGAAGATTGGAAAAAAATATGAGGTATGTGTTCAAATTAAATAGGAATACATTTAAATTGGAGACCTATTTAAGGATGATCTACTTGATAATATATCAAGTGAAGTGCCAAAGAATAGGTCTGATCTACTAAGCATCCAATTCAAAGAGCAACATGCGTGGCACTATGATTCATTCCATGAAGAAGAAGATTCAAGGAAATTTCCTTTTGATCATATAAAGGAAGTATGCTTAGTTTCTAGTTGTGCATATTTTTTTGTTTTCTGATTTCCCTAAGTGCTTTGACCACACATGTGTGTCTTGTTAGTGTGTTTGCTTTGCTTTGTATGTGTCTTTTATTTTGTGTGGCTGAAGTAGTCAATTGGTCTTATCTTGATCAAATATTTTTGTCAATTATCAAATTCCTCTTGTTGTGTTTTATAATTTAGATGACTCTCTAATCCCAATGGACTAATAAGGCTATTGATCTTTAGTATAGTAGGCATACTACCCTTATGAGTCACCAATTTGTTGACCAAATTTGACCCTATATGTCAAATCGGGCCCCTATAAGTAATTTTTTTTTTAAAAAATGTTTTATGGGTCTAATATTATGTAATAGGGTGTATTATAATTCTTTTGATGTAATTTAATGCCACTTTAGCCTTGATCATGGTCTAATTAATCTATATGTCAGTTTGAGTCATTTAATAAGCAGTTAGGGGTCATAAATGCAAGTGGAATGGTTTTAAAAGTGTCTAAGTGTCATATTTTTAATTTTAAATATCCATGAAGTCATAGTACCTATAAATAATTATAGTTCATCTAAAATTTTTAGGTTATCTAACTAAAAATTAGGAAATCAACTAAAAAAGGAAAAAATTGGCACTTGTACGACCCATGAGGGAATGGGACACATGGGAGAAGGTTTTAAGATGATTATTTAGCTTCCTAAGACTCATTTAAATGATTTAAATTATCTTTAAGTGTCATTTTTGAGCTAAAACCATTCTACTCCTTCCTTACCCTTCTAGACACACATAACTAATCAAGAAGTTTATGCTTGGTATGGATAGGTGGAGAAGTTTCAGAATAAATTAATTTGTAAGGTGAAAATAAAATAAGAGAGATTAATTTTCATAATAATATATCAAGGATTGGTCAACTTGGCTTTATGAATCATCCCTAACAAATTAACTATGTTTTTCTGCTTGCTAATCTATGCACCCTATAGGTTTTGGTCTCGTTTGGATGATTACATAAAATAAAACTATTAGGATTTACTCTATATGACATATAAATATTCAAATAATGTTATCCATGATTTTTTTAGTGTGTAAAAGTGTTTGGATAAGCCAAGTAGCTCAAGTTGTAAGTGAAGACACTTTTCTATGTAACATGTAGGTTTACACCATTTTCAAGGTCCTCATGCTTTGAAAGTGATTCCATGGGGTGGAAATAAGTTAATTATCATATTTATAATTTTATATTGATCTAATCCCATTTCAAGTTCATTTTATAATGAATTTTTCATGAAGGTTGCAGTCACAAGAATCATGTAGCCAGTTTACCCTATGACTGTCATACACAATCAGTCATGGTGAATCATGTGTATGAAACCTATATGGAATGTTCATGAAGGTTTTATAAATGTTAATTTTTTTTTGTGTATCTTTTATCAACATTATTTAGTGATTTAAGCTTCCATATGGTGAAATAAATAAGGACGGTTGTAGTCATGTGTAACATTTGCATATAGTCTACCATTGGAATGAGTACCTACAGGTAATTGAATAGTTTAAAACCTTGAAATGTGGTTTAGAGGTTTTCATCAAGACCTTTGATATTATAATCAATAATTTGAGCCTTTTTAAGGGTAGGGAGTTGGTCATAGATTTAGACTCATCTTCACTACCTAAACTCACTATCTACCTGCATACAATTCTATATGCACCTATAAGAGAGAAAAATACTAAGATAAAGTTTTGAAACTTGTTTAAGGTATTTCATGATCAAGGAATTATGTTTTAAAGTTTTAAAATATATAATAATAAATGTAAGGTTTGTCCCCATGTCTACTGCCCATTCTCATTTTCACAACTTGTACATTAGCATAACCACATATAGAAGGCTTAACAAAGAGCTAAAGAGCCATATAGAAAGGTTGAAGTATGCGGTGAAAAATTCATTAAAGTCTTAATATGTTGAAAATATCATTTTATACTTCCATTTAACTTATATACTACTAATCAAGGTTAAATATTACCTTCTAACATGAGGTGACTGTGTACTCAAGGACACTTTCATTAAAAGATGAAAATAGAGAACCATGTCATTTTGTGGATGACATACAAAAAGGTTTAAAATTACATTTATGCATATTAATGAATAAAAATTGAATCATACATTTAGTAAAATATCTATGAAAAATTTGGGAGGTATATGTTTATTGGAAGTTAGAAGTTGAAGGTCTCCAAGTTGCACTTTTATACTCTAAATTCAGATAGTGAAACCTACAATTTTGAGCCGCAAAGAGACTTTCCACCTCAAGGTTGAAATAAAAGGCATGATTCCATGATAAAATGACTATAATTAATATAAAATATCATTCATGATATAATTATCATATAAATAGGTTAGAATATTATGCTTTAGGCTCTATATGTACCTACAGGTGTCCTTTCTTCTAAAAACATCCACCTACAATAGATTGTTAACCTCAAACATCTATAGTAGGAGTGTGACCATGGAGATAAATTTTTTTGTTGTGAAATATAACTCCATATGATCAAAATTCTTCTCAAGGGAAAGGTATCACAAATTTCAAAGGGTAATTTTGACTTACATGCCTTTTGATTCAAAAAAGACAACTATAGATGATTGTTTAAGGAAGTGAACAAAGAAGGTGATGATTCTTAGTATTGATGTAGCCCAATCATGAAATTAATGGGTAAAAACCAATATAAAATTACCATAAGGGATTTAGGGAAACTCAATCAATGTTTTTCAAATCCCAAATAGGTGAGAACACCTACATGAGCTCTAAACAAGTAAAACATAGTGAGAGGAAGCACTCAGTCTTGACTAAGTAGAGAGTATGAAGGGTACATGAAAGGTTAGAGTGGTGAATAGAGATTGGAAAATTTAAATAATGAGAATGAAAATATATATAGGTTTTTGACAATATAAATCAAGCATAGAGGAGGAGCTCTAAACAAACAAGTCACAATTCACATGACAAACCTTGCACACAGTCTTTTCTTAATAGTCTATTTTGGTTTTTAATGATTTTAGAGGATCTAATCATAAGAATGAGGGATGATTTTTTGTGTAATACATCCTTATAACTTGGAGAGGCTACTCTAATATTTAACTTGTCTGAGGAAATAGGGAAAGTTCCTCTATTTTGTCTCAGATAGAGGGTACTCCCCTTGAGTGTAAACTGGTAGGTTTAGAGGAAAGTATATAAGAGGATGAGACCATAAGTTGATTAGAACTTGTAAATAAGTTTTTGGAGTTGAAAAAAATCTAGGGAAACATGATAAAAATCTCATATAAAATAGAAGCCTTATAGGGAGGTTTAAACCCTCAAAAGTGTAGACAAGCTTATGAGGCATAACTTTGCTTAGAGTCCAAATGAAAGGTCAACTTAAAATATAGTATGAGATGAGATTTATAATAGATTTGGGAATGTTTATATGGTCATAATAGACATTTATAAGCTATTGTGATGTAGGGGAAGCCATGAAAAGACCAATTTTTGCTTAAAGATAACCCAGGCCTACAGGAAATGGAGAAAAGAGCTTGATAAGGTAACTTCAAATGCTCACATATTTAATGATGATTTTCATGGAGATTCAAGGATTTTAGGGAGGTTTATGGATATATTAAACTCTGATTTTGTGGATTTTTTTTTCAAATCTAATGTCTAACTTTCATGAACAATCCTTAAGAGTAGAAGTGACTCAAAACCCTTACAAACCCTTGGATAAGGACCCAATTGGGGAAATTAGGTTTTAGGGATATCAAATTGGGGTGGAATGAACATGAAATTCCTTTAAAATTTAATAATACTCTCTCAATCTCCTCTCCCCTTTGGATTGTGTGAAATTGTGTGGATGGAGTACAAAATAGGATATTTTTGAATGTTTTGTGCATTGTGTAGGTTATTGGAGGTTTCAAGAGATGAACTAAACTTTAGATGGAATGTATATAATTAAGATAAATATCCATGTATATTTAATGATTCATAAAAGATCTTAAGTGTGCCTACTAGAGCTATCATCTTAGCCATTCAAAGCTGACATAGTGAACATGTTAGTGAGAAGGGTGAGAACTTCAAGTGGATGGATTTTAAATTCTAAATATGTAGTATAAGGACATGGAGAGTCTTTAAAAATGTAATCCACTCCAATTTATGGATTTTAATGTGAGATTAAAGCTAATTTTGAGGCCAAGTGTGAGGGGTGATTGAAGGATGAGTTTTCTTTGAGTACAGGTAGTAATGGATCACTTCTAGAAGATTCTAGGTGATTAAGAATGTAACCAATGCATAGAAAAGCATGAATGAAACAATCACCTCTTATTTTAATAATTATACCTATCCCTAATCAATTTTTGGATGTTCAAAAGTGGTGAATGATGAAGGTAGTTTCCTTGTGCAGAATGAGAACTCTTACACCATATTGCAAGAGTTTTATGACTTGGGGTGACACTTTTGCTTCCTAAATTTGCATGATCAGTTTAAAATTCCATCATAATGTACATGTAACTCATTTTATCATATTTACAAGTGTCCTTGTGACATTTTTACTTCTTTCTTCTCTTCTCTCTCTCAAGTTTTATAAGAACTAGCCATTTTAACATTTATAAAACATGTTCCACCTGAGTATGACATAGCCTTACTCATTTTCATAATTTTAGATAAATAAAGACTAATGAATTTTACATCTTATATGAATGTTCATAGTGTGTTTACTTGAATGATGTATCTTTCTTAGTGATGACTATGGTTTCCTTAGCATTGTCATATCATTCTCTCACCTATTTGTAGCTTCTTCTTGTAGGTCATGTGAAGTGTTCTAGGAAGTGTAAAGGTTAAGTGAGTTAGCCTATTCAATAGTGTAATTATAGACCTCTTATCTAGTCCTCCTTACCTAAACATTCACCATAACCTCATATTAAAACCCTAATATGAGAAGATTCAAATTAGAGAAGTGTATGTCTAGTTAGTCCCTTGTTCTCATGTGTAACATGCAACTGGTTGGTAGTCATCAAATAATTTGGTGTATCACCTCCTTTAGGGTAGTTTACTTTTAGTTTTCTCTCCCTGTTCCATTTCAAGCATAGGTGTAGTAGTGATCTACAAGTGGTACATTAAGGGAGCTAGCCCTATTTAGAGATTCACCTCATTATTAGGCTACCCAAAGCCTAGAGGTGTTTCAATTGTGACACTTGGATGAGGAGATTTGAGACATATCCTCAAAGGGTAAAAATCTAGGTGAAAAAAAGTACCCCTCATAGGAGATGCCACATACGAAGCCTTATTCTAGCATACCTACATTCTCTATCAAGACAATTCATCAAGAAGTCCTCACATGTGTCTTAATGAATATATATGAGACTATGGTTAGGGATAGACTCTAGTTACAACATGTTTTATCAGATGTTATTAATGATATATTCCATTAAATTTATCAGTACTTATGATCAAATTATTTTGATATGGCATATTATGCCTCAAATTTTCACCTAGTTATTTTCTCATATTCATATTTCATTATAACATTTGTGATGCATTACTTATATTTTATTATTATGGATCTATTATCTATCTTTACACTCATGATTTATAAATATCATTTATATACATGTTTAATGTCAGATATTTAATTATATTTCATTACACATTGAAAATAGTTGTTTTCCCTTATTTTGGGATGATTTTTTTTACATTTATGATTTTTATAGTTCATTTGTTGAATACTATTTTTTATTTTATAGGTAAAAAATATGTTTTACAAGGCTCTTATAACCCAAAAAAAAACAATAGAGACAAGTAAAACTATGTAGGCTCACTAAGCCACTATAATTTAGAATGAGACAACCACCAAAGATAAGTAGGGATAATAAAATAACATAGGAACCAAATACTACCAATAAAATATTAAACAAAAGATTCATGGGAGACCAAATATTACATAAGAAGAGTAATGATAGTTACTTCTTTGGGGTCCTACTTGGGAATGATGACTTGTTTATTCTTATTATTAAATTTGATCTGTGTGATTTTAATTTGAGTTATTTTACTTGGAGCTTCAGCTAAAACTTCCAAATATAACTTATAAGGAGGAGGCCTTTTGTTTATGAAAGATTTAGTATTGATCCCACATTAAAGATTACCCTTAAAGTATTTTACAACACTCATCTTAATGATGAGCTTCTTAAAAATAAATGTTGATTTGTTTTCCTTAGTGTTGAGATAGGGAGGCTTAGGAGGAATTCACTTATAGGTCTCAAGATTCTTCATATTAAAAAAAATAATCTCTTTATTTAGTGCAATCAACTCTAGCTTAAAATCCTTGGAATCATGTCATCCTTATGTTTGATTTTAGAAAACTTATTCTCAAGCTCCAAGATTTTGATCTCAAACTCAGCCCCTTATTCTCCCCATAAATATGATTTTTGTCCAATGGAGCATTCTAGGGGGACTCACTTCTCTTTAAAAAATATTCCTTAGTCACACTGAAGTAACCTTTCTATGAATCAATATATTTAGACTCATTACTATCTTACATATTATCAAAACAATCTCTCACCTTAAATTGGGAATATCAAGACACCACAAGGATCTTCCCTAAGTAAACAACATATAGATTAAACCCTCATGATGAATATCCTTTTTAGGGTTGTCTTTAAATGTGAGAATTGATAATTTAAGGAATTAAGTAGAAAAATGGGATGATGATACTATGACATATAAAATTGTTCAGGAGAAGGAAGTGATGAGATTATATCACATCAAACTTACCTTCCAAGGTGATGTATTTCATTATTTGTACGTAGACTCTCAACCAAAGTATTGGAAGGTCCATTATTGGAAATCCTTTATCCTCCAATGTAACTTCATATTAAAAAAAAAGGAATTTTCTAAGAAACTCCTACTATCTAATATTATTTTTAAATATCTCCTCACTATTTTAGGACATCCCAAAGACCACCCTAATCTATTCCTCAATGATTTCCACCTTTATCCCTTGCATCCTAACCTTTCTTTCCTTATACCCTCAAGTTAAATATTTAGATATCATGGAATCTTGCCTTGTAATTATCTACATGAATATAGTGAGGCCACCCTTCCTAAATGACACCCAAACAATTTAGTTCTTAATAACTTCATCACAAGAAAGAGGCTCCCTAAAGTCCCTATCACCACCCATACTTGGTTGAAGACTAAAAACATATTTCTTAGTGAAAAATGAAGGGTGAGAGAAAAAACAAACAAATAAAATGCATTTATTTCTCTACATCCTCAAAATCCAAGAAATTATTACACCTTGCTTGACACAAGTAGAGAGAGTTCAGAAATTTTATAAAAAAGATTATGATCATTATGATTAAAATATATCCACATCAAACTACCATGTTACCTAATGATGTAAGTAGTCATATTGAAATTCATTTGTTTAATACTATGGTTATTTATTTGACATGGTTATTTTACCACATCCAACACTATCATATTTCCCTTGTGATCATATATAAAGCATATTCATCATTTTAACACTTATTACATATAAATATTTTATGATATTCATTTATCCCACATAATCCTCTAATTTAAAAACATACATCAGGTAATTATTGATACTTTACAATTACTTATGGGTGAGTTTAATAACCTTTTGGATGACATAATATTTTAGTACTTCTCTCTTATAATGAACATATAATGTCTTATGATTTGTTACTTATATCAATCATGATTGGTTTTGCAAATCCATAAGAAGGAGGAACATAAGAATCAATAAAAATTCAAAATATAAATCATAAAATAAATAAAAGACAATGATAAAAAGATAATTAAAAATTAAAAATTCAAAATCAAACCAAAAGATGTGATTATTGTTTGGTACATCTCCTATCCTAGTTGAAGCTCAAACTCCACATTTGTCCTCATAATAGAGATGAGGTTCATTGGGGTGTGGTATGCTAGTAGACTAGGGTAGGAGGTATCATATATATATATATATATATATATATATATATACATACATATATATACATATATACATATATATACATATATACATACACACACACATATATATATATACATATATATATATATATATATATATATATATACATATATATATATATATACATATATATATATATATATATACATATATATACATATATATATATACATACATATACATATATATACACACACACACACACACACACACACACATATATATATCATATATATATATATACATATATATACATACATATATATATATATATATATACATACATACATACATATATATATATATGTATATATATACATATATATATATATATATACATATATACATATATACATATATACATATATATATATATATATATATATATATATATATATATATATATATATATATATATATATATATATATATATATATATATATATTGCCACCTAATTTATCATGTAAGTACCCAATCTTTGCACTTGACTAATAGATTTATAAGGGGTCCTGAGGAATAAGAAAAACATTGTGGGAAGGTAGGCCCATTTTATTTTTATTGCATATGTAACCTTCATGGGATGATATTTGTATTTCACTTGGTATCCCAAGATTTACATCTATAACTTAGAGTATCTTAGGTATTTTTTACTCAACAATTCTTAATACATGCACATTTGCTTAAGTGTGTCTCATTTATACTAAGTATTATTAAAAACACATTGTAATGTTTGACATTACATATTTTCATCATATCATCCATCATATTCCCCTTTATGAGTATCATTAAATAGCTGATCACACCTCATTAATTTTTATTTTGTGAGTTGTAGTGTAAGACATTGGATAGGACCAAGCCTTCCTCACAAAATATCCTTATTTATCATAAAAATACCCTCCATTTTTACCCTTATTTGTTTATAATTTTGTGATTTTCATTATAAGACCTCAGATAGGACCATGCCTTACTCACAAAATTACCTTAAACTCCCATAAAAACTATATGTCACGTGTTTCTATAAATAACCATACACTTTTACATTATAGATTAGTATAAGACATACGTTTGGTTTATTATCTCTATTTTTAACATTTAATATTATTTCATTTTCATATATTTATTTGTGTTATTATATTGATATTTATTTCATTTACATAAATTTGTTTTGATATTTATTTCATTTTCATATATTTGTTGATGTTCTTATATTACATTGACATTTATTTCATTTTTTATCTATATTTCTCTCATTGTCAATTAAGTTTTCATTTTACTCAATTTTAACATATTTTATAAAGTCTTATTTCTTAGTAATTTTGGTTTCACATTTTCATTTCTTTAATTCTAATTTATATGATTATCATTGTTTTTGACCATGCATTTGTTCACATTTTATAGAAAATAATAACACATACATCATACATTTTATCATATAATATAAAATCAACATGTTCTAAAAAGAAAAAAAACATCTATAACATCCATAAATAAATTTAATCATAACATATATAATAATAGACATGTACTAGAAAAAAAATACATCCATGAGACATCAATAACATCTCTCTACATTTATGGCTCAAAGTTTGATACAATACAATATGATACAATAAAAAATGATACAATCATACTATAAAACACCAATATATGGTTAAGGTCCATCATGAGAATGTTATACATTATCCATTTATGCCTATGACTACCCTATTTAAATATTTCATTGTAGTGATCAAGTCTATGCTTGTAGACCCTCTACCTAACCCTATAGATTATCCACCTAGCCCTGCACCTATGTTAATTGTCTAGTTGTAGTCAAGTGAGTATCTCTCTCTTGAGCTAGTGCCTACCATGATTGTAGATAAAACTAACCAACTGCTACTAATAAATCAATATGTGATCCATTTAATAGTCTATACTTATCCTGAGTTACTCACATAAGCAGGTGTTGAAGGCACCACATGATCAATCATATGCATAATATCATGCTGAGGTAGCACACCATCCAATATATCATGATGATATGTCTCCACCATGGTCACCCATATATTATCCTATACTATATAATCTATAAAAAAACCAAAAATTACATCATCTCCTCATATATATATATATATATATATATATCCAAAAAATACATATATCTAGCATGTATCTCTATATAAAATTAAAACTATCACAAAACACCACATCTGACTCATCAATAGTCATTCCATATACATTTACAATAAGAACATCCTACAATGCATGTATCCATGGTGGCATGAAACCTATATATTGACCAAGGTAAATCACATGAGCATGACACACTTCACTATGAATTCATCTCACTATAGAACATTATAGTATAATATACATGACTAGGTCTCCCATTGGCTATAGATCTACCTATGACTACACTAGAGCCTATATTTATCTCTATGGTCATGGTGGTGGTCATGATATGTACTATTATGATGTAAAAATTAGTCCTTTATCTCCTCACCATCCTCATCTAGGTACTTTAGCTTAGTGAGGCCATATCACAAGAACCTTTATTGGTACCCTACCACCTCCAACACCACATCACTCTCTCACATGTCATGCCCAATATGATGGAATAATATAAGAAACACCAAATTTGTAAATCCAAACTAGCTTGTTACATGAGTTACTAGGTATAGTTACACCCACCACATATAATGTCTAGTAATCCATAATCAATCCTAAACCCAAAAATTACTTATCCATGACTACCAAGTATCAGTCATGTCATGGTATGGTTACTAAATAATTTCCCCTCGTGTGATATTATACAACACTAGGGTATGTGGTATAAAACATACCATGTGATCCTATGTCTATCTCCACACACATGGCAAGGCATAACCAACTACATGGACATGAGGAATATCTCATAAATCCATATAATTGATATAATAATGAGGCATATCATCATATAATATCATAATATAATAATATAAAGGTCATGCATTATCTACACCTAGATAATATACCAGGTCATATAATGCTCATTATTCCAAAATAGACCAAGACAATGAAATATTATACAATGGGACCTTCAAATCTAACTTATAATAACTCACATGATATATCATAAGTCTAATGATGGCCTTGTATATATCTAGTATGTTCAACACATACATATAACATAGGCACACTTGTAATCCCACCTCAATATACTTCTCAAATCTAGTCACCCATAAGGCTAAGGATAAACTCTTAGTGTCCATCTTTGGTGTGTCACACACCATATATGTGAATAAAATAAGAAGTACCAAAAAAGGATGGACATCCTCTAGGGTGATACCTGTAGACACCTAAAACTGGCCATTGATAACCTCCAACTAGGCTTTTGACCAATTTCCACCAAAATGCATAATTTGGCTTTAAAACACTAAAATACATTAAATGAGTTGAAATTGATATATTCAGTGCAAATTTTGGCTAGAGTATCATTAAATGGGAAAATAAAATTTATGGGCTAGCTAGCTTTGATCAGATCATTTCGAGTCAAAATGTCAATTTTGCACCTGGGTGCTTTGGATTGCTTTTTTCTATCAAATCTCTTACACAAGACATGTGCATTTGTTATTTGGTGTTGGTAACATCATAAATGGGATAATGGATCAAATTCATCTTACATTTATTTCCAATTCCAAGCCAATCAAATTTTGGACCAATAACAAGATATTTTGACCAATTTGTTTAATTTATACACCAAGAGCCAAAATTTGCACCAAAGTTGACTAATCATGTTTTAGGATAATTAAACCAAATTAGGGCCTTAATTTAATTTTCCATGGAAAATTTTTAGTAAATATTGATTGGAAATTGATTTTTATTAACTACATCATCAGGTGACATCATCATATGGGGTGACATCCATAAGCCATATAGGCATAAAATATCAAGATTATGGGTCTCCTATGCCTCATTAAGACCATATATGCCTCACTAAGACCATATATTCCTCATTAAGACCATATATGCCTATTAAATACCCCTATATGCTAAATATTAATGGGGATTTATAATGAATTTCATATTTGGATTTATTCATGGCCACACATCTCAATCTTGAGATGGACGGTCATGGTTAATCCTTAAACCATTCCAAAAATATATAAATAGGAGGAATTTACTATTGAATTTTAATATCTAACATACCAAATCTATAATTATAAATTTTTTCCCAATATTCATGTAAAATAGTTTTATAATGTCTAAATATTGAACCAAGCCAAGCCAAGCCAAAGCCACAAGGTGCCAAGGAGAAGAGGAGATAGCTAAACCTCCTTTGATGAAAAATTCATGAGAAAAAGACCAAAAATCCAATACAATAATATAATTTGGAACATTTAAGGGAGGTGAAATATTTTTTCTCTTTCATGTTTTAGTTGTGTTTCCATTCTAGTATTGCTAACTAAGCTCAACCAAGTAACTAGGGCTAGAGATGTATATTAGCTAGTGTGTTGGTTTTTTAATTTAATTTCATTTTGTCACTAAAAATATACTAAAAACTATCTTGAGTAAAATTCCTAGTTCACATAATGGCACTCCTGGTGGGATGGTCTTCATGAGAGTGCAATCCATAAACTTTTTTGTGTTTCATAGTTTTGATTCTTTTTTTTTTGTTATTTTTTTGCTTTGAGTAAAAATGGCCAATAAAGAAGTCATAAATTTTTATTTAATTAATAATTTATCTAATTTTTTTTATGAATATATATAAATATTTAATTTATATTATCTAAAAATTTCACAAAAAAATACTTTATATTTTAGAAATTATATCTATTTTAGTGACTATCACTTTCTATTTTGTATTTTTCTAGTAAAAATGGTAAGATCAGAGTTTATAAAAAAATTTATTAAATTTTTGGACCTAAATTTTTTCATATATGTGTGCCATATATTTATTGACAACCTCTCAAAATTTTGTGGTAAAATGATCTATATTTTAAAATTTATGTCAAAAATACCGACTGCAAGTTTTTATGTTTTATGTGCAGGCTTTTATGTGTTATGTTTTATTTTTAGCTTTCTAATTTGTTTTTTGTAGGTATTCATATATTTAATATATTTTTTTTTAAGATTATATTTATATTTATTATAAAATTTATAATCTAACACATTTTCTTTCTTGATATTTTGCCTTTAGGTTGACGAATTTTGCCCTTTAAGGTTACGTCATTTGATTAATGTGCTTCAAGCTAAACAAAGTGCTAACATTTTTCTTGCAAGATATACATAGAAAGTCATAAAAAAACTAAATAATTTAGTTTCACACTTCATTTGAGTGTTTTTAAATGAATTAGGAACTTTTCTTGGGGCTTAATAAAAATTTTAGATGCTTAAGTGAATGCTTTGATAATTATGCTTTAAAAGTTACAACTTAAGACCAATGGGTCAAAAGAACACCACCACATCTTTCATTTGGGTTCTAAAATTGAACACACTTGTCAATTATTATTTTTAATAGTTGTTTAATTAAAAATTATTTATCAAAGAGAATTTTTGTACATGTATGCTCTTTTATTTGTCCCCTTCAGGGGACCCTTGGAATCAAAAGCGCCATCCTTATTACAAAAAGCTTAGTCTAAGGCTTAGAAACAATGTCATCTAAAGCACTCCTCAAAAACTCGTCAAATTTTGGGTGACCTTAAAAATGACCCTAAAGTCTTTCTATTAGTCTTTTATTTCATGCAAACTTGGCTTGTAAGGGGGACTTCATTACCTTCCACTAGTTCTTTAGGGAAGCTTTTACCTAGGGTTTCATCTCCTGGCATTGACTTCATCCACTCCTTTTGAGTTACACACAAGATGTATCTGCATTTGGACATCACACTAAAATGAGTGAATAGGAAGATGTAGTGGTTTTAAAAAGGACTAGACCTTTTTATAAGTAGCTAATACTTCATATACCTAATTTACATGCTTTTATTTTGCATTATTTGATGTGAAAGTCATTGTGCAATTGATTCTCCTAGAAACATTCAAAAGATTGATAGTTTAGTCAACCCCACATTGTCATACCCTTGATAGGATTTGGATGATTATACTTAGAGTATTTTTGTCATTTTTTCTTGGTATATTTTAAGACTAAAAGTTATTTGTTTGTTCATAAAGCCATGGAAAAATCAATTTGTTTATATGTCATTATTTTGTCTAAAGAGGCATTATGTTGGCCATTTTACACCACACTTATGCCTTGAAATTTTTGCTAAACTTATTTATGTTTATGTCAATTTGAGTTGTAGAGGGTAGTGTTATGCTACCAAAATCATATCAAACCATTTTTCCTTTTGAGTCTTTAAAACATAACATAGATCACATCATTAGAGCATGCTTACACTGCTAGGTTTCTCAATTTGTTTCAAGACTAGTTTACCTTGTATCAAAAAATATTTTGTTTTAAACCATGTCATGTATACCATTTGGAACTTTATCTCTTGTTGTCATGCTATCCAATCTTATCTATATTTTTTGATCAAATCCTAGTTTTCAATGTTGAGTTTTTAATTAACCTTGTCAAGTTTGGATTCAAACATTGATTGATTTTTATTTAGGCCTCAATTCATGGGGTTGATACACATATCTTTCTCTTTTGGGTTGCATAACTTTAGTTAATCAATTACTCAAATTTGAAAAATATTGATGGTTTGTTTGTTCAAAACCTATCCTCATCATTGTTTATGCCTTTATTTGGGAGAACACAACCTTTATCCAAAAGCCTTTTGCCTCATGCCTCATGCCTTATGCCAATTTATCATGTTTATGTTTGATTATGTGTGTCAAGTTTATGTCAAAATGGTTTCCAAACTTGTTAGATTAAATCAAATCACATGATACCTTTATTTCAAGTCTAACTTTTAATGCCATTTGGCCAAAAGTCCTAGCATAGCCTATTTGAGCCTAGCTTTTGACTCCACATTTGGACAAAAGACCTAGCAATTCTTTTCCCTTTCCTAGTTTAGACCTTATTTGGAATACTTTGACCTAAACATTTAACATGTTAGTTTTTATTTAGATGCTTGACCTTTTATGCATATGACATTTGGAATTAGAGATTTGATGTTAGACTATTTTATGCCAAGTCTTAGCACAAATCATTTTTGAGATACAACTCCACTTTCAGACCATATTTGAGACAACTCTACCCCTTCAATCAAGTTAAACCAATTTTGAACCATTTGTCCTTTGGATAGTTTTTCAAAGTTTGTAGAACTTTAAGACTTTTTGTTTCATAGATTTCATCATTTACATAGATATTTCTAGATACACTTATGGCAGAGTCACGTACAATCCAACTTATGATAGAATGGTTGCACAAAATCCCACTAGGAACCCCTATAAAGAAAGATTTTTTAAGGAGTTTTATTATTCTCCCTACAATACTCCATATGGAAAACATAGTCAAAATCCACAAAATCGAAATCGAGACCTTAATTGGCATGAAAAGGATTTTGAGGAAGACTTTAAAGACCTAACTAAAAATAATGTTATTTGGGATATAGATCCGTACTCTCTTTGAAATAATCAATACATAGAACAAAGTCAAGAACTAGCTTATGAGCTAACTCATGATTGGGATGATATGGTTTATGTTTAAGACTTGGATGCTTTAGCTTGTATAATTAATCAATTTCCATGATGTGATTTTATTATTTGATCATCGACTAACCTTAACCCTCCTTTGGATTATATGAGATATTAAGCTCTACAATATCCAAGGAATACCATTACCATTCCTAGACCTAGTATTTTGGCTTGTGCAAGCAACCAAGCTCCACAACACCCTTTCATCATTCTAGGACCTAGTCCTTTGACTTATGTGAGAAATCAAGCTCCACATCACCCTATCATTACCATCTCAATAATTTATCCTTTGGGTCATGCAAGCAATCATGTTCCCAAATGCCCAACCATTATCCAATCATAGGCCATTCCTCCTCCATTACCAATCCCATCCAAACCTCAATCGATCCAATCATTTGAAAACTAATCTATTTTCAAAATTGGTATCTTCTAACTCAGTGGAAACCAAGGCCAGGAGAACCAACCAATCTGAGATTTTTTTGTTGAATCAATCATTTGTGATAAGTCAACTTGTGATGAACTACCTATTGATCCTATACCAATTGTCGAGGAGTCTCACTCTAATGAGCCAGTCTTTGTTGAGTCACTTCTTAATGATTATGACCACCTTTGGGAAAATCATTACCTTGACTATATGTCTATTTTTCAAGAGTCTCCCCTTGATAATCTAGTCTTTAAGGAGTTTTCTCTTAACCTATTTCCCATTATGGAGGAGTCTCACTTTGAGTAACTAATCTTTATGGAGCCCATTATGCCATCACAGGTCATTACTTGTCTAATACCAAACATTCAACAAGACATCATTGTAATAGAGTACCCATTAAATGAAGAATTCAAGTTAGAGTCAGGTTCTATTCTTAGATTGACATCAGATTTAACATCAGAATCATAATCATCATCAGTCTCAACATCAGATTCAAAGTCCCTTGAGTTAAAATCAGATTCAAAATAAAAATATGTTTATGGTTTTTATAACTTGGTTATGCATAACTCATAAATCAATTTGAATACATTTATGATCCTTATACATTTTTTGAGGATGAGTACTTTAGCATTGACACAAGTTATTCTAGTATCTTCTTTAAGGATTGTGATGAAAACATCCATTCCATTACCATTCCACATGCCATTACCATCAACCAAGATAGCCATATTACTAACATTCTATCTCCCATAAGTATCGATTGGGATCAATAGAATCATACTTTTTTGAATTAAATCCATGGAGACATAGCATTTGAAGAAGAGTAAGGAGGACAAGACCATATTCATGTATCAAAAGAACACTCTCCTAGTGAAACTTTTTTAGAAGCACTAGGAAACAATCAAAGTTCCAACTCAACATCTTCTAGTGAATTTTTTTTAGAAGTGCTAGAATAAAATCAAATTCAAAATCCAATGTTCATTAGTGAAACCTTCTTGAAGGTGCTAAAGGATAATCAAGACAAATTCATTGGTGAAAATGTCATTAAGGCACTAATAGCTGAGCACAAAAGTTCTTCACTACTTGATGAAGACAAAATCAAAGATCAAATCAAAATAACTTCTTATCTACAACCTAATCAGATGGTAGTTACTTTTAGTCCCAAATAATATAAAAATATGATGGTCCTATCAAGAGAATAAGTCTTCGGCCCTACCATAACCAAAATTACGTCAAATCTAGCATCAACAACATTACATGTGACTGAAAGTCTTGATCTTCATTTGTTTCTCCATCATTATACATTCAATTATCATCTGCCATTCAATTTCATAATCAAACCTACCATCCATTATTTATCCTTATTTAACATTCATGGTTGCACTTTCCTTTTTAGAGGCTACACAAATACCTTGTATCGATGTTTGAAGGAATCATAATCAATGACCAATAAAGTTCACAAAAGCATTCTCAATATCTAAATATATAGGTAGTTATTGATGGAGTAACATTTAGATGAGGTGTGGGCTAGAAAATAACATGATCAAGTATTCTATCTATATTTTTTGTTGATTAGGATGTGCATCTCCCCATCAGTAAGAATAATAGAACAAAAACCATACCTTGGCCAAAAACATGTACTATACCATTTCATTGCCATCCCATTGCCATTATTACATATCTTTTTACCATTGTTACATATCCCAACCAATCACCTTCTCACTTGAGGGAAACCCTCTTACCATTTTTTTCAATCTATAAAAAACCATCATTATCTTTAGTAAGACCATACCATCCTATCATTCCATTCCTATCTAGACCAAAGCCTATTTTTAGTCATCCTACCTAATCTTGTTTTGATCTTGGTTCATTTAGTTCTTCCCACACCTTTTGTGAGAGGATTCTGATCAAATTTTAATAATTAATCAAATCCATGTTTACAATGATAGTCTATGAAAGTATCATGATAGTTGATCTAGCAAGATATCTTTCATTTTTCATCATGTATCAGGTTTGTTTATGTGAGCCTGATTATAACCACCTATGGGCAAATTAGTGTCTTAACAATCTTGCTACAAATTATAACCACCTATGGGTAAATTAGTATCATTAACCTATTCTATTGTATCCTAGTTATAACCACCTATGGGTAAACTAGGGGTAAAACTTGTTTACCATACTTTGCTACATCACCTTGCCATCACTATTTTCATTTGACTGGTCATTTGCCAAATTTGAGAACTTGTTGGGACCTAGTTGGTTTTTCCATATCTTTTGTGTGGATGAAATTATTATAACTTGAGGTCATTTTGGGGCTATGTAGGTCATGTTCAATTCATGTTGAGGTCACCTCAGTCCCCCTTTCCACACACTCTCACCATTTTGTGAACAACCTAAGCCATATGTTCTCATCATTTTGTGAGTAGGTATCTTATCATTCTCTAATGAGTTAAGTTACCTCAAAATTCCAAAAAAATTTGCCTTGTATAAGCTTAGTTAGTTATCCTCGATCTACCCTACTGGGGCAAAGTCATTTTTAGGATGCTTTCTTTTGATTTTATTTTTAGGATGTCTATTTGTTTGTTTATTTCAAGTTGTTTGTTTGTTTGTTTTTTTGCTTGCCTATTTATTTACTTTCAACACTGTTGCCTCAACTCAATCTATATGTATGCATTGGGTGATTCCTTATAGACATTATTCTTGATTCTATCTACATTCATATGTAAAAATTATCATCATGGTTTTTATCACTGGTGCATTGTTTTTGAGTGTTTATTGGATCAAGAGTCAGTCCTTTTACATATTTTAGCCAGGTCTTCATGGTGTTCTATCATGATGCCTACCATCACATGTTACAACAAAAATTAGATTCAATAAGGTCTACTATCAATGGATCCATATAATTTTCTCCTTGAAACCTTGTAAAATCCTTCCATCCCACCCTTGATCAAATTAACCCATTGGCCATTCTAGTTATATCATTGCTAATAAGGATGAGCATCTCCTTGTTAGTAGGTATAAGTAAATCATTTTCTATTGATCAATCTCATTCCTCTATTCATCTATTTCATCACTTTATGCCTGCTCATCTTTAATTTATATTTTAGGTTGTATCCTTAAGCTATGCTTGTTAATCAACCCTAACTGGGGCACCATCATCTTTAGCTAATCTAGTCCTCTTATTGATTATAACTACCTATGGATAAATCATTATTTTAACTTTTATTCTTGATTATAACCACCTTTAGGCAAATTAGTATCTTTTTTAACTCAATGCATTCAAGCATTTTCTCATTTAGATTAATCTCAACCATGGTTTAATTCCACATTTCTTATTATTTCTTTTCTAGGGACTGTCTATCAACAAATGTGATGGCCACTCCCTCGAGGGGGTATCATCCTAAGCTTCCCAAACACCATTTGGATATTTTTTCTTCAAACCATCATAATTTTTTTGGCATACAATAATTTTTTCATTATTTGAGAAGATATCACTTTTCCTATAGTTTTTAATATCTTATCAAATAGGGGCAAACTGTATACACCTAAAACTTGCCACTGATAACCTCCAACTAGGCTTTTGACCAATTTACACTAAAGTGCATAATTTGGCTTAAAAACACTAAAATGCATTAAATGAGTTGAAATTGACATATTCAAATGCTTATTTTTTATAGAGTATCATTAAATGGGGCAATGCAATTTATGAGCCAACTAACTTTGATCAACTTATTTTGAGTCAAAATGCCAATTTTGCATCTAGGTGCTCTGGATTGCTCTTTTCTATCAAATATATTACATAAGAAATGTGACTTTATTATTTAGTTTTTGTAACATCCTAAATGGGATAAAAGATCCAATGCATCTGACATTGATTTCCAATTCCAATCCAATCAAATTTTGGACCAATAACAAGACATTTTGACCAATTTGATTAATTTGTGCACCAAGAGCCAAAATTTGCACCAAAGTTGACTAATCATGTTTTAGGCTAATTAAACCAAATTAGGGCCTTAGGTTAATTTTACATGGAATTTTTTGAATAAATATTTATTAGAAATTGATTTCTATTAACTACATCATCAAGTGACATCAACATATGGGGTGGCATCCATAAGCCATAAATGCATAAAATATCAAGATTATGGGTCTCCCATGCCTCATTAAGACTTTCCATGCCTCATTAAGACCATACATTCATATTAAATACCCATATATCCCAAATGTTAATGGTGATATTTGTATAATGAATTTTATATTTAGATTTATTCATGGACACACATCTGAATCTTGATATGGATAGTCATGGTTGATCCTCAAACCATTCCAAAAATATATAAAGAGGAGGCCTTACCTATTGAATTTAAAGATCTCACATGACAAATTTATAATTCTAAATTGATTCTAAATCTTCATGAAAATTAGTGTTATAATGTCCAAATATTGAGCCAAGACAAGCCAAGCCAAAGCCACAAGGTGCCAAGGAGAAGAGGAGATAGCCAAGCCTCTTTTGATGAAGACTTCATGACCACAAACTGAGCAAGCCACTAATACAAGCTAATTTGGATCATTAAATGGAGGTGAAATATTTTTTATCTTTCATTTTTTAGTTGTGTTTCCATTCTAGTATTTTTAACTAAGCTCAACCAAGTAACTAGGCCTAGAGATGTATCTTATCTAGTGTGTTGGTTTTTCAATTTGATTTCATTTTGTCACTAATAAGATACTAACACCTCTCTTAAATTAAATTACTAGTTAACAATACCCAACTAAATGGTATCCACATACACCACCCATAAATTTTGTTTAGTCAATTACTCCCATATTCCTAAGAACATGGAGACCAACTGAACACTTAGTGAAATCCACTATAACTCCATAATCCCACAAAATCCCAATACCATCAGTTGTGTTCAATATACTACAATCAACCTATCCAGTAGATCCAATAGTGACACTACATCTAATAATATCCATAGAATCTATCACCTCTAAAAAATATCAAACAAAAAATAAATTATTATATCTCTATCCAAATGATAATCAAATATACTTTAAAAATTAAAAACACAAACAATTAATACACTTAACTACTTTATCAACCTATTTTGATTTTCATCCATCATTACCAATTAGGTCATCCATGTATTTAACTATAGTTTTCTTCTATTTTATCTTACTAAGTCATCCATGTATCCTACCACATTGATCGGTATTATTCATACTAAGTCATCTAGGTATAACATTGTTGGCCACTTACCTCAACCATGTCAGCTAAATGGTATATTGTTTGCCACATTAATACATTATCAACTAGTTTTAAAACTAAATCAGCCATATTGACATCTAATTACATAAAATTATAGGTATATATTTTTATAACTCATACACCATTGACCATTCTTCTATTCAACTAGGTCAACCAACTCACTGGAGTTGACCACTTACCCAAACCTGCCCTATTCAACTAAATTAGCTAGGTTGACCCCATTTAAAATAAATGTGAATTTTTAAATAGCTTGAAATTAATGAATTAGACCTGTTTTTTCACTTTTTTAATCCTACCTATTTTTTTGGTAATTTATAATCTATTATTAAAGTTTTTAGGGAAAATTATACCACAAAGATTTGCCTTGGCATTTAATTTTCCTAAACTAGTTCATTTTAATCCCAAAATGCTAAAAAATAGTATTAAATACAATCCATACCTGGAATACATTGATAAAAACTATGATCCATCCTCCAACCCATTCTCTATCTCATCCAACTCCTCAAAATTGAACCATCATCTCTCTATCTGCTCAACTAGGACACCCAGAATTCTTATACTCAATACTAGTAAATGAACAAATGAATAGTAATTTATCCCTTTTATAGTAAAGTTTAAAAATTATAAATATTTAATTATTTATTGAGAAATTTTATATTTTTTACATGATCTCTTTTCACAAACCAAAATAAGTTTCATAATCCTGATAAAGTAGATAATTTTTTAGTGTTAACCACAATTTTTTGCATTTTTTTGGATTTTTATCTTATTTTTTAGGTCCATCTCTTGTTCTACACATTAGACATAATTTTAATTTGATTATCATTAAAATATTATTCAAAAATAACAAGATAAGTGAAGATATGTATTTCCAAATGTATTTTCATTTATTTTCCACTTTTTACTATAATTTGTTAGCTCAATTTTTATGTGTTGCTATGTTCTTTCTAAAATCACCATCCCATGTTACACTCACATCAAACATTATTATATTCAAGTGGGTAATATGTATACACACAATAATTTTAAAGTTTATCATTTACTAATGCTTTCTATCTTTCATGAACCTATCAAGTTTTAATCTCTCTAAGTACATGCCTTGAAGCATGCACCAAAAAAAGGGTGGGAAGACCATTCGTGATTCATAAGATTATTGATTAATTATATCATACCTACTGTCATTTTTTCCACATAATTCCAAATGTCAACCCGTACCATAGAAAACTTTTATAAGAGCCCCCCTAAGCTTATCTATAGTGTCCATGCTTGTTATAATCTCGTGAATGTCTCCTGAAAGTCTTTTAGCATTGATTAAGAATATCACATGGTCTATTTATGAGTTTCATATGTCAAAATTATTTAGAGGTATTTTTTTAATGTATTATCCATCATGGTGGTATTGGATTGAGAGTAAAAGAGTGTCAAGGTGTCTTAGAGGTCTAGTAAAAGTGTTTGAGCATTGTTTGATGTCATAATATGAAGGCTTATTAGTGTGTTCAATGTTATTGTCCTTGGTTTATTTATTTAAGCCTTTTTAAACATTCATCACCCCTCTTTAAGCATGAAATACCCCTTAAATTACCTCATATGAGTTGATATGCCTTGTAAAACCTTAGAAATGGAATAACATGATGTTTAATTGCTTAAAAGGTCTTGAAAGGGTCTTATTCTCATTGTCTAGTCATGACTCATGCATTTCATATCTTTAAAGGCCCATTTTAAGGCTCATACATAGCTACCACTTACCACATGGGCCCCATGTGCCAAGGGATGTGAATTTATAACTTCCTCACTATAATATTCAATTTGAAGTGTTATTTGAGTCAAGTTTTTTTTCCCTTTGTCATTTAATGTCAAGTCAAGGTTAGAAACAAGGATAAAATATAAAAAATAGAGATTTTAGGTGTTTTTTATAGTTTTATATTTTGGTACAGACTATTCTATATAGAGGAGGATGAAAATTTTAAGGTGGATTCATGGAAGTTGTTTTAGTAGAGTTTCATGGCAAAAGGATGTCAAACAGACTCAAAACCAATCCTTAAACATCAATGAGCTTCTTTGTAGATCAAGACAACCCTTTAGGTTTGTAGATAGTATGAATTAGAGAGAGAATTTCATGGTCTAAAAATTTGGGGAAAGGAAGAGTATCTCTTGACCTTCAATTTCATGGAATTTTTCTAAGAACCCATGCCCTATACTCTATAAATAGTCATTAACAAGGAAGGGTACTCTAAATACATTCTTCACTTAGGCAAACTATCAGTTTTCCTTTTTTCTCTTCTTTTGAGCATGGTTATAGAGAAAGAAAAGTTTAGAGATATTCTCAAGAGTATGATCCACCTTCCCACACCATTATTCATCCTCATCTCACATGTGTGATCTCAGTGAGACAAGATATGCTCATTGGAAGTAGTTTGCAGAGGATAGATATGGTTTCTCAGTGCCTTGGAGTTCTTATCTAGTTGAATATTTATTGGTGAAATTAAAATAAATTTCAAACACTCTCTTGAGATTATTTAATGCTCTCTCACTACCTCATGATATAATACTATTTATGGTCTTGATCAAACATACAATAAATAGGTAAAGTACATATGTCTAAATCTTGCATAAAGGTTCTATTTTATGAGCATCTCAAGAGTTGTCATATTTATATAACATGAAAAAGGAATTCCTTACTTCCATGGATATTTTTAATACATTGATGATGTGTGAAGGAGATAGACCTAGGATCTATCAATGAAAGGTTTCAGATTGTTTTATCCACCCACAGGTCTATAGACCTATAGGTGGATGTTAGTATCTTCTAAATTTCTTATAAAATTATGTGGAAGTTGAAAAAGAACATAATCTGTATCATCAAATATTCATGTATCCTTGAGTAGACATACAAGTTATGATGAATATCATGTGTGGGTGATTGATCCTCAAACCCCAAACATGATATACAAGAATCTTAAACTGATTCAATCATAAGGCTTGGGGTTTATCTTTAGACAATGTTGTCCTTACAAATTGAGATGGTCAGGAGGTAACATAAAGACCTTGAGGGGATTTTTGAGGAATTGGAAAGAATAGTATGGAGACATCATCACACCAAGTTTATCTAAATGAGAAATGGAACACCAGCTCTCTCTCAAGGGAACACCTATAGGCCTAGTTGTAAGAGGGGATACTTTGATGAAAGCCCTAATTTAAGGGATAAGAAGGATAAAAAATACAATGATCTCACTTAGAGAAATGGAGAGTCATGAATATGTATGAGAAGACATGGAGATAGAGAGTCAAGGTTAGACAAACTCTAAATGCATTAAGCTCACCTTAAAGGTAAGTAAGCTCAGTTAAACCCTTTGAACATACTCAATAATATGATAAAAGTCTTAAGGGGCATTGATAAAATATTTGAATGTGTGTGAGGATCTCAAAAGGTTTGAGGAGATAATGAATAGTGACTCACTAATATGGTCCACACTTATAATAATTAGAAATAAATCAAAATATAATGTAGATGAACGTGACATAATAAATATAGGTGGGACAAGATGCCCATAATTTCAAGGGCCAAAAAATAATTCTTTTACACCCACAACATAGTCATAATCTAGATGACCACCTAAAATAATCATGACTATTATCTGAAGATGCAAGGTACTTGGTGGTTTAAGAAGTCCATCTAGATGAGATACAAGGGCATTAATTGAGTCTAATACACTAGGATAAGATACCAAAGAAACCTAAGAAAACCCTGACCATAGAAAGAAAGTTTGGATATAAAATAGAAGTCAATGTTTCCTTGGTTAGTAGAAACAAAGGTAAGTTTGGGGAGTTTAAGGTAATGTGTGTTCTTACTCTCAATCAACCTCATAACTAGAGTAGTGCCTCTCCAGGTTGAATGTGAGTTATCAAGGACTAATAAGAGTCCTAAGGCCATTATTTTATGTTTAAATCAGCCCCATTAGCCTCCTTTATTCATAAAAATCAATGATGTTCACCTATAGGTTTCTTGGAAACACCTATAGTAATTAGTACACAACCAATTCTTAAAATATAGTCTTAGGGAAGTTTATAGTTTTGAGACCTCTTAAGGTGTAGTCAAGATATAAAACTTGGTAAAAATTATCATTATAGGTAAGTTGAGATGTTCATGCTATCTTAAGGGTTAGACAGTCAATGGATATATTTATTGTTCTATATTAAAACTATCCTGGTCTGATAGCAACCTGTGATGAGACTAGGCACATTATTTGAAGGTTTAAAGCCAAGATATAGAGTTTGGACTTCATAAAGTGTTATAATTAAATGAGAGATATTAATTAAATTTTTTCATATACTCTTTGAGGTGAAAAAAACTTAGATTTAAAGTCAAAAATCCCTTGAGGGATAACTAAAGAGGATAAACCTACACATGCCTATATTCATGAATTAGGATGTCTAATAGTTAGTGTGATTGATAGAGGGATAAACATACCTAAAGGAGATGAAAATAAGTGAAAACAAGTTTTTATTAGTATTATAGTT
Organism: Torreya grandis; assembly: GCA_037957365.1. Classification (NCBI taxonomy): domain Eukaryota; kingdom Viridiplantae; phylum Streptophyta; class Pinopsida; order Cupressales; family Taxaceae; genus Torreya; species Torreya grandis. Next base: position 335,596 of record JARHVA010004283.1, on the reverse strand, counting down.
CCAATTTAAGTATAGGAATGTTTAAACTAAGTATTATGGTCTACTTAGACCTATTAGGTCTCATATACCTAAGCAAGCCTTTATAGACAAATTATTTGAGGGGACTTGAGAATGGAAACATGTAAGGAGGTAGTGTAGATGAAAAAAAGGGATTTAAATGTGTTATAAGCCTCAAGCGAGGCATAAATAACTAAAACTCAAACCTCAAGATTTTCCAATCTTGACTGCATACATACCCTAGCCTAAAAGTTGAGAGTACATAGAGGAGTAGGGTCAGAATTTGGTGGTTGAAGACAATTGTAAAAGGTTATAAATTGAGTAAGGAGTATTTTAGGATGATTTTTGAAACCAAAAACTATATATAGGTCATCTAAAACCTTAAAACTTAGTTTATTCCCAATTGCCCAAGAAGTCTGTTATAGGCCTAAAAGACCTATACCACCATGGGTATGCTCAGACACCTTCCTAATCAGTTTTGACACCATATTTGGATAATAATATCTTTCATCACCAAAGGGACTTAAATAAAATTATATTCATGGGAATTGAGGACTACTATTTACTTTAAATCCATGGAGGATTGAGGTTGTTTGAGGTACCTAGCTTTATGAATAAAGGTTAATCCTGCTAGCTTGTCCAAACTACCTATAAAAGAATACAATCCCATTTCTCTAAGTACCTATATTGATGCATATTTTGCATTAGAAATCAATCTATTAAAATAAATTGGAGTGGTAAATGTACCAAAAATTCATGACAAGAGTTTTTTGATTTAGGGGTTTGTACTCTATGAATCATTGCTAAGAGTCCTAGACCTCCAAAACCTCTCTAAAGCCCTAGGCATATCCTGTTTTAGAAAACTTGGTAATTTGGAAACCTATCACCTGATATTCACTTGATAAGAACATGTAACATCAATTAAACCTATAGGAGGACCTTTTTATGGTACTTGATTGTATAAAATATATATAGAAGTGTTAGAAAACTATACTTTTCCAAGAAAATGGGCAAAAAGAGAGGTACAAAGTTGTTCTAAGAGATGAAAAAATTGAAAGGGAAGGTTCAACACTTATTATATCTCCTCAAGCCATAATATTCTAAAAAAATTCATGTAAATGCCTCTGTGGGTCTATTCTAAAGAGCTAGTCTACAAAAATGACATATAGGGTGATATAGACAGCTAGTTTCACACAATTACAAATGTTTGTTACTTAATAAGTCATATGTTATGATGTATGATGTTTATTTATAATAAAAATCATCCATCCATAGGTTATTGAGATTTCTTGTAGGATTCATGGCTATCAAACACTAATAGTTAAGAAACTAGGCCTAATTGGCCTATTTGGTCAGCTTAGAGAATTCAAAGTTGGCATAGAGAGATTTATAAGAGAGATAATGAAAATAAATTATGCATAGTAATTCATATTTTAATGGAAATAAATTAAAACTTATGTCAATCAGAGAGAGTGGGGTATTTATCAAACCTCATAGCATATGAAGGGGAATTATATCACTAAATACACAATGGAGAAGGATTTTACTAAACCTCTTTCAACTTTCGTAACTGATGAAAGGAGAATAAGTGGAAAAAGGGTGGAATGCATGGAATATTTATGATTCAAAAATTACTAATAATAGGCATAAACACTCCAAGGATCTCATTCAAGGCACCTATTCAACCATAGGATCAATGTATGAAGGAAATATGGAACAAATGTTGAGACTTGTAATTGATGGTGGAGTGATGGAGGATCATTTGTGACCTCTTATCCACTTTTCCATGCTGCTCTCTCTTATTTCACTATCCCTTCTATATATTTATGCATTATGGCCTTGAATTATATCCCTCAGGCTGGTATAAGGAAACTCTACCAAGTTTTATACTTGAAAACCTATTAGACTAATGAATAAAACATTATAGCTTCTTCATGATTAATACACAGTGTGTTCATGCTTGTTTTGATATGAATAATTGGTATAATCTTCCCTTTTTCAGGTCCAAGTCTCACCTAGGTGAAATTAAGATTTATTTGTGGGTCATTTTGTGTGTTATGATATTGATGGCTCATGTTTGAAGTGGAAGTTTGGTTGTAAGTGCCTTGAACCAGGCCTTTTTTCATTATCTTCTTGCTTTAGTTATTCAATCTGACCTCTATGTGAAACAACCCTATGCATTATCCACTAGTGTTGTTAAGAGTCCAAAGTTGAGTGGATGAGTGAGTATATTGGTCCATCGCCACCCCTTAGTGTAGATTTCCTTTATGCAATCTATTTTCCCTTTTCATACCAATAGATTTAGGTATTAGAGATGTAATTCAAGTGGTAAATCAAAGGAGCTATCCCCATAAAACTAGAGGTTTGGAATAGATAATAGGTAGCCCATAGCTTATAGGTCAATCCCATGTTAGTCCAAGTTTGAAGTAGGTTTGAACAACCTCCTTCACATGGTGAAACTTGGGTAGCTAAAAATACCTAAACCCATTACAAATCTAGCTTATTAAATTCCCTAAGCAAAAAAACCTCATTTATACAAATCCATAGACAATTCTCCTCTCAAATAAATCCTAACTAATAAAAAATCTATTTTCCTACTAGGTTATCCATGGATAATCTAGTTGTGAAAGTTACTATGCACTTCATGCAAATAGGTTGGTCTAGGTTGATATAGTTAGAGGAAAAACAATAAATTTTTAAATTGGGTCATGGTTGGATGACCTTATTAGATAAAAATATGGAAGGTTTAGGCCTTATCCATTTTTATAAATACAACCTTAAATTCAATCCAATAGAGATGAACAATAATTTTCATAATATTATAACTCATAATTCTGATACACTTGCATTTTAAGGAGTCATTGATTAGGGTTTACCTTAGAGGAAAGATAACTTGTCTTTTGGGAAGTCTTAGATGCAAGTAGAATATTTTAGACTAGAGTTGATTTCAACTAGTGAAATACTTACAAAGTGACAACAATCTCTTTCAAATCACCATTGGCCAAGGGGGAGATTAAGACTTGACAAGTTCACTCAAAGGTAATTATCTCTAATTTTCTTATTTTATTTGATAGATAGGTATTATAAAAAGTAATAGGTTTGAATATATAACTCTTTACTTAGATTACCTATACACTTAAACTTAGTGTAACTATAGGGTTTCTTTATCCTACCATATTCCAACTTAGGTGATCTAGGCCCCCATTTGACACAATGATCCTTTGTTTGTTTTAAACCATCCCCCTTTGTGTTATAAACTTTGATAAAAATATATTAGATTTCATTTTATGCATTAGAGGACATAGCTATGGTTATTGCATGATATTAAATTTTTAGAGGCTTTCGAACCCTCTCCTTTAGGGTTGTGTAATAATTTCTCCCTTATTTAGGTTTATCAAATTGAATTTGGTCATGTTATCGATATACAAAGTAACATAATAAATTTTAGTTGATTACCTTCTCAGAGATTGGATTTACTAAGTAGGATAAGTTGTAGATCTACCTTAATCTATTGCATATATAGTATATTACTTCCCTTTGACCTAGTTGCTTTATGATATCAAGGTTGGACAATTGATCATATTTAACCTTATCTACATTATGATTTTTTGGTAAATTTACACTCTTTTGAGGTTTAAACAATATTTTTAGATCCATGTATTCTCACTGTTAACATGTGTAAATTCAATTGCACTATTCCATATCTTATTGTAGACTTCAAAATGAACCACTTTTTCTCCTAGTCATCTATGAACTTTTCTATAGTCTCATAAATGCTTATGTTGAAATCATATTGAGAATTTTGAGGAGATACAAGAGGTATATCCTCTACTCACCTACCATAAAATAATGTTTTAAATTTATATAGGGCTTTATGTACCAATATTTTTTAATCTTAAAAAATATAAGTATGAATATATATTATTTAAAATGAGGCCATGTCTTAGGCTATAATCTACATTCTTGATGCATGGATGAGGATCTTGGTAATAGAGATAATTTTTTAAAGAAAAATATGGACCCAATATTTCATCTTTATATTTTGTAATTTACATACATCCATGCATGAATGGATTTGTTATTTTATACATTTTCCTTCCTAAAACATTAGAAAATTTTATGATATGAAAGGTATGATGTAAAATCCATCCCACAAAATTTCACATACTTCTTCCCAACTGAGGTCATTTGGTATATGCATTGCCCATAAACTAGTTTCAACTCCTTTCAATGCATAGTTTAACACATTCACCCTAATATCCATAAGTGGGACATGATTTTATAGTTCATGAATGAATTATCTTAGATTCTTCATTGAAAAATACTATGAAATTTTTATTTATTATATGAAAACCATTTGTATAGGCCTAATTTAATGATCTCTAAGTTCCAAATATTGCATATCAACATGTGAAGATACACTAATGTATGAATTATATCCCCATGATATTTCACCTTCCATTATATTCTCACTATTACATTGATATATCACAACCAATTGATAGACATTCTAAATTTTTCACTGTGTAGGTGATTGCACAAAAGGTGATTCATACCTAGTATTCTAAAACTAAGGAATCACCTAAGATATCTGAATTGGTTGAATCCATGGTAAACATATTCTATGGGATTTTGGATTTTCTTGTGTACGCCATGATACATAAGGAAATGTTATATCTCATAATGTTTTTACCTTAGGTTGTGTATTTAATTTAAATCATCTATATTAATTAAGTGCATATGGATAAGAAGGTTATTTTGGTATGATATATGGCTTGCTCTAACTTAATAATAGGTAGGAAAATAATAACTCACCTTGATGAGCTTCTAGTTGGTTATCTAATGTATTAATGGTCATGTGACCATCTTAGGCTCATTTATTCCCAATTAGAGCTGGATAGTGATTTTCATTGGTCTTCATGTCAATCACCTCATAATATCATCACAAGCTCTAATAAAATATCTCTTTTTTTACATATTTTATCCTTAAAATAGGTTCAACATGACAATAGTCAGCTAAACTCAAAGTAAAATGACTATAACATAGAAGTGTCCTTTTTTTATGGATTCCCAAATGGATCTGGGAATCATATTATGGTGCTTACAAATTCAAAATTGTATTAGGGATGTCATAAACTATGAGATTAAATTCCATCCTTGCATCCACATCCCATGTCTTCTTAGTCTTTACATATTAGACCATCTATTCTACTTTTTTTTTTATCATTTTTTAACATTCTACTAAATTATACAATTAATTTTTGATATTCTGAGAAATATATTCATTGTGGAAATTAGTTACTAGTTATGAAATGTTTTTAAGGTACATGAATACTCCTTTATATCATATAAATCACATAAATTATCCATACATATATGCATCAATAGTTCCCTCATCCCCTTCACTAGTATATTTATTTTGGATGGATTGTAACAATGAAGTCACTTTGTTTATCAAAAAATTATCCTTCATATAATTTGATATCAATATTTAGGTACCTTCCATATGGGAATTTTTATAGTCATCTATTAGGTTAAAATACCTTCTTCCTTGTATTGGTTCCATATGACAGCCTAGAAAAAAAAGTAATTTTTTGGATGAGTGCTTACTATTTTCACATTGTGCATAGTTTTCTCATTGATATACTTTTATAATATTGGACAATCATTTATAATATGTTACTCAAAGACTCTACAATGGTTAAAATAAGTCTTAATGTTGAGGATTACAATGGAAATTACTTGTGATATGGATTACTTCCCCACAAAATAAAAAATGATTGGTTGTCTCTATTATCTATTCATTTTCCTATGACTTTGGTAACCACATTTATAACCTACCTACCTTTAGGGTGATCCCCATACTTGTTGTTGATTATAATATCCTCTAAAGTAGATATAAGGAGATGAAGGTTTAAAATTGGCCTGATATTATTGCATAAGGGGTTCATAATTGTGTTATTACTAAGGTGATGACAAAATCCATCTTATTTAATACTAAAGTGATGGGGGTGTCCATATGGACTAATACAAATGAGAGGGAGGGGCTCATCCTAGCGAATAATTTGATTTTGGAGGTGAGATCATAATAAAACTATTAACTAAACCTAAGGTAACAACACTCACTTAAAACCTAACAGAGTCACTTGAGGGGCTCCTGTTTGATTTATGGATACTACTAATTTCACTAATTATCAATTTAGGGTGTGTATTAGAAAGGTGTTGGCATTGTATATAAAATAATAGTATCTTTACAAGGTCTAGGTGCTTAAAGCTTGTGTATAGAGAAACAAACTTGTAGGAATGAATCAACTCACTTGCATGAAAAGTATAAAACATGAAAATAAGTCTAAGGATAACTTAGAAGCTTCCTCATACTATATTGAATTTAACTTGTATAAATAAAAAGTGCTTATGTAGGGAATCAAACATAACAATAAAGATCATATAGAATAATCAAGTAATGAAATACACATACACACAATGCATAAATGAATGCATGAGATCTTTACCATAATTCTTCTTGAGTGGAACTTCCCTCAAGTGGAGTTTTATTATAATCCCTTCATCTATTTATGAATGAATAATTAAAACCACTTATATTATATTAAAAACCATGTGGAAATGATAATATTTCTATGAAAAAACATAAAGTTATTAGAATAGGATTCTCAATATTCTTTTACTCTATCATAGGATTTCTTACCTGCTAATTGCTAACATGTGATCTATTGGTTATTCTTTAAATAGAGAGGACATGTTATTATTTATATATTTTGATTAAAACATAAAGTGTGAACTACCTTATGGAATTTAGCATAATTTAAGAAAATAATCTGCACATTGTTTTAATAGATTTAATATTGATAATGATAAATAATAAAAAATAGGAAGTATAAGGAAAGTAGTTTATTTAATCATTCTGATGGTATTCGAGGTATGGACCAATGGATAAAGAATGATGATAATGTATTATGACATTAAATTATCATTTTCATTAATTATTTAACCATCGTACTCCTTATGCCATAGAGGAAATGTAATTAAAACTATCAAGAAGCCATCATAGTTACCATATACATTTAACAATAGGTGCTACTAGTAACTTCTAGTTGTTATAGGTAGCTTGATCGATACAACTATTATTATGGGTTAGATTACCTAGTTTATATAGATTATCTTAACCAATTTTTATGGATAAGTCTATGAACAATCCAACTATGTTATCTGGTTTCTACGAGTAATTGATATACTTCATAGTTTTTCCTTAAGATTGGCATGTACTAGATTAATAATAAATCCATAGAAATAATGATGAAAAATGATATTATATTATTCATAAAACAATATTTTTAACATAAAACACCAAAGATACATTAAACATGTTTGTTTAGTAATATATAACATAAATGGATATAAAATACAAATTTGATATGCTTAAGGGATGATTAAAATGGATCACATAGAGGTTTTAGAATGTTATTTAAGGTAAACATCTTAACTCATCACACCCCCTAATTTAACTAGTTTGTTATATTGAGAAAATTGAATATCATGAAATATCATCATGTATTGGGAACATATCTCATGAAAATTAAAGGGTTCGAATGAACTCTCTTCTTGCCTCAAGTAGAATCGTTTATTATTCTAAAAAATTTCCCATCTCCTAATTTTTATAGATTCATCTAACTATTCCTACCCTATCTAGTTAGGGATAAGAAACCAAAATAGATGAGGATGGAATAATATATCTAACTAATGAGTATTTTGTATCCTTACTACATCAATATACTTATATACTCTTTAGAGTGTTAATATGATGTTATTGTTTGAGAATGGTTCTTTCCTTCTCAACTCATGGGTGAATTAATCCCATATTCTTATGTAGAAAGGAAGAATCATTCTACCAATTTGCTATAAATGTATTAGATATTGATTTTGGGCTTGAAATTGGTTTCTTAAAAAATGCATGGCCACATCTAATTCTGACATTAGGGATATCCATTATTTTTTTAATCTTAGTTGGTATAATAGCTCACCCTCTTATCATTAACTTGTCCTTCTTCTCCTTTTCATGATATTTGACTATATATTTACCTATCTTATATTCATTGACAAGATATAAAGAAAAGGATATAAGTAATACATCCCCCACATATAGATTTGAGTTCCATTTTAAATCATAATTGAAAACATTATTATGAAGGTAGAATTCACAAAGTTGGTTTTGGACTCCCATGGTTATTTTATCATAAAAATTTAATAATATGTGAGAATCACTTACTATTTTAGGTAGATTACAATATAGCTGATTGAATTTTAATTTCATCTACTAATCTTAACGTAGAAGACACAAACCCCTACAAGTAGTCTTGACTCTATTATTTGAATAATTAGTTGGCTCAATTATTCCACATTTTATTTCAAATCAACAATTTATTTTTATTATCCTTATAATATTTCCTTTGATTCCTTCATTTTTTACCTCATTGTCTTCTTTTATTCCAATAGTTGATTGTACTAGCTCTACATTAGACTTACAAGGCTTGAATCTTAGCATCTCTTTTTACAATTAGTTCCTTTTGACTGGGTCCATCTATTTGGGTGGAAATATTTTTAAAGGTTATATTAATGGTTTCCATGTCTATAACCATGATAATTTTTGGCTCTTCCATGGTTTGAATTCTAATATCTTAGAATTGGTTTTCAATTTAAGTGTCAAGGTTTATAATACCAATGTTAGAAGAAGCTAAATCAAGTTCCTCGATAGCTGCTTTAATTATCAAATCCTATCATTTTACTACAAGATATGTTTCTACTATGGGTGGTGTCATTAATATAGGGGGTGTTATAGTAACTTAAATGTTCTAATATACATGTCTACATCCATTTTAAATTCTTTTAACCCATTCTCTTGCTTATCAAAAACCCCAATTTGTGCCCTACATGATTTAATCTCTATTTGGGAGGTTAACAATATCTGATATTATTATTTTTTTAATATAACAAGGGTTTCCTATTATTTTTCCACCTATTTATTTTCCATGGATTTCCCTTCTACTTCCATTCTTGTTTCTTCCTCTCCTTCTATTGCCTAAGGTTCAGGGCCCCACTATTTTATTTCTTTGATGGATACAAACCATCATTTGAATGAAGTGGAATATTCATTTTCCTTTCTACTATTGATTTGGGTCTCTTCATCCCTAGTTTCATTCACCTCCTCAAATGAGCCTCCACACTCAATGTGGACAGCTATAATGGTCCTAAAGGTTTGATAATTTCCTACCCTACATTTTATTATTTTAGATTTTCTCATAGAACCACTTATAGGGGTATTTATTTATAGTTTTATAGGTATTGAAATAATATATTCTACCCTTTATTATGGAATTTTCTCCACATCCTTATCTTGTGCATATAAGGATGAATGATCTAATTGAAGCTTTCTTATTCTTCTAGCAAGTGTTTATGATACTGTATTATCATGTTCCTATAGTGAAAACTATTGAATTTACATGAACTATTCCCATGATATATTATGCCTTTGATTCTTTAGGAACTTTTTAACTATAATCTAAATTATGAAATGGTGAGACAAAGCCCTTATTTTTCCCTTATATTGTTATCATCAATATATTTAGTAAGAAATTTGTCACATTGACCTACATATTGTGTCTTAGGTGGTTAATAATTTTGAAACAAATAGTATAGATCATATAGTTTATCCCCTCATATGTGAGTTATTTTATGATAGATACATCAACTTATGCCATCAACATAGGTATTTAAGATTGAAGTGTGCCATGGTTGTAATACTCTAGCTATTCATAGATTATGTAAAAATCATCTCTTATTGCTAAAATATTTGGTTTATGTTTCCATAATTCCCCTATCCTTGGAAAGCTAATCACCTCTACTATTATATATTAATTAATAAAACATGATGGCATAAATTTCAATGTTATTATAAAAACCATTATTACTCTATAAAAATGTAATATCATTACCTATTACCAATCGATTTATTGATGAATTATGTTTTATATTATGTGATATACTAGTTATATATTTGAATTATGGATTAGTTTTTTTAAATTTACGGTAATCATGGAGGATATTGTTAGACCTAAAAATTACTTATTTATTTAAATCATCTTCTATAAGATCAAGAATTGTGAGTGCTAATTTGAGTAGGTGACTGAGTTAGAATTTTGGTGGGAATGCTTAATTGAATTAAAACACATATTAAAACTAATTTGTATCCTTATTTATAAAAAAAATATAGATTACTATAGCATTTATCCAGTAAACATGCATGAGAAAGAGGAAATAAGAACTATTTGGTGTGTACTGTAAATGAGTGCTTGGGAAGTAACATTAATCTTGGTGATGATATATGAGAGTGATGATACTTATTATTAGCATTATAAAATAATTTTTTTCATTTGATTGGGTAAATAACCTAGTTTTACAAGTACCAAGGAACTATAAAATTGTTTTACAAAAAAAGTATCAGGCCACCAAGGTTGAACAACAAAAAAATAGCTATAAAGTCCAGAAGGTAGTGAAATAAAACAAATATATATATATATATATATATATATATACATATATATATATATATATTAGGATGGGACCCTACAATCTTTCATTCTCATCTTATGATATAATATTTTTTACTCCCCTCTTTATATTGGAAACTTTTTCCCTCATCCTATTGCTAAGTCCTTCAACACCTTCACCTAGGAAGATCATTCATGGTTTTTTTAGGCCCTATACCTACATAGGGGCTTGATTGATAGTGGTCAAGATGGGGATATAAGTTAGAGGGGGTATCCATAGCCTTTATTAACTACTTAAAATGGGTCTAGTTTAGTTTTACATAATGGACAAAATACTAAATATTTGATTCCTCTTACATGTGCAAGGCATTTCATTCCTAGATAAGGCTAGCTAGGTTCAATCTAGCTTCCTGTACCCTATTGTTAAAATTATCAAGCTACTCATTATTTGTCAACTCATAAAAAAAAAAAGGAATTTTAAATTATAAATGGCCTCTACGTAGGTTTCCTCATCTATAAAGATTGATTTGGGCTTGGGAATAAAAAGCTTTAGTGAAAGGTCTTTAGTAGAGGTTTTAGACATGCTAGCTTGGGGGGGTACTAATAGAAGGGCAGTAGGACCCCGAGGTGGGGTCCTCCATATATTAATATTTAGAGGAACCCATAGGGGGACCTCCATACCTTGAAAATTTTTATCATGCTTAACTAACAATAGTATATTTCCTTGATACAAATTGGGGTTAGACTCATTAACTTTATGGGTAATGGGTGTGCATTCTAGTGAATTTAATAGGTAAAATGGTAGGATAATATTATAACCTTGGAAATTATTTAATAAAAAAATGGTGGGAGAAAATTAAGGTATAATTACCTTCTAGAGTCATATATATCATCTCCTAGAGACATACCTCTAACCATTACCAGGGAGATCTGCTTGAGGGAAACCCTTCTTATCTATTTTCATGAACTCATTTATGCAAAAGAATCACTGGAGGAGTTCTCAATTTTTATTATAATATTTATAAGCATTCACCCCCTTACATTTCATGTTTATGGACTCACCTATTAATTCCTCTGTGACTATAATCTTAATTCCCTACATCACCACCATATGCTTATTCCATCTAGTAATAAATTCCCTAGCAACGTCAACATCATGCTCTATAATCAAAAACATTATTTTCATGAGGCCCCCCCATCATAAATTATTAAAAAAATTATTTTTTCCACATACCTTAGAACATTAAGTAGGATCTAATTTATCTTTGTCTCCCCCATTAGGACTGTGCTAGTGGATCTGAGATAAACAAATAGATAATTATAGAATAGATTGGTTTAAACTATATAGAATAAGCTTGGGATACACTATGCCTTCATATTTAAGAAATTAATCCACCTCAATACATCATAATTGTGGTTAATAATTTTGAAAACCCATCTCTTGATAGGAAGTGTTCTTGCGTGTGTTGGCTTAATAGCCCACCTAGTCTATTGTACTTTAATTTTTGTATGGCCAATTGGAAATTATTGGGAATGTGGCCTCCTTCATGTCATCATTATAAAATACATAGGTAGAGTTATTTTAAATATTTTATAGTGGCCAAGTTATTTTGATAATCTAACTTTAGTGATTGTAATTGGGTACTTATAGGTCTAGTAAGTTAGGCATTAGTAGGTTGTTTCCAGGATGAGTTGTTCACAGTATCTAAATTATTATAAGTGAGACCTATAAAATATTTAGGAGACCCATGATAATTTTAAAACATCCCATATACATTATATGGCTATTTTAGCATTAATTCTTATCTTTTAATAGATACATATAACTTTAAGCAACTAAATATAATCTATAACAACCATATCCATGTATCCTTTAATATCTACCTATATAGTGTAGTATATGCCTAAAACCTTTAGTAATTATTGGTATTTTGTATTTTATATATATATATATATATATCATATTAAATGTTATAAATATAATAGTTTATTGTATAAAATCTATATCCATTGTGATATATCTTGTAGTTTCTTGCATACAATATGTAACAATTATGATACAAACCATAGTTTCTTTTAGAAAAAAATATAGTCCTTATGATAGGACCAATATCTTCTTAAATAAAATACATAAAAATTATAAAACAACCTATAGATACTTGTATATAACTAGTAAAAACATGATACAATCCATATCTACTATAAAAATACTTGTAACCATTATGACACAACCCATATCTTCTTTGCATACAACAACTGCTTATAGACAACCCATAACAATATTATATAACATATAGAGGGTATGGATAGGTGGACAAAGAAGAGAACAAAAAATTCATTAGTTTTTTTTTTTTTTTTTTTTTTTTTTTTTTTAAATTTACATGACCAAAAAAATATGGTTTTTCAATCATAATTTTTATTCAACCCTCAGCTAGCCAACAAGTTCATTTTTTGGTTAAGTCTATGAAATAATATTCATACCTTATCATAGGAATTAGAGGTTGAGTTTTAATGAACATTTAATACTTTAATAAGAACCTTTGATGGGTTAGATTTTGAGGCAACATGTTCATCTAATATTATGGATAAATCTATATCCATGCAAGGTCTCTATTTCTCAATGATTTTCCTTATGAAGTCATGTTTTGAGTGGTTTCTTATACAACTAAGGCCAGTGACCATTGAATAATAGATAAAATATTACTGTGTCAATTATTCATAGTTTAATTTATCTATTTGTAAACACTTTATCTATCTCATAAAGACTAAATCATCTAGTTTACAATTTCTATTTATGGTACTTGTACTTAGATTCATAGAGTAAGGCCCAATATATTGGTTTAAATTACCATGTCATGATGAACCAATAATGTCACTTGATTCACTATTGATGAACCATTAATATCTTATGCAAGGCATCTCTTCAGAGTTAATATAAATATTTAAGTTGCATGATCCTCTTCTTCTATACTTATAACAATTTTATGCCAAGTTATAGGGTAGTCCTTATAGATTTAAGTTTAAAATATATGGGGAAAACAAATTTATTACCACATACCAATTAATATGATGTAAATCATATTGTGATCCTCCATGTAGTTATGTTTTCCCATACAACATCTTGAAGGTGTGATTCACAATCCTAGTAGTGCATATCTACTATTTTTGTAAGAATGTTATCTAATTATATGTTTGTGACCTCTATTCATCCATAAAACTATGGATTGGACTTATTATACCTAATTACATACTATCAAATAAGGGTTATAACCAAATTATATGTTAATTTTAGTCTTTGATCTATAATTATTTCATTCATGACTTTATACCATGTGAAGGCATATTTATAGAGGAATTATGTTATTTTATCATCCCTTGCATGTGTTAAGAACCTTACTTCTACCTATTTAGTGAGGTAATTAGTACATACCAATATGTATTATTTGATTTGGATATATCAAGATAAAAAATTCAATTCCCCATTTATCAAAATGTTCCAAGACCAATCGGTGTTGGAGAGGAATTTTATTAAAATGGGTGAGTTTTCTCATACATTGACATTTATTGTATTGAAGGGTATGTGTTAAAACATCCTTGTGTAAGGTGGTAAAATAATATCATTTATTAAGGATATTGGATGTATTCTTCTTTATTACCAAATGTCACCTATAGTGTTCATCATGACTTGCTTGAATAATGTCAACTAATTCATCCTCCCTTACACACTGGCATGTGAGTAAGTTAGGCCCATTGTAAAAGAGTTATCATAAAATCCATTAGTATATAAGGCTTCTCTCCACCAAGTGGAATTTATCTCTTCATGAGAAAATTTGTGGAGTCTATGCTGTAGCTAGATAATTAACAATATCTATAAACCAAGGACTGTTAGAGGACAAAGAAAATAATATGCTCATCAAGAAATGAGTCATTTACCAATGGAATATGTTCTCCATATTCTATTCTTGATATGAAATATGTGACTACATTATCCTTACTTAGTCTATCTATATTAGTAATGATAAATCATTGTACAAGTAATAATTATTGATTTGTTCATTAAATATTTAATTGAAACATGGTCAACATGAATAAAAATAATATATCTAATAATATAATATTTGAATTTTTTTATTGTGTAAACTACCATAAAAAATTATTTTTCTATCATGGTGAAATTGAGTTATGTTACTTGAAGATTATTTATGATTAAGTATATAACATAATTTAAAGATAATTATTTTTATCCCAAGATAACTTCTAGTGTTTTATTAGAAGCATATTTATGGATGTGGAAAGCTAATTTCCCATCTGGCCCCCATAACATTGGAGTTGTTACCAAATATTTTAGGTCTTAGATTGATCTCTAACATGCATCCACACATATAACATCAACATATTAATATATTGAAACAAATCAAAGTGATAATACTTAAGTATTTGATAAATCTATGGTGATATATATCAAGTCCTAAGAAACTTTAAACATCCTTTTTTTCATGGTGTTGGTAGGTTTTGATCACTTTTGGTAGGGTCTACTTCAATCCTTGTTGGTGAGATATGGTGTCCTAGTATAATTACTTTAGCCATGAACATGTAATATTATCATGATTTAAGGTTAGCCTATTCTCCTAAAAAAATTGAATAAATTTCTCTAGGTTCATGGTTACTTATTCATATATATCTCCATTGACCACAAATTTATCCATATAAATATCTTGACATGTCATAAAAATCTCTCAAGATATCCCTTTGAAATGTGGTAGGAGAATTACATAACCCAAATAGGATTATGGAATATACATAGTTACCCCAAGGAAATGTAAATTTGGTCTTATCCTAGTCTATGGGTGTTATTACAATATGATTTTATCTACTAAACCCATATAAAAAGGAGAAATATTTTTTCCTTGAGAGTGTGTCAAGTACTTGGTCAATGAAAGGAAGAGGAAATTTATTCTTCATTTTAGATATATCAATTTCCCTATGATCCACATAAATACACCGATTCTAGCCTTTTTTGGCACAATGATACGGGGTGACACCAACTGGCTACTAGAGATATGAAAAAAAATATTTCATTTAGGAGTTTTTGTAATTATGTTTTCACCATGTCCTTAAAATTATGCTTAATATATCTTTCTAGTTATTGGGTTTATTTACATTCATCCTTGATGTTTATGTGGTGGGTGAATAGGTATATGTGTATGCCTCTCATGTCATGGTAGTCTCACATAAAATAAATTTTTTGCCTTTAGAGAATGGCCACTAGTTGGCTTTCTTATTGAAGGTCCAAATTATTATGGTGACTAGGTATTATATAATTCCCTTAGGTTTAACATTCAATATATCTACCATTTTCATAATGGTGGGGGTTTAGTGAAGGTCTTTAAGGATTTTTTTTGCATAGTTTCTTTGCTCATCACATTAATGGTTTACCCTAAGTATATTAGGGTATTATGAATGATGGTGAGATACATTTAGACATAAAATATAGGGATGTTTGGGTAAAAATTCTTAGGTGTGATAATATTTCTCAAAATTATGTCTACAAGTGGTTAAACTACTTGAACAGTCTTGGAATATTTTCTCTTCTGGGTAGGATTATTTAGACATAGTTACCAAATAACCTTATTGTAAGTGAGGACATATTTAATGGCTTAAAATATTGGGATATTGAAATAGACATTTTTAGATATCCTACAAAATCAAAATCAAATTCATTTTTTCTATCTTCAGAGGTTTAGTCTCTCAAGAAAAGTGTGTTAGGCACTCCTTGACTAGTGGATGTGATTGGTTTATTAGCGAAGACTTTATTAGATGGTTGTGGTTTAGTTTTAATGTTAAGTACCTATTCATAAGATTTCATTATTATGGGTGTGGTGGGGTTTGGGATAATTCATCCCAAATTAAGTACTTCATCTACCCCCATTAAATAAGTTAGGTATGTCATCATTCCATTCGTATATGTTAATTAAAATAATTTATTGATGTGGTTAGGTACATGTTGGATAAGTAATTGATAATATATAGGTTTATTTGAAGCATTTATGTTTAGGATCAACATTGGTTTTTGTTTCTATTGTATTTATGGTGGTTTTTGGTACACAAAATTTTGGTTAAACCATGGCTAGTTTCCTCTGCATGATTATTTCCATTAATAAAATGGTGGGTACCACTCATAGTTATAATTTTGTGACTATCAGGATTAATTTTGTAATTATTTACAATAGGTACATATAAATAAATTTTATTGTGGACAAATTTAGTTTTGTGATGGCTTGTGGTGTTTTATTCCAATGGTTGGGTCCATACCAATTTTTAGGAGCATTAAATGAAAATTGTGAATTAAAAAATAGAGATTTTGATGACATGATTGAATTTTGAGTTATTTATGACCAAGTTTATTTTTGGGACATGTAAAATACATGTTTTAAATCTCATATTATTTTATGAAGTTTTATTATATCAAGATCCTCCTCTATGTTGCTTTAAACTTGTACACAGGTATTTTGGCACCTACATTATACTTTATTTCTAAGAAAATTTGAACAATACATAGTCAAATCTTGTTTTGTTTATTCTTATTTTATGCGTGTATGTAGTGTATCAAGTTATGTTGATAAATAAATTATAATATCTTGTTTCATATCATGTAGCAGGTTACTAACTTCTATCCAAGATACCCCATTAGTGGTCTTGAATGATGATGAAAATGCTTAATGTTTGTAGGTCCTCTTCATTGTAGACCTAAATTAATTTATACACATGATAATGATATAATCAAATTGTATTTGTGAAGCATATCCATTTCTCATGATATATATTTCTTCCAAAAATTAATCATTGATTCCTTTAGAAATATCAGTTTGATAGACTTTGTATCTAACTTGTTCTATTTATTTTTTGGAGACTATACATATATCTTTCCACATAGTCCTCTAATGACTCCTTAGTTTGTGATATTACAAATATGTAATCCATTATCAAATATTTAAATTTTATTAGTCTTGGTATTTGGAGATAAATATAT
Organism: Torreya grandis; assembly: GCA_037957365.1. Taxonomy (NCBI): domain Eukaryota; kingdom Viridiplantae; phylum Streptophyta; class Pinopsida; order Cupressales; family Taxaceae; genus Torreya; species Torreya grandis. The sequence goes on along the minus strand of JARHVA010004283.1, from coordinate 318,007 downwards.
TTGTCATATCTTACAACTCCATGACTACATTCTTCCCCACTCCCTTGAACTATCAAATGACTACATATTTGAAAGTAACTATAAATAATTTCAACTTATAAACATATTTATTGTGTTCATAACTATGACACAAGTATTTGAAATTAAAAATGAACCTTTTTAACGCATGTTTTAAATTCTAGGAAATATTATTAGCTAAAGGTGAGTAATGAATGATGTCTCTAGGCTTTGTTAAGCAAGATAAAAATATTCTAGATGGATGAAATGGAGTGAAATCTTATGTGAATTATTTTTTAAATTCAAAAAATATACCATCTTGCTTAGTTAGATCTAGGACTATAGGTCAAAACTTCTTCTTTGGGACTAGAAGGGTTCAATACTATCTTTTGGAGACAAGTTTAAGAGAATGAAAAGGGGGATAAATACTAGAATCTCAAGTATAAGGTGACCACATTGGTACTACCACAAGGATATATTTTTTAGGGGTATGAATATCTTCTTGTCCCTTGTCCTTATATTGATTGACTAGTTTAAGTAATAACCTTTCAGTTGCTACCTCTTTAGCCTCTTCTAATTTAATCTTAGGTGATAGGGGTGAACTAGATACCTGTATACTTATATGAATTGTAATTGTTGTAGATAATGCCTTAAAATTTTATTATGTATCAAAAGTAATTTTCTAAAAAAATACTCTACCTAAGTGAAGATTCTCACATTGCATGTACTCAATCAACATTTATTTTGGATTTTCTCCCCCATCCTACATAGGGATAGTTATAGGAGGGAAATGAAATATTTTGATTAATTTAGTTTGTATAAATTGAAATATTAACTAGAAAGAAGTTATTTTAATATAGAAAGAAATAAATCTAATTCAGCCTCATATAATACTAATGATTAAAAACTATCTTAAAAAATGGAACCAAAACAATGAGCATAATCAAATAATAAATTAAACATGAGGAAATAATGCTCACCTACAACTTGATTTAGATACTTAAGGGAAAGCCATTTAATTTATTAAAATTTCTAAATTTACTAATTATTAACCTGGGGTGTATATTTGGTAAGGTGTTATCATTGTATATACAACACTGGTCTCTTTTGAGGGTTTCAATGTTTAAAGGTTGCATATAAGGAAACAAATTTTCTTAAAACAAAGTAACACACTTGAAATAATGAATTAACTCACTTGCATAAAAAGTAAAAAATAATAAAATAGATCTAAGGCTCACTTGGAAGCTTCCTCACACTGTATTGAATTAAACTTAAAAAGTTAACAAGTTCCTATATAGGGAATCAAATATAACTATAAATATCATATGGAATAATTGGGAAATGAAGAATGCATACACATAATGAAAAAATGAATCTATACTAACTATGAGATCTTTACCATAATTACTCTCAAGTGAGATCTACCTCAATTGGATTTGTGTTATAATCCATTCCTCTTATTGAATATGATTACTTAAAACTATTATATTGTATTAACGAACATTTAGTAATGATAATATTTATACAAAAAACTTACAAAGTTTGTAGAACAAGATTCTCAATATTATTTTACTCTATCTTAGGATTTCTTACTTGATACTTGCTAACCTATGAACTACTGCCTACTCTTTAAATGGAGAAGGAAATTTATTATTTGAATTTTTTGGTTACAAAAAAATATGATCTACCTTATTTAATTTATCATAATTTAGGAGAAAAATATACACATTATTATAGTAAATTTAATACTAATAATTAGAAAATAAAAAATTAATATGGCGCAAAAGGAAAATAATTTGTTCCATCATTGAAATGGATAAAAAAATTATGATAAGGCATTTTGACATTGAATTTCCATTTTACGTGGTTATAAGAATGACTGTACTCCTCAATTATGGAATAAATCCACTTCAAACTATCAACTAGCCATCATAATTACCACATGCATTTAAAAATAGGTACTACAAATAGCTCAATTACTAAATTTTTGATACAAATTATATTACCCAATTTGTATGGGCTAACTTACCTAATTGTTATGGGTTAGTTTGTGAATTATCTAGCCATGTCACATAATTTCTAGGGTATCTTCTGTACTTCATAGTTTATCTTTAAGATATACATGTAATTTATTTGTAATAAAGACAAAATAGTAGTGATGATAAATGATACTATATTATTGATAAAATAAATAGTTTTAACATAAAACACCAAAGATATATACAACATGTTCAATTAGTACTATATAAGAAAAAGGGCTACAAAAGATAACTTTGATATTCTTCAGGGATGATTAAAAGGGATCAACACATGTTTTGAAAGGTCATTCAGGGTTAATTTATTAGATTATTTGGATAACCCCATCTACTTTGTTATGCCATCTCAACTACTGGACTTGATGTCAAAGGATACTATGTAGTTACTACATATAATTTCCTACTAATATAAAAATTGAGATCTTGTAGAGCCTTGTACTTTTTTTCATCATGATTGTGAGATTTTTAAAAAATATAGTATATACTTTGATATTATCACACAAAATGTTGTACTAAGTGAAAATTTTAGGTTGCATGGTCTCCTTCATGACATAAATCAAAATAATATCTTTTCATTCTAGGTAAATTATTCTAATTATGTCCTTTCCCACACTCAATGCACCATATATCCAACCTTGTTTTATTTCCTTCCTTTATTTTGACCATTCTACACAATACTGTGTCTAATTTGACATTAGTGTTTTTATTATTGGGGGGGTATTTTCCACAATCCTATATTTTTTGCATATTAATTGCAATTGATCTTTCCTTAGCTTATGTTTGGAACCAATATTGAGCTTTATAAAATTGAATCTTACTTCATAGGATCTCAAAAAACCATGAAACTTTATCAAGATCTTGAAACTAAAAATTAACTTTATTGATGACATGAAAAAACCAGTGATCATAACTCCATATAAATTATTTAAGCTTTTTTCTAATTTACTTAAGATCTTGAATAGTTTGATTGATACACCTCTACATGTTAAATTTTTATATCATCTTATCTTTGACTTCTTTTAAGTTAAAATTGGATTAATTATTCTTAAATATGAAATCTAGAGCTCTTCTAGTCAATGTTTTAATAAATTCACATTTCTTGTTAGCATATGTCATGACACCCTTAGCCTACTAATTAATTTAACAAATCAATAAGTACTTCTCAATGTCAATAGACCCATCACAAGGCATCAATAAGACAAAATATCCTACATGAAGAGCCATACTTCCTAAATGTAGTCTATTTATATTAGGTTTATTAGTGTTTTCACTAGTGTGTGGGGATAAGTTATGATGTTGATAGGTATGTTAAGTGAGCTAAAATTATGAGTTATGTTGGATTCACCTTCAATTTCACTCTTATGCCTATCTAAATCCTCTACATCTTCAAACCACTTCTTAATCACTGTTATATTATTAAATATATCTAGCTTAATAACCCTTATAATTATAGTGGGTGTATCAGATGTGTACCCATTAAGTGAATGAACTATCCCTAGAGTGTCAATAATTATCACCCCTAAACCAATATTGGATCGATTTTCCATTAGAGCATCTCAAAAAGAATATCCTTCCCATTATACATATAATTTTTGCCATTGTAGTTGCTTATTAAAACTAAAGTTAAGATGATTTAACTAATCTATGATTCCTTATTCAATATTTTTTGTTCTTCTTCCTATTGATCTTCTATGTCGGTCTCAATTTCCTATTCTATCTTTGAATCCTTTTTAATATTTACTTTCTCTTCAATATATAATTTATTTTTGGTCTCATTTTTCTCATTGTGAACATCAAATTCATTATATTCTTGTATAGGTATAGTCACTCCACTACTCCTACTCATAATTGCCTTCAACCTTTCATATTATACAATTATCTACTTGTTAGATATTTTATGTTAGCATAACTCCCTTAGAATCTAAAATAATATTTTAGCATGTTATGAATTTTATTTATCCATTGGTCTAAATTTATTTTCAAGTTTTAATTGGTCTAGTGTCTAATGTTAATATATCCTTAATTCATATCCTTATAGCTCACATCCCCATGTTTCCTTGGTTGAATACTCCATATTAGTTGGAATCGGTACCATGTATTTTGCCATATAAAAAAATTTCAACAAAAGTGAAATAATATTAAAAAGTTTACCTCTGATTCCTATAAAAAATAAATAATATGCATTTTTAAATGCATCTTACCCTTGCATAAAAAATCAACAACATACCCATCAATGGTAGTATTCAATAAATGCTTAATCTCATGTGTCCACTAAGTGTCTAGGTTACACAATTATTATATATTCTCTTCACTCCAACCAATGTGTTTTGTGATGAAAGGTATGAAGTAATAATATTCAAGTACATATAGCTATGTTGTTAATAGATCAAGCAATTTTCACTATAAAATTTCATAAATTTTTCCATATATATGAGTATAATTGCTCATTTGGGCATGTGATCATTGTGTAACAAATTATTCCTCTATGAATTCATGTATCCTAAAATTTAGGAAATTATCAAGGTCCTTTTGACTAGGCAACCATCTTGATATTTTGTGGTCTCAGTAATGGAACCATTATTGGAAGTGATCCCTATATTTACTCATCGGGACATGCTAATTTTTGTAGTATCAAGAGTTTCAAAAAGATTCACAAGATGTTAATTTTTAATATTGAGTCATAAATATTAAATAGTATGCTATAATATAATTTTTTTATCTAAATTAAATACAAATATAATATCACATTTATTCTCATACTTATCATACACTCATGTATAGAAAAATAGTTTCAAATCAATACTTATGTAAATTATAGTAAAATATCCAATGGTAATATAATTTTTATCAAATAATACACACTCAAAATAAAATATGAAATCGAACACTCTTAAATAAAAAACTTGTGTACCTTTCACACATATAAACTTATAAAATGCATGTGAAATATACTTCACATCTTACTAATAAAACTCTTAATATTCAAGTTTATTCATACATGTGTAGATAATAAAATTTATTATTAAGTACTTGATAATTATAACTTTAAATAAATTTACCAAGAATGACTTACGTGCACATGTATGGTCATAACTTTCTATTATCTCACAACTACACGCTACCTTATGAGTTTGAACCTCTATGTTTGTTGTAATTTTTTCATGAAAACCTTGAAGTCTATCCCAAACTAACTTATTATCTCATACAAACATACATATACCTCAATTTATATTCCTTCTATGCATGGGGCACTAATGTTAGATTGGGTCAATACCACTAGTTGATACTGACATGTGCATGTTGATAGTGACCCTATCCCAGTAATGGATAATTTTTATAATAAAATATTTCCTTAGTGTTGGCCCATTTTACTAGAATTTTAGTGGTGTGATAAATTACCTAAATATACTCATCTATATAAATCAAAGCATCACTTGATATGATATTTGGTACTTATCTGGTACATATTTACACACTATTACACATTGAGCGATTCTATCCTATTCCTCTAAATTTACAAATAAATCACTAAGAACATATCAAAACCAATTCAAAGAAATAATTTTTAAGTTTCAAATCCAAATAATTAGTTTCATTGATATAGTGAAGAAACATAATTTTAAAATCACTCTACGTCGAAGAACTATGTATGGCTTGATTTTCTCCATAGAACAACAAATACATAGGTAGTGGTTAATAATTAATGTGGGTGATTGGGGTTAGATTAGACCATTAAAATTTTATAGTTTTTACAAGTTTATATCCCTCAAAAGCACATCTAGTGTTTCAAGATGAAGGAGGATGGTTTCTATAATTGTGTGTATCATTAGGGTTCAACATTAAACAAACATAGCTTTAAGAGACATGAGAAAATGATAGTATTGTCACATAACCTATTTTTCATATAGGTCACTATTAACCACTATAGGCTAGTATCAACCATTGATAATAATGTAAAGATAGAAAAATGACCTTATGTAGATATAAATGTAGTTCTAGATCTATATGAATCATAATTTATTTAGTCTATTTTACACTGCTAAAAGGAAATAAAAGTTAGATATTTAATTAGGAAAATTAGTACTTATCACTTTGTTGTAATTATTATATTTATCATATGCCACTTGTTAAATCATTGCAATAAATTTTATTATTTAATATTGAGATGCAAGCTTGAATTTTATATCCATCTATCTGAATTCACATGCTAGTCTCTATCCCATTAGGGTTTTTGAAACTAAATTAGGGTAACATATATTGGTGAATGTGTAAATTTATTGAATTGTGCCAAACCATAGTCTCTCTAAGGGTTTATCCCTTATTTTTTACACTTAGAACTAATTAATAAATTAAAATTAACTCTAAAGTAAAGTAAACATAAAATGTGGTCTAGGAAGGTAAGTAAGACAACCTACTATAAAAGTATAGTGATATACATAATTTATAGAAGTTGTAAATTAATAAAAATGGTAACTAGGGTTAGGGTTAGAAATATGTATTTTTAAACTAATTTATTCAAACTATGTTATTCATCCACTAACAGTGACTATATTAAACTAATTATAAAAAACTACAAACATAGTGTTAATTTAAAATAGTTATTTTTTGTATTTTGGGACAAGTGCATAGTATCAGGACATACACCATGTATTGTTATTCACTAGTGTGACTCTATCTATGTTGACTATGTACTAAATATAAAAATATGGATAAGTTCACCTATGTTTGAATATTTTATGTTTATGTGTGGAGCCTTTTGGATGCATAGATCATAAATCTACAAACACAATGTTAATTTAAAATAGTTATTTGTTGTATTCTGAGACAAGTGCATAATATCAGAGCATACACCATGTGTTGTTGTCCACTAGTGTTAATTTATCTATGTTGACTATGTAATAAATATAAAAATATGGATAAGTTAACCTATGTTTGAATATTTTATATTTATGTGCAGACCCTTTTGGATGCACAAATCACCTACAAAAATAAAACCATAGATTGAATAAGGACATAAACAAGATCAAATGCTTAGGGGGTGAAATGGGGAAGTGGGATATGGTCAAAATATCTTTAGAAAACCCCTTTTTGACTGAATAATGCCTAAATAGTTTGAATGGACCTTTGGATTATGTAGTTCTACCTTTGGGGAAGATTATATAAATGTAACAAATAAATTTGATTAGAATGCTTGAAAAAATATGGCCTCAACCTAAAATAAAATAATGTTAACTTGGTCATTGACTATGTTATTGTAGCATAATTATAATAGGGCTATTTTATGAATGGGTTAATTCTTTTGAAATTTATTTTTATAAGAGAGTGTTAGATAGAGTAATATGGGGTGGGGGGTTTAAAGTGAGGCACTTGATGTGATCTTATAAGATAATATTTGAATTTTTTTTAATAGCTAACCTAGTGTCATGCACAATAAAACCATTAGGAAGCATTCCATTTTAAAAAACACCAATTGGAGCACTATATATAAGTCTGCACTAGTGGATAAGTGTATAGTGTGTCCCTATCTACCTAGTGCTCACTTGTATAGAATGGGTAAAGGATTATAAAACTGGAATGATATTCAAGTATCTACTGATTAGGGAATAAAAAGAAAAAAATAAGGAAGTTTAGAAGATTTCATTATTAATTACAAGACTTTGAATGATTTCATATAGATAAATTTCCATAAGGATCATGAGTTTCCCAAGAAAGATAAATTTGTCAAGGTCCATCATTTTCAAGAATTTATTGATCAAAATTTAGTGTCTACATTCCACTCCCACCCTTTTATTCTAGTGATCTATAATTACTAGAGTAAAGGAAAATAATACATATATGTGTATACACACTTTATCTTTGTCATGGCGATGTGAATGCTACCTTGTTGAGGTATGTGGAAAACTATTGAATTGAGAGTGATCAAGTCTTAATTTAAATAACCAGTGTAGATTTTTGAGTTGGAAAGATATGTACTCCAACCCTCATAAAGCACTTTGTAATATGTGAAGAGATAGGATCCAAAAAAGTGGTTCTCTAAATTGAAACCAAAAAACTAAGCATAACTAAGCTCTCATGAAGTCCACTTTTTAAATTAAAATAGAAGAGGTGGGAACCAATAGATGTCTCACTAAATTTTAACCAAGACATGGAGAGTCACTAAGCTCAAATTTGGTCCACTTTAAATGTTGTATATGAATATATATTTGAAATGTAAATTCTCTAAAACTTGATATTTGATTTGAAAAAGAGAAAATATGATTTTTTCAAAGAAATATCTTGGTTATGAATACATATCATGCCAATTATACTATATAGAGTGCCAAATGTGATATTTCAAAAATTATTTGAAGCCTTGTAACTATCTTTGCATAAATGTGTATGTGCTCAAGTAGATAGAAGAATAAAGTACATAAGCAAGTTTAATGCCCCCAAAATATATATTTTTTAAATTTTTGTACATTGTAAGTTTTAATATCTAAAAAATTATTTCTTATAAAATCCCATTGTGATGCCCCCATTTTGAGGTGAAGTAGATTTTCCACAAATCACTCGTCTTAAAATAAAAAGTGAGAGAATTGGTGAAATATATATTGAATTTGTATTCAAATCTTAGAGATGTAACATTGAATCATTTGAAAATTTTGTGTATTTTATTTTCATTGTGTAAGTTTGATATAACATTATAGTAATGAATGAATCATGTAAAATTTGTGATTGTTGCATATGTATTGTAAACATAGTAGTTTAAAATTTGAATAATTGAAGCACATAGATATTATTCACATGGTATGCATCATGGGAACATGTATATATAAGTAAATACATAGTAGTGCATGAAAAGAATCATTTCACCATAGTAGCCAAATATCAAACATATAATAAAAGTTACACAATTGTCACACAAGAAGGCCTAGAGGATGAATATAAAGGACATGTAATTTGTCAAAAAGAGTGTAAAAAATATTTGAATAAGTCCACACATTCATCCCAAAGTTTGAATACAAGGGACACAAAAATGTCAAAAAAATCATGGAAGTCCCAAAGGCCACACACAATGCATTATTGTGCCATACAAGTAGGGTGTATAATGAACATACACAAGGCCAAGGGCTGCACATAATAAGAAAATAAATTTGAATCATGATATTAAACTAAAATAAGTATATGAAAACATATAATAAATGAATATAGAATAGGTTAAGCATATGTATCTATGTTTTATTTTAGAAAGTAACATATTCATCGAGACATATATGAAGATAAAATTGAAATATTAAAGAATGCTATTTAATTTATAGACTAACATAAAAAATAAACTATTCATAAATAATACCTATAAGGTGATCATACAAAATAATGTGATGCCCCTAGTTAAGAAAGATGGTTGGGTGAAAGGATTCACCAAAATAGAAACCATGTAGCTTGAAACATAACTGGTATCTTTAAGAAGTCCCTATGACAATTTTTAAGTTTAAAATAGAGAGAAATATGCATACATATAGGTTAAAAATAGGGAAAAGGTGTGTAGTGCACCATTGTATTCCTATTATGACTTTGTCTAGATTGGCTATATTTTAAAATTTCTGATCAAGAAAGCTTTTGTTGTAAGTGAATATTATTTTTCACTATAAAATTTATCTTATTATGACTACAAAAATGTAATTTTTAAGACTTAAATGCATATTATAATTCCTCATTCTTTCAAATATTTGCCTTAAATCAATAATGTGATCTTGTTAATGTTTGGATTTTGATAATAAATCATCCACATAATCTTCAACTATTTTATGAATGTAATCATGAAAATTGTGAGTCATGGAACATTGATAAGTTTCTCATATGTTTATTGATCCAAAAGGCATAAAAATAAAACATAATGTTCCCCATGGTGTGTTGAATGATGTAATTTCTTAATTAGTGACATTTATCTTGATTTGTTTATATCTATAAAAATTATCCATGAATGACGTCTCATGTCTTGCTATGGAATACACAATCATATTGATGTTTAAAAGTGGAAAATCATCCTTGAGACAAGATTTGTTGAGATATTGATAATTCGCATAAAATCAAATGCCCTAATTAGGTTTTATTACCAGGATAATATTAGAAACCCATTTGAGATAATCAATAGTGTGAATGAATCCAACATCTAAAAGTCTTTTGACCTCATTGTTGACTAATAAATTAAATTTTTGATTCAAATTTTTGATTTTTTTTTCTTGATTGGTTTGACATCAAGATATAATATAATGTTATGCATATCCACTTCAAGATCAATACCAAGGATATCTTTATATGCCCATGCAAAAAATTTAGGGCAATCATGTAAAGTTTGTTGAACAAATTTACATTCATCATATTTTAACATGTAAACTAAGATTATTGGTCATGTGTCATTTTTAGTGCCAAAGTAGAATTTGATTTCTTATTTATTAATTAATGTCGATCTATCTTCAAAAAATTGAGTAGTAGGAATAGTATTATGACTATATAATTACAACTGTGGAATAAAATCATCACTTTATCCAAAATAATCATGTTCATTAGTTGCATGAAGAGATTTTTTCTTATTATGAAAATAAGGAAGATATTAATATGCACTAGTATAATCTAAAAGAGACTCATCATTTGAAAATTCATCTAAGTTATAATTTCAGGTGAAATATAATCATCAATGACCTCAGGATATACAAAGGATAATTATAAATGTTGTTATCTTGATTATGAACCATATAACATTATTTGGTAGCAAATATAAACATGGAGAATTTCTTAGTAGGATTATGTCTATGAGAAGTATACTCATAATTATAACCAAGGCATTCTTTTCCTTTATTTTAAAAAGGAAAAATATGATCAATAATACATTGAACATGCTTAACTATTCCTTTTCCCATACTATAATTATGTTTTTATAAATATTTAAGCCCAAAAATGTATTGATTAGAAGAGGGAGAAGGGTCAACTAAATTTTGTGCAAGATAATTGACCTCAAAACTTTGAGGAAATGTTGGAATGTACCAAGAATAATGTTGTATATATGGAATATAAAGATCAATAGGATGCACTAGAGCAAAATATTTGAAAGGTTATTGATCTAAAGGGAATATATATACACCCCTAATAACTAAATTATAAAAATGAATCTAAGGGTAAGGGACACCATTCATGTCATGTATCTAATGTTGTCATAATAAAAAAATGTAATTAAGATCATTACGCATAACTTGACATACTATAGAAATAATACATGGGCCTAAAGTGATATTTAGTGTAATTACCCCAAGTACTTGATGTGGAATATTGTCAAGTCCATTAATAATCATATCATAATGGCTAAAGTCCTTTGAATTTATGCCTAATTAGTTTAATAAAGATATATTACAAATATTTAATCCAGATCCATTATCAATGAGCACACATTTTGTCACTTTATTTTGTATAAAAACTTGAATATACAAGGGTAAATAATTATTGATAATATGATGTGGTGGAAGGTATTATTTTTCAAAAGATATTATTTCCTTGGTCTAGGAATAGTATTAATTATAGAATCTATATAATGAGGTTTAAAATTATTTGTATAGTATATCATTGTACACTGGAGTTATTTATAAAATCTCTAAGAGGGAAATGTTTGCATTGCTATTATTTAGTTGATATAAGATATCAAAGCCTCTTGGTTAGTTATATTTTTCTAATGGAGGAGGAGTTAGATGAGGACTACTACCTCATCTAGGGTTAACAACATGAACATTATGAGGTGCATGCATGGTAAATGTAAGAGCATTAATTTGGTTATTATAACATTGAAAACTATCATGTGCCTAAATTTTATATAAGATATCTTTGGGAACATGATTATATGTGAAGAAATAATGTACATGTGTGATTAAATTATGAAAATTAAAATATATTTATACAATAAAGTGAATAAGGTTATGTACAACATGAGATAAACATTATTTATTGAGCCAATTATAAATGTAACATCTAAAAAAAATAAAGAGTATGTACGCCAATGTTACATAAATGAAGTAAAAGAAATATGATTATGTATACAAGATAAAACAACAAATCTGTGATCTAAAAAAATAGTGAAGCAAAAATAAAGGATGAATGGGTGATCTAGGCAAGGGTCTTGAATGATTTGTAATATTTTATATATAATTTATTAATCATTTAGTAGTGTTGACTCAATATTTTAGAGTAATAAATATGGAGGTAGAACCATACCCACAATCTACTAAACCTAGTTTCAAGGGTTAGTTGAGAGTAACTTCCCAAGGTTAATTTCTTATCAGTGCACTATATAATTAGACACATGGTATAAATTACTATTGGTGTAAACAAGGGGATCCTAGGTGTTCCCAATATATTGTGAAGTAAGTGTAAACTAAAGTATCTATCTAGATATATACTATGACTATGAGTATTAGGGTAAACCCCTCATTCCATGATGTTTGTAAATAGAACACCACATAACCATTCATGACAATAAAAAAGTATTTTTAAAACTACTAAAAAACAATTTATAAAATAAGTAAAATCAAATGAAAAACAAAACTAAAATAAAAATTGAAATATTTTTGTGTATAGCAGACAATAAAATCCAACCCAAAGTCATAATAAAGAGCCTATGTGTCAGTATATATTCATGGTGATAAGAAAAAAAATTTCATTGTAGAATTGTTCTAAGGTCAAAAAATTTGAAGTTTTATGTTAAAAATAATATCCAAGGTTGAGGACTATATTATTTTAGTTTCAAGTACTTATAGAATCAAACTAAAACCCTAGGATAAAAATAAATAATCAATAGAAGTAATGTTCTATTATAAAAGTGGGTTCACTAAAATGTTTATTCTTATAATTAATTAATGAATGGAAATTAAATCTAAATTAATATAAACTTAAAATATGATCTAATAAAGTAAATAAAGTATCTTAATATAAAAATATAGTGATATGAAATTTTTATAGAAGTTGTAAATTACTAAAAATAACAACTAGGGTTAGGGTTAGAGATATGTCCTTGAAAATTAAATTAATCAAAATATGTTATTCATTCATTAATTGTGACTATTTGAAAATGATTATAAAAACTTAAAAACATAGTGTTAATTTGAAATAACACTTCACTATATTTTGGGAAAAAGTGTGCAATATCAAGATAGGGTCATAGGGTGTTATTGTCAATTATTGAGACTCTATCTATGTTGATTACTTAATATAAAAATTTGGATAAATTAACCTTTATCTAAATATTATCTATTTATCTATAGATCTTATGGATACATGGATCACCTACAAAAGTAAAATTATAGCTTGTGCAAGGACACAAATAAGATAAAATTCTTAGGGGAAATGTGGGTAAGTGGGATATGGTTGAGCTATCCATAGAAAACCCTTTTTGATTGAGTGATGCCTACATAGTCTAAATGGACATCATACCTATGTAGTTATTCTTTTGGGGAACATCATATAAATTCAACTAACAAATCTGATTACAATGCTTGAAAAAATGGCCTCAACCTATAATAAAAAATGTTAGCTTAGAAAATGACTACATTGCTATGACATACTTATGGTAAATCTCTTTACAAAATAGATAAATTAGTTTTAAATTTATTTTTACAAGAGTGTGATAGATATATTAATGGGGGGGGGGGGGGTTCAAGTGAGGCAATTGATGTGCTCTTATAGGATAATATATGAATTTTTTTGTTAAATAACCTATTTTCATGTGCGGTAAAGTTGTTAGGAAGAATGTCATTTTAAATAACTAGTAGTTAGAGTACTATAGAAAAGTTTGAACTAGTGGACAGGTGCACAATGCATCCTTATCTGCCTATGCACACTTGTCCATAATAGATAAAGGATTATAAAATTGGAATGGTAGTGAATTATCTATTGATTAGGGAATAACAAGAATAAATAACTATAATACTTTGAATGATTTCATATATATAAATGGTTATTGGAGTGGTGACTTGGGCAAGAAAGGTAGAAAATTCAAGAACTAGTATTGTCAAGCATTTATTAATTAAATTTTAGTGTCTACACTTATAGGTTTTTAGATTTTAACCTTAGGGTTTTTTTTAGATCCATTTTATAATTTTTCCCTAACAATACACATTGCCCTTGGCTATAATGAATAAACATTGTAATTTTTTAATAATGCAAGTAATGATGGAATTGTTCCACTTGGATATGTTAGATTTTTATTAGTCATATAATCAAATTGATCAAATATAAGAAAAATAATAAGGGAAAAATTAAAAATTCACAATCCCAATCCTTATATAAATAATATTGTTATAATATCCAATCCAAGTTTCCTTTTGTTAGAACTAGATGCCAAAGGGTATACATGATTCATTTTGATTCTCTTCCCCTAATTGTATGAGTTACCATCCCACTCTGATTATTCACCCATAACTTATTTTGGATTTATGATCAATTCTATCAACCATAGACAAGGTAGAGTGCACATCATATGTGGAAATATGAAGGTATTCAACTTTTTATTCCTCAACCCCCTCCACCTCTAACTAATCAATCCAATAAACACAAAGGGTATGACAAAATAGATCAACTAAAGAACACCCATGATAAAATTTATACCTTAGATTTACTCAAGAGATAAATAGTTTACAAAGACATCTTATATGAGGCATTGTGTGAGACAAATATTCCAAGTGACATATAGCTATACTATTTTCATATATCATGAATACATTTAAGGATATAGAAAAAGTAATTAATTTTGAAAAGGAAGACTTACCTCCTAAGAATATTATATATCAAAAGCTTCCACCATTCATTTAAGTTGAATTTCAAACCACAATTGTCAAACACATAATGATTTATAATGTATTAAGAGTGAATATTTTTATCAATAATTTATTAAAAAAATTATATATAAGTATGAATGATATTTATAAGTCAGATCAAACCATTAATGGACTTGATAGTACCCCATATTATATGTTTGGGACAAATCACTGCATATAATATTGAGACCCAAGATGCTTTCCAAATTATTTCAATTCATGCATTATTAGTTACATGACAACTTATTTTTTGGGTGATATTGGATACATGCCATGGAAGTGGTACCATCCAAATTACATATATGTATTAAGTTAATACATAATGGCTATTCGTATTCATTTATTATAGATGAAAATCCCTTTAGATATTGAAAATTGACAAGCTACTAATCAAAACAAAGAAATTTTTGGGTATTATTACATAACAATGCATGCTCAACCCATCCCATGAGATAATAGGTATACATATAATGTGGGTGAATAAAAAATAAATCATTAAAAAACCAAATATGAGTTTTAGATAAGATACACAAAAAGCACTATAGTTTACTATAGAATAAGAAGATAAAATCCTAGATCTCCCTCTTTTGATCAATTTTGAATATTACAATTGCATATTTATATATTGATATGATAGTAATAATTATGATATGTAAGATGGAATAGATGAAAAATTGCACAAGTTGAATTTTAATCCTATCGATCCAAATGAGTACTTATCTCATAACATTTTCACATCTACTGGTCCAAGAGAGTATCAAGATAGTTTGTATATAAATAATGATAAGGTTTAATCTAAAGAACAATCTAAAAAGGGCAAAGGAAATGCCATAGTTCAATATAATCAACTTAATTATAGTACAAACACTTGTAGTATTAGTTCACAATAGTAGAAAAATAAAATCCAAGATTTATGTATCATGGTTACATCACTTAAGGAAAATATTTCATGTGTTCACAACCTTGAGGGTGTTATTGCTAATTACAACTTTATTTCTTCACTAAATATATTTGGGACTCAAAATATTACCTCAAAGGAATTGGTTATAGAACAAAATACACCTAAAACTGTTCAAATAGTTTACACAAGGTAATTAAGAATCTAAGTAAAATTCTAAGAGACATACTTAGAAACAAGTTAATCAATCTACCTCTTGCACATACCATGAATAATTATAGATACTATTATGATTATCATAGAATGAATTAAAATCATACATATAATTTTTTAAAATTAAAATCATTCATTAAAAATCAAGGCATGATTGCAGTAAGTTAATCACCAGCCAACCATGATACAAATGAGGTTAATATAGATACACAACAAATGAAGTTTATATTAATTGATATTGGACCCATACATTGATAGCCTAATTAGTTTAAATTATAACCTATTTTACATAGATTATTTATGTTTTATTGATTTATTATCCATTCTATTATTCTATTTTGACATGCATGTGTTCATTTTCACCTACATAGACCATTTATCTTGCCCTTAGGTTTATTTTAATTCATCCCTTGCATTTATACTATTTATCTAGATCCAAAAATTTGTGTCACTTATCTTACAGTGATTCTAGTGCACATCCTTTGTATCATTCTACTTTATCACTATTACATATTAAGTAATTATAAATTCTTGTGGCTTCCAATAAGCTTACATACATACATACATACATACATATGTATTCATATATACATATCACATGAGCACACATTTATTCTTACCCACTTGAGGCATGAAAATCCTTATCTCCACATACACTATTAAGCTACATTGTTGTGATACACATATACAATGGGGGCATATTTCTTACTTTCACTTTATCCACACTGCTACACTATCACATCTAGTGTGTACTATGCCTTGACACATGTTACAGGTTATTTGAATCCTTACCATTATTATATTTTCAAATAATTCATACTTGAACTTACTTGACTATATCAAATAATTCAAAAAAATAAAAAATCAAAATTTAAAAAATACAAAAAAAATTAAATATTTCAATAAGTAAAAAAAAATAGAATCAGGACCTAAGCATGACATGATTATGATATTATACTATTTACATATTTTATTTATTACATGTTTGTTAAATGGCATATTATTTTCATACATATATGAATTTCATGGTTTATGAGTGTGATGTAGGACATACTAGTTACACATGGACACATATAAGTTGGAATTTAATCTACCTAGTGGCCAATACAATACTAGGGGTATCTTATTCCACCTATTTCAATATTACATGTTATATGTTTCTATAACCTTATACCATGTTAAGATGCATATATTTCTTACACATGTATTTCTAGTTACTTATATCTTACATAATGTTACATGAATATTCTATTATACTCTGATGTGACATTGATACATATGGCTAGCATAGATTGGTATTTACTTATCCTATACTTTGTTGATGTTTTTACTATCTTGCATGATAGGATATTCATGCTTGCCTATTATGTGTTAACCCATGGTCATATTTGAAACATATTTATGTCTCTTTCTTGTGACCCTTTGCTTTGTTTGATGTGACATATTTATGTCTCTTTCATGTGGACCTTCATAATTTTTTATGAGACATACTTATGTGTCTTATTCATGACATATTTATGTCCATTTTGTGTGGCCCTTGGCCTTTTTTTTAACATATTCACATCCCTTGTATTCAACTCTTGTCCTTATGTGTGACACTAACTCTTGAGCTTATTGAGCTTATTGAGATTGATTGGTTTCATGATCTATATCATGCATTATTACTACATAGTATTATTTATTTATCTTTTCAATGATAGTTACTATTGTGTGATTCACTAATACATCTATCTAGACATAATAGTTATTTACTTAGACTACATAGGTTACATACATACCTTGATTGACATATACAGATTTATGATAAAATATCTACATGTTCACATGATTATACATGACATGATAATATTAAATTTTACTTTAAGATGAGTAACTTACATGACACATCCCTCATCTAAAAATATGGGAACTACAATGGGGTTGTCATAGAGACATAATCCTCCATTAATTCAAATTAGATTTTGGAATAAGAGTAAATTTTTTGGATATCCAAAATGGTTTAGATATAAAATGAGTCTAGTTACATGATATATATTTGAATATTAGTATATATCATGGAGGCATATGCCTTATGTATAGACTTACTTTATAAAGGCTTGAGTATAGATTCATATACACTTGAGTGAATATGTATAGGAATATGTACATAATTTAAAGGCACATGAACTATAAGTTATCGCATATACATACATTTGAGATATAGATTCTTAGATCCAACATATAGATGCATAACATTATATATCAATTATTACATACTCATGGGGCATGATACTAGTTCATGCACATACATACTATGATAGTTTATAGTTTGCATAGTTTCAAAAGTGGCATGATATGGATTCATGAACACTTACATAGATTGTAGTGAGTGCTATTACATTTTTTTATATGTAAAACACTTTTCAATTTGAACTGAATAACAAGCAACCTTGAATCTATAAATCCATTTTTAATGATTGATTCATGTTTGTATAGGTAATGTACATTGAAGTTCAATGATTCTTAATGAATATAATTTATTATAGAAAAATCATCATTTGGATCCCATTGTTTATCAATCTTGAGTATTTATTTTTGTTAGTACGCCATGTACTTATCCCCACATTTATGAGGGTTGGGCCATGTTTTATTCCCAACCTAAGAGATTTAATAGTTGTAAAAATTAGGGTTTGATCACCATAAATTTATATATGGTT
Organism: Torreya grandis; assembly: GCA_037957365.1. Taxonomy (NCBI): domain Eukaryota; kingdom Viridiplantae; phylum Streptophyta; class Pinopsida; order Cupressales; family Taxaceae; genus Torreya; species Torreya grandis. The sequence continues at coordinate 299,331 of JARHVA010004283.1, read as the reverse complement.
AAACAAGATGAACCATTCTCCAAGTGTTTTAACAAACATAATCTTCTCTAATGTTTCAAAAAAGAAGTATAATATTGAAAACATCATAAGGTAAGCATGTTTGTAACCAACACACATGTGTACTCCTTCATTGCTCTTTAGTTTTCATATTTCATTTTCAAATTTAAAATTTAAATTTATGGACATTGACTACCATATGTTTTTATAGGTTTTACTTTTGAATGATAGATATAATTGGAGTTTCATACAAAAGGAAAAGTATGTTATATACACTCAGGGATACTTTTTCCATTTACTCTATAAGTTCCATTACTAGAATAAAAGAGGGACAATTTTAGATACTCAAATATGGTATTAATTAATTGTTAATGAAAATCTTGACATAAATTTACCACACATGAATTACATGCATAAGTTTGTCTTAACCTGATATTATCTCACATCTATGTGTTACCTTATGAGTTTTACCTTCTCCATTTACTATAAAAAATTTACAATAACCATAGATTATATGTCAAATCAACTTAATATCTCATACAAACATCCCCAGACCTTTAATTTATTCTTGTATGCAATGTTCACTAACGTCAAACTAGGTTAGTATCTCCAGTTGATATTGACATGCACTTATTGATAATGACCCTTTTATAACATTAAATACTTTTTAAAATCAAATATTTCCTTAGGGTTAAACCATCTACCTATCATGTTAGTGGTATGATAAATTACCTGATTAGATTCATATATAAAAATCATGGCCTCACTTGATAGGGGGATTAGAAATTATTTGGTACACATATAACACTATTGTACATTAATAAATATTTACCTATTATTCCTAATTTATAAATAATTAAATAGGAGCATACCAAATCAAACTCAAATAAAGAATTATCAAGTATCAAATCCTAGTCGTTAGTTACATTCATATAGTAAAGGAAAATAACTACACAATCACACTAGGTGGGAGAAATACATGTGGTTTTATTTACCTCTTTTAATTATCAAATATGTAGGGAATGGTAAATAATTAATATATGTGATTGGGGTTAGTTTAGCCTATTACACTTTCATATTTCTTATGGGTTTATAGACCTCATAAGCACACCTAGGGTTTAAAGGTGAAAGAGACTAAATTTTAGAGTCACATACATCATTAGGGTTCAATATTGCATATATAAAACTTTAAAATATGATCAAAGGTGACCATATGGTCATAAAACCTCTTTTCCACACATAGCACTATCAATCACTACATGTCAATATCAATAAATGATACTAACATAAAGTTGACAAAAATGACCTTGCATAGACAAAATAATTTTTGATATGGATAAATCAAATTCTACTTTAAATTTATTTTTCACTATCATAAGTTAGTCATAGTCAGATAGTCAATGAAAAAATCTAAGTACATATCCATTTTTTATACTTACTATATTTAACATATTCTATTTGTCAAATATTACAATACATTTTAGTATTTTACATTCAGATGTATGATTGAATGCCATATCTATTTATTTGAATTAAAATATTAGTTTATATCCTATTAGGGTATCTAAAATGAAATTAGGGTGAAAAAATTTGCTCAACATAAATAGGGTTTATTGTAGCTCTCTTTTTTTTCTTTTTAGGAAAATGCATTTTACACGTAGAATTAACATGCTAAACTTCATGTAACTTGAATTTTCAAGGTCTAGCCAAAATAAATGATGAAAATATAATGGGATGAGTGCTATAGTGCTTTGATGGTTATTTTGGATTGGTTAAGAGATTTAGATGGGGAAACCAAGAAGGGATAGTTGGTTAGGTTAAGCTTTAGGAGCAAATTTTTGAGAAATAGGTGGAAAAGGGTGCTCATGGTGATAAAAAAATAGTTTACCTACATCATATTAATAATTTAAGGAGGTGAATTTGGAGGTGATAGAGTTACAATAATCCTCAAAATAGATACAGACAAGGTAACAAAATGATTGATCTCTACTAGGCTCTAGAAATTAGGTGAAGTTAGGTTGGAGGACTTTTGAGATTAGATTTACTCTACTAGGTTGGTTGTGGCAAATAAATGTCATCCATGAATCAAATGAAATATGGAAAAACTAAATCTAAGGATAAAAGGGGAAAATGATCAATTTTTAAGGTTATTATATTGACGTGCTAGGATTAGGATTAGTCTCATAACTTGGGATTCTATAAGATGGGTTTACTTATCAAAATAATTTAGTTGGATAATGATGAGGTTTGGGAGAAGATTGGAGTAGAATAATTATATCTTAAATTATAAATTAATATAAATCTAGATGTTGTTCACTAGTACATAATCAGATAATCTTGAAATTTTTCCTATTATGGGGAGATGAGCTTATTCTGGGAGTGTCATCCAAGACTGAGGAAATATTTGTTTGGAATTTATTAAGGTCAACATACCCCCACTTTTGAAATTGGGACCCTTGAGATACTTTGAACCTTAACCCTAAAACCATGGCATTTTTTTAACATTATCAGAATTTAAAGATCATCCACCTTGAAATAAGTTGGCTTACTAGTTTATTGTTTTTCTTTGGGCTTCCCTAATGTTGCTAATAATTGGTCTTCATATCTTAAAGATATAGGTTTCATGGAGATTTTGCCAATGGGTCATGCTTAAAATTTTTAGATTAACTCTATTTAGGCTTTATATTTTAAAATCTCTCCTCCAAAAACCCTATCTTAAACCCTTGGTTCAAATTTTCATTTGGTAGGAACATTTGGCTAGAATATTTTAAATTTATTTTTGGACTAAATCCCAATTTTTATGTTAAGGCATGGTCATGTTTTTTAACATGACCAAACCTTAGTCTAAAATTTATTCTTAGTGCCCTTTATTTTCCTTTTGTTCCTCATATTTTTAATGTGGTCCAATGTTTTGGTAGTAGGGTCCTTTTATTTTAACATGGTCTCCTTTGTTAAAAACTTTAACCTAAAGTTTTAACCCTAAGACCTTATTGAAATTTATCAATGAAAATGAGACCTTAGTCTTAAAGATTTACCTAAGTTTCTATCTACCTGAGATTAAATTTTGTATTGGTATGGTCCTTTTATTTTCATAATCACGGTCCCTTTATTACCTACTTAGCCTAAAGCCTTAATTCTAAGGCACCGTTCATGTTTATTAACATGAATGAGACCTTAGTATTAACATTTTTAGCCTAAGTCTTATTTCATTTTAGGCCCTAACTTAAAAAACTTTCTCCTTTGAAGATATAATGGTCTACACTTCATCGTGGCCTTTAATCAAATGAAGAAAAGCCAATGCTGAAAATTCAAAGGCTCATGAAGCTCTGTAGAGTCACCACATGGCACTCACATTCAAAGTTTGATAGTAAAGGAAACCACATATTAAATAGAACCAATGGTGTATGATTGCTTAGATCATGATCAAAAGGCTCTTGATTCATCATGGCTTTTAATTGGATAGAATGTATTGAATTCAAGATCCCAAGAAGCCCCATGGATCTGCCACATGGTACTCCCACATTAGAACACAAGAATTTGATGAGATTAAAATTGATGTTTGTGTGACCATCATTTGATGTCTACATGGCCATATTTTATGTCCACATGACCATCAAATTTAATCCCTCCAAAACTAGGAACTTCATGAGCCTAAATATGATGTTCATAAAACCATCATTTTATGTCTGTGAGGCCATCAAATTTAAGCTCATCTAAACCTTTTGTCTAGGCAAATAGGGCATGTTTTATGTCATTCAAAGGGGCCACATTGATATTATGCTTTAAAAAATTTAGCATAAAAGGATTTAACCTAAGTATTTTTGTGTTTATTAATATGAAATAGAATTAGCTAAAAGTATTTTAACCTAAGTCCTTTGTATAGCTATGCAATGATTAAAGTGTGTACATCTTGCAAGATTTGACGTTCTGTGCTTCATCATGGGGGATGATCTAATGGCACAAAATTATTGATGACTTTTCAATGGTTATACAAAATACCATGAGATTGACACATTGTAGATACACATTTAATATGTGACTGGTATAAGATATAAAGCTTAGAAAGCTTGCAGAAGTGCCAAGTAGTAGAACCACAAGACTCGATGCAAAAGTAGCCAATAACATACAAGGTCCTAGATCATGATCAATGGCCTATGTTCATCATTGGGTCTTAATTAAATAGTGTGAAGTAAAAGGAATATTTTAAATGGCAATGACTAGTGATTTGAAGGTATTTATGAAAAATGCAATGAAAGTGCTAGATAGATACCAAATATGTGCCATGCAAGCACAAAATGCCAAAAATAAAGATCTTGTGTGATCAAAAAAGTAAATGTATAAAGGCAAAGGTAAAAATGAAATCTAAGGCATGTATGAGACAAATTCTAAGTAAGACATCAAGATTAAAGCTTTAGGAGAACCCCACACTTGCATAAAAGCCCTAATTTGAGCTCAGATTGATCATAGTTAAGCTAAAAGAGAGTCTAATTGTAATTTGAGCACAAAATAATTGACCCAAAGACCATTCAAAACATATTAGTAATAAATTTACAAAGTTTTGAAGACATGAAAAGTAGGAGGCAATAATTCAAGGATGAGATAGAGTTGTATTTGTCTATAGATAATGAAGGGAGGGTCTTTAAGGACACAGACCTAGACATTGATGTATTAAACATAGGCAATAAGAACTGGTTTGAGATATTTTAGACCATTGAAGAGATGTAGGGCATCACTAAAGAATAATATAATATTACCATTGTAACTAGAATGTATTATGACCTAGTTCTAGTCCAAATGGCCAATCTCTACCATGCAGCTACCAAACCAAAGGTAATCCACTATATTGACATCCTTGATCCTATTTTCAAGGATTGTAGGATTGAGCAAGGTTGGATTATTCATGAAAGGACATTTAAAATTATTGCATTCATTTCCTTATTAGCCTTGGAGAGTTATTAAAATATTATAAAACCCCAAGTGGATTTGCCCACTATTAAGGAATGGACTGGCAAGAATGATCTAGACACCATCCTTAGGCCATGGTTTCTTTAAGGGAACCATCTGATCTGAGACCCTATTAGAAAGATCCCAATTTCCTAATTTAGAGATGGGGTTAGGGTAATTATGACTTTATTGAATATAATCTTTGGATCCCCTTCAACCATTTATGTTAAGATTTGGGTGTCCTACATTTACTTTATGATAGAGAAAGGGCTCACTCCTCCAATTGGGGAGATGATCAACATATATCTAGAAAAATAATTCATAACCATTAAAAATAAGACCAATACCTAGTTGTTTATTATATCCTATTTATTTGATGCCTTACTAGCCTCCATCAAGATCCCTCATATCAAAAATTGGTCACCTGAGGGAAGATTTATAGTCTCCCACCACTAGTCAAAGTTACATATATTCAAATATAGGCATAACATCCAATTCATATGTGACTGTGTATCTATCCTTGGTAGAATCCATCACAAGGATCCCTATGCCTAGGGTAAGCCCTCTAATCAATAAATTTTTGGATCTAATAGGAGAAATTTGGTTGTATCCAAATTTTAAAGTTATCATAATTAAGGGGATTTTGATCCAACCTTACAAGTTGCCCATCTATGTTCCCATCAAGTTGGAAAAGTAAGAGATTACATACCAACTTATTAATGGTGTAGACATTTTGTGAAAAGACAAAAGGAAAGGACTCCTCCATCCCTTTCCTTTGACTATTAGTAGAATGTGCTAAAAAATTAGGATTAGGTGAATATTGTGGCTAGGCATATGGATTATTTCAAATTGCAAATTAATGAGATAAATATGTGGGACCCTAGTGGCATGGTCTCTACACACTAAAATCCAAGCAATTACCCGAACTAGTATATGCCACCAACTCAGGGTCCATGACACCATATATATCAAAGAAACTAATTTTGAATAAATATTGGCTAGGCTCAAGGGATATAACATTAGACTTGAGCATATACTGACCAGTGATAAGAATCCCCCTAGAGACATATGGAAAATGGGACCTATACAATACCATTTGCTACATGGACCTTCATGGCCCCCTCAAGAGAAACCAAAAATGGAATGGAAACATCCCCGAGCATAGATTGTATAAGGTCCTGGTAAAGATAATTTGGAAGAGAGACTTGGTGAGGGCTCATCATCCTCAATCCCTCCCTAAAGACCAGCATCTCCAATGGAATATTTGGACATGATTGCCTTAGATCCAAATGAAATAGTGGAGGATTCCATCAACGTCCTTGATGAGGATTATGGATTTGATGAAGAAGAGGATCATACTAAGGAATCAAAAGCCTAAACAAATGAGGTAGGGAAAGAAAAAGGGAAAGAGGTTACCCTAGATCTAGTACTAATGGCACCATTAAAGAAGAGAAAAGTAGAATTGGTAATGGTCCTAGTGGGATCAAAGAATCCAAAGTTAGCTTTCACTCAGCCCATGAGTGAAGTCAACCTAATTTAGTGATGAATACCCCATCTATAGACCAATCATCCCTAGTTAGTTAATCTATGGAAAAATACAAAAAATCCTCACCTAGCACCACTCATGGGCCCTAACTAAATCTGTTAACCTTGATGAACTTAATAATATCAAGCCATGGATAAGGGATTTGATGAAGGAGGGGGAGGAAAGAAGAATAGTGACCACTACAAGGTTAGATAATAAGTAGATTGATGCTTTAGGAGCATCAACTAGTACCTAGATAGAGGCTCATGAACCTCAAAAGTACACTGAACCAACTACTACTATGTAATACAATATAGAGACAGCTAGTTAAGAAAGAGTAGTGACTAGAAAGGTCACATTCATAATTAAAGAGTTCACATTCCAAAAGGTTGAGCCATTTTTAGGCTTAAATCCAATTAGGGGACAATAACCTAGTGAACTACCCATCCATAAAGAGAACATTGAAAGCCTAGATGAGGCTCATTCAACTCAAGTCAGAGCAAGCATCAGAGGTATGAAACAAAGAATATCTAACCTAGAGAAGGAAAATAAGGATTTGAAGATAAAGTCTATCTTATAGTATCTAAGGTAATGATCAAATTATTGGATGAATCCTTCTATGATATGTTTGAGGCCTTAAAACCAACAAAGCTAAGGTAGAGTGTATTGGTACCATATAACATAGTGGCCAAGGGTCTGATAACCCAATGGTAAGCTTTAGAGGATTAAATAATAAGGCTTATCAACATTTGAGTTGAAAGGTAGATTCTTGGATTCAAAATAATTACTCTAGGACATTTAAATACAATTCTAGGAATTGTCATAGAAAAGGTCTAGAGTTTGAGTGCATGGTCACAAGAATTAGATAGACTTATGAAGGATGATAAGGAGTTAATTGGGAGGATTGAACAACTCTTCAGGACCATGATAATTAATCCTACACAACCTGATATCCTAGGCATCACCAAGGATGATGACTTCAAACACAAGGATACATTGGTAACCCAAGAAATAAAAAGTAAAAGCCAAGGCCAATCTAGGGAAGACAATAGTAGGATCCTAGACATGATCCTCAATGCTAAAAAAAGGATAATTAAGGCCATAATAATTAATTAAGTGGTGGCCATAAATTATAAATAATTAAATTCTCTAGATGATAATGAGGAGTGTCTTTTAAGACCAATTGTGGACTTAGAACTAGTTAGTGAGCAACATCAAAAGGTTGTGAACATCCTCCAACAATAGCAAGAAAACTCTTAGGAGCAGGGTCTACTAACCAAGTAGTTAAATGATATTATATTTTTTAAAAGACTATAATATTTTGGAAATATAATATCCTTTTGTAAAGGCATATGCTAGTTTGTTAGCGCATTGCCTCTAGGTCATTTTTGTTTGGAAAAGAAAATGTATTCTAGAAATTTGTAGAGAAAAGACAACTATCTAAAAATATTGTACACTTATATCTTGTAACTGATTAATATACTACCTTGTCCTCCTATAAAAGGTAGTACTACCATCTTGTAAAGGGAGAGAATTTTGAGTAAAATTTGTATACTTTAAGTGGTTAATATAATCAAGGAATTCTAAAAGGATTGTCCAAGTTTGTTTGTGTTAATTGTTACATGGATTTTCTCTCAATTGCTAGTCTTAAATCTTAGTTTTAAATAGTTTAATGAATTCTAAGTTGCATCTTTGATTACAAGCTTGATAATTTTTGCTTATGCTAGATTAGTTGAATGATCTTGAGTTTACTTCATTTTATTTGCTCGGAATTAGAATATGCTAATGCTATTTGAGTGTGGTAGAAAATATTTAAAGTAAATTCAATTCTTACTTGTACTTATTTATATCATCCTTAGAGGTTTCCCTGGTGTGTAGTGAGATCTGAGCTTATATTATTTTGCACTATATATTGGTTAAATGCATACCTAGTTTAAATTTAAACTATCATAATGTTTGAGGCTAAGATCAATAATCACTTTTTTTGCCTTACCCTTCTCTTTTACTTCTTTTTAACTAGATCACTTTAGTTTAGATTTCATTGTAAATGTCCATTTAGATTAGTTTGTAGTTTAATATTTGATCATAATTCACTAATATTAGCATAAATACTAATACTTTAGAAATATTTGGTCCATGATGGCTCCCAACCATCAATTAATATAAATTTTGTGGAACAAATAAACATTACTCTGTTTCTATTTCACCATAGGTAGCATAAGTTGCCAAAACCTGCTACTCATGCTCTAAATTCCTAGAATTCTAAAATGAGAAGTGTTCATTTAACACTAGGAAACCTATGATACATTTAGAGGCATCAACAAGTCCCACTGGTGCTAGAATGAGGGCTATCTTTGTGAAGTAGTTGAATCTTTGTTAATCTTAGTGTGTTAATCTAAGATTGATGTTATCTTTGAAATTTTGCATAATTATTTGCTTATAAGTGTAAATATCATGAATATTTGTGGTATTTAACATATCTTTATGATTCATTTAGAGAAATATCATATTTCTTTGAATTTTGATGCTTAATTTTAGTAAAGATGGCTTAAGATTTGAAAATCCATGGTAGTTGAGGTTAGAATAGCTTGTTTTGATTAAATATTGGTATATTTTTCATAAATTTGGGCTTATTTTAGCTTGGAATTATAAAGTTAGACCATATTTACATAATTGGACACATCTTTGAGCTATCTTAGTCAAGGTTGACATCTTTTACTATTATTTATGCAAATCTTTACAAAATTAGCTTAATGTGCAGGTTTAATCCTTGTTCTTTATAAATATTAACTTGACACATCATATTTCAAACATGATATTAAATCTTCAAGATATAATTGCCAACGATTCAAATAAAATTAGAATCAAAGATAAGGGAACCTTTTCTTGAACTTGAAATCCATAGAAGAACCATGTGAGATAAAGGTAGGCATAAACATTCTAAATCTTTGCTAACCTCACCTCTTCAAGGTATCCATACCTTTTACCTTTGTGTAATTATGAATTGGTTGGGAGACTATTTAATCAACATACCATGTGTGGTACATGATCTCCCATGTAACACTAAAAAATACTTGCCAACATTTAGTCCAACTAGTATTGTAACTATTGAAGAACACATAAAATATTTCAAAGATTATTTAAGGTTGATAAATGTCATACATGAAGATGTAGCATATATATTGTTCCCATTTACTTTTGAATATTTTTCATATGAATGGTTTTTCAATTTTCATGATAATTTATTACTAGCTAAGATGGTTTCACTAATATTTTCATAGACCAATTTAGCAAAATTGTTAGTCCATGTGTCATATACCACTAGTTCACCACCATCAGGAGGGATGCAAGTGAGCCCATAAGGTCCTTTAATTCTAGGTTCCAAAAAATTTATAGCAAGACCATAGAACCTTATAAACTAGATGAGTTTTTAGATCTAGAAATCTGCAAAGATGCAGTGGATCTTATGACTTCTATATTTATGAAAAGATCTCTTCTGGCTATAACTTCATTAGCTAGGGATTCTTCTGAAGTAGTGATTATCAATGATCAAATGCAACCCCAGGGATAAATGGCCTACTCTATTCTAAATATAAACCCACATTTTCCCACTATGAACATCTTCCCCAATAACATTAAGAATGTTCCAACCTTGAATAAACTCCCACATTTGAATCAATTACCTTTGAGTCATGCTACCCCCAATTAGAATTTAGGATTCTTAAGTCATCCTACTACTAATGGATTCAATGAAAATGATTAAATAGGTTTAGTACCATCTACTAGTACTAAAAATAACTAGATGCACAATTATGAAATTCCCAAGATTGAGAATGAGTCTATTCTAAAAATGGTCTAAAATTTAAATACTAATTTCCTTCAGCTATAAAAATAAGTTGGCAGTAATAGAGAAAGATCTGGTAGGAAATTCTCATTCCAAAGGTTTAATAGGATTAATAATAGGTTTTAGAATGATATTTTCCATAAAAATAAGAATAATGAACCATATAATGAAAAGAGGACTATGGACATTAATCTTACTGACATTGCTTTGCTTGATTATTGTAGAGTGCATTGTACAAAAAACATGGTTAGATTTATTTCATTGAGTTTTGTAAGGCTTTTAAAGGTTTTCAAGAAGATATATACACATTTTAAGTGGTCCTTAATAAGGATAGTGATGTAGGTAATTCAGAGTCCAAGCCTGTTGATCAAACTTTCATGGTGGAGACATTTGATTTGCCTTTTCAAGAGGACAAAAAACTTGATGATGTCCTTGAAGAAATATAGGCCTTCCAACAATTCCTAAAATGACTTGTCCTTTGAGGAATAGAGAGAATATGTATCCATTGACTACCTCAATGCCTCTAAATAACTTTAGCACTCCTTGAAAAACTTTTTCAAACAATGATCTAGAACCACCTAAAGGGAGTACCTCTAAGCATAATGTTGACGCTCATAGTTCTTCAAATAAGACTGGTTATAACATTGTTGATGACATGAAAAAGATAAAATATAATATCACATTTAATGAATTAATGTAGATCACATAATAAATGGACCTCTTGCTAGAATCATTATCAAGTAAACCCAACAAACCACCCAAGGCTAACAATGCTAATGTGACTAAACATAAAGCTCAGGTAGAGTCTACTCCTTTCTTGCTCATAGTTAAGATGTTTGGTAAGAATTTATATAATTTTTTATTAGATTTTGGTGTACCCACCAATATCATATCAGTAGGTATTTGCAAAAAACTTGGCTTGACACCTATTAAGTCTGATAGAGTTGTTACTCAATTAGACAAATCTAGATTCAAGGTGATTGGGGAATTATTAAACATCCATATGTAATTAGCCTTTGAGCCTAGAGTGGATTAGTTTATTGATATACAAGTTATTGACATTCCTAATGTTTACAAGATCTTGTTAAGTAGGGAATGGACCAAAGATATGAATGTCTACATGCCCATGGATTGTTCACATTTATGGCTACCTTGGAAAGGAGTTCCAAACTAGATCAGGGTTGAGAGAGAGAAAGTTGAGGATGAAGCACATGATCACTAATTACAATGTTTTCAATGAAAGGGTCAACATAATTAACTTAGACTTTGGGGTTTTCACCCTAGATACTACAAAGTTATATGATCTTAAGAGTACTCATGTTATTCCTAGGCTATGGAAGCTACATTTTTATGGTGTTAGGTGTAAAGTTGGAGTTAGTATTATCCTTACTGATCCTACTGGTGAGAAATATCATTCATCTTGTAGGCTCTAGTTTCCATATACCAATAACCTTATTGAATATGAGGCCCTCATTTTAGTCTTACAATTTTTTGTAAAAAACAAAGTCAAAGAACTACTAGTCTATTGTGATTCAAAACTAGTAGTCAACTAGGTGAGAATCAGATATCAATGTAAAATCTCATCCCTCAAGATGTATAATTTCAAGATTTGGGATATAATTGAGTATTTTTATGCTTTTAGCATTGTTTTCATTCCAAGGGAGGAGAAAAAATCTATTGATGAGTCGGCATCTACTACAGCCAACCTCATGCCCAACAAAAACTCACCCAACTTTAGCATTTAGTTGATACCTTATCCTTCGATCCTAGATTTTATGAATCATTTTCAAGTCCTCAGTGATGATCAATAAATCTTGAACTTCATGATTAATTCTAGAGTATGTGAGGCTCACATCATTGATGAGACTGATAAAAATTCACTTAGAGAAGGCAAGTTTGATGGTAAAGTCATTCATTATAATGACAATAAAATTCCCAAAGGCATGATTACTTTAGAGAGGCTATTTGATCAAGATAAGATAGTTGAGGTTTTTAATATTCCCAAGGTAAGTGGGAGGAATACAATGCTATTGATTTGGACCCCAAGATAAACCCCAGTTGGTTAACATTGGGAATGTTTTCACTAACATTGAGAACAAGAAGGCCAAAGAGATGTTAACAAAGTACAAAGATATCATAGCTTGGTATTATGCTGACTTAAATATCTTTGATTCAATATTTAATATACCCCTTAAAGAAATTTGTAAACCCTTTAGGAAAAATTAAATACCTATGAACCCTATCTTAGAACCCAATGATATTTAAAGAAGTAAAGATATTGTTAGATGCTATAATTGTGTTTCCCGTCAGGCATTCTACCTCGGTGGCTAATTTAGTGCCAATCAGAAAGAAGAATGGTGAGATTAGGTTATGCATTGACATTAGAAATTTGAATAAAGCATATGAAAAGGATAACTATCCTCTTCCCTCTCTTGACTAGGTGATACAATTTTTTATAAGATCAACCATGATGTTTATTCTTGATAGCTTTTTAGGGTACAAGAAGGTTTTGGTTAACAAATAAGATAGGATAAAGATAAATTTAATGACAAAATGGGAAACCTTTACATAAAAAATAATGCCTTTTAGATTAATAAACATAGGAGATAATTTTCAAAGGGCCATGGACCATGCCTTCCAAGGTCTAATTGGTAAGTGTATCACTATATACATAAATGATCTAACCCTTTTTTATAAAAATAGGTAAGATCAATTTATATATTTACATCAAGTATTTGAGAGATGTAAAACATTTGGAATCTCCCTAAACCCCACAAAAAACATCTTTTGTGTTACTGAAGGAAAATTGTTGGGTCATTTCATAAATAAAGATGGGATCTCCATAGATCCTGAGAGAGTGGAAGCTATATCTAAGATATAGCCTCCAAATACTATGAAAGAGTTAAAATCATTTTTGGGTAAGATAAACTTTGTAAAAAAGTTCATTTCTAGATTTACAAAGAGGATGACATGCTAAATAAGGATGCTAAGGTCTCATGAAATGAGGAATCCAAGAAGGCATTCAATGACATCAAAGAAGCAATTAACCAAGCTCTAGTATTGATTATTTTTGACTTTTAAAAGGACTTATATCTCTATTATTTTGCATATGATGATATTATGGCTGAAATTGTAACTCAAAAGGTTGATGGGTGTGATCACCCAATATATTTCATGAGTACTAACTTTAATAATGTTTAATTTAATTATTCATTGATTGATAAACAAGTATATGCATTAGTTAAGGTAGTGAAGAAATTTAGGCAATATATCCTTAGAAATAAGGTGCATGTTATTCTTCCTAACCTTACCACGAAGCTCATGTTGAGCCATAATGAACTTAGATAATGTAGAGGTAAATGGATGTCAATTTTGCAAGACTATGACATAGAAATGAAAATGAAAAAATTGGTAAGGTGTCAAGGTCTGATCTAAATGATTGCCAATACTAGACCCAAGCTAAGTATTATACATGTTGATCAGTAAAAATTTCAAGCTAGTTTGTGGTATGATTCCATAATTCATTTACTAATTAATGTTACTTGTCCTACAGGACTAACCAGGGAGTAAAAGATGGATCTAAGGCTTGAGGTAGCCCATTATTTGATCAAAGATAGTGTATTATACAAAAATAATTTTGAAGGGATATACATGAGATGTGTCTCAAAAAAAGAATCTACCCAAATCATGAGTACCTTCCATGAGAAATTTCACAATGGGCACCCATATAAGAATGCTACAACCCATAATATACTTAGAGCTGGCTACTACTGGCTAACTATTTTCAAATATTATCACAAGTATGTGAGAGAATGTCACTCCTACCAAATCTTTATCACAAAAGAGCCTAAGGCAATAATACCTTTACAACTAGTCATGGCTGATAAACCTTTTGCACAATAGGGATTGGACTTTGTAGGGATAATCAACCCTAATTCATCAAAGGGTCATGAGTATATATTGACTACCATAGATTATTGCAAAAGGTAGATTGAAGTTGTAGCCACCAAATAATGTAGGACTAAAGAAGTGATCAGTTTATTGAAGGAGAACATATGTACCATATTTGGAACTGTAGTCTCTTTGGTGTGTGATAATGGATAAGCATTTATATCCATAGAGATGATATAATGCGTATATGATAATGGCATTTTTCTCAAGTTTTGATCCAACTATTACCCCCAAGGAAATGGAGTGTCTAATTCTACCAATAAGAACTTAATGAAATAAATCAATAAGTCTAATATAAACAAGCCTAGGACTTGGCATAAGCTTCTCAAATATCCATTATGGGTAAATAGGATAAGGGTCAAGAAAGCCTTAAAGGCATCACCATTTTTATTGGTTTATGTCTAAGAGCCTATCTTATAAATCAATCACAAGCTACCTATGTATAAATTCATTCAAAAATATATGGAAGAAGTCCAAGAGCTTGAAAATTCAAGATTACTAGACATCATATAGATGGAAGATACATGGAAATAAGTTTTTTATAATTTTAGTAGACATTAGACCATGGTAAAGAGGTGGTTTGACAAAAGATCAAAGATTAAGGTGTTAAGGCAAGGATACTTATTTCTCTTTTGGGACAAAGAATCTGAGCATAAGGGAAAACATGGCAAGTTCACACCTTTATGGATTGGCCCATAATAGATTATAGAGACATTGAGAGATAACACTTTAGAATCAAAGAATTATAAGGAGTAGATTTAACACTACCCACCAATGGGTATTACCTCAATCATTACTTCTCTACTGCTCTTCTTGAGGTCTTTATGGAGTAACTCTATAAGATGGTTAAACTTAGTGTACATAGGCTAGTTAGTTTCTTTTAATTATTTCCTTCCTATCCCTTATTTGTATATAAGCATGTCTATATCTATCTCTTTCCTTTTATTTATTAAATTACTTATTTCTATTATGTGTTTGATTTTGTTTACTTTTTCTTTGCTTCCAATAAGTCCTTTTGGATAACCTTTAGCTCAAAGTTTATTTAGTTTGCTAAAAACTTGAAAGTCCAGGAATATGGGTATGAACCTAATATATGTGCTAACTATGGATATGAAATGTGAGCCTGATGTTATGATTTGAATAAACTGGTAAATACTAATGAATAGGTTAACTATTTTATGAGAATTTAAATATTGTCTTGACATAAATTTGGTTTTAAGAAGATTTTCACTTGTAGGATGAAAGCTTAATCTGTTGAGACATAGTCATGCTTGCACTTAACAAAAATCCTTTCCTAGTATAATGGTTATATCCATAGGTGATTTTTTGAGGATCAAACACTTGACCAAATTCTTAAACCTAGCTACCATGGTTCCCAACCTTGCTAAAAGCATAAAATATCTAAATGCAAAATCAAAGGCTTTTCAAGCATAGGTGATCTGGTAATCTCCAGTGAGGCTATGGATGCCTATATAGTAGTGGAACAAGGCCATAAGTGGAACTAAAAACATCTATATCAGGGCTATGGATGCTTGGTTGGAAGTAGAGAAATTCCCAAGCCTTACCTAAACTAGAAGCATAGTTCTTAATAAATATCAAAACATTCTCCAATTTAATGTTAATGATTAAAGATATGAAACCTAGAATTTGTCCCTTGAATGCCATGATAAATAGTAAGTGGAATCAAATCACACATACAACATGACTATTTCTTAATGTTTGATCCCAATTCTACAAGTGCAAGGTTTATTTCAATCATAAAATGATATGGATAATGTCATTGATCAAGTGGAGTGGATGACTTAGTTGTTTATCTAAACTAGAGTCTCTAAGTTCAAACATATTGTTATGTTTCCCCCACAAGTCACCATTTTTTGAGGTTAACATACCCCCATTTTTTAAAATTGGGACCCTTGAGATACTTTTAACCTTAACCTTGAAACCATGGCATGTTTTGAACATTATTAGAATTTTAAGATCATCCACTTTGAAATAAGTTGGCTTACTAGTTTATGGTTTTGCTTAGGGCTTGCCTAATGTTTCTAATAATTGGTCTTCATGTCTTAAATATATAGGTTTCATGGAGCTCTTGCTGATGGATCATGCTTAAATTTTTTAGATTAACTCTATTCAAGATTCATGTTCTCAAAGCTCTCCTCCAAAAACCTTGACTTAAAACCTTGGTTCAAATTCACATTTGGTATGAGGATTTGGTAGAAATATTTTAAATTTATTTTTGGACTAAATCCCAATTTTTATGCTAAGGAATGGTCATGTTTTTTAACATGACTAACCCTTAGCCTAAAATTTATGATTAGTCCCCTTTATTTTCCCTTTGTTCCTCATATTTTTTACATGGTCTAATGTTTTCTATTAGGTTCCTTTTATTTTAACATGGTCCCCTTAGCTAAAAAATTTACCCTAAAGTTTTAACCCTAAGGCCCCATTCACATTTATCAATGTAAAAAAGACCTTAGTCTTAAAGATTTAGACTAAGTTTATATCTACCTAGGTTTAAATTTCATATTGGTAGGGTCCTTTTATTTTCCTAAACATGGTCCCTTTATTACCTACTTAGATTAAAGCCTTAATGTTAAGGCTCCATTCATGTTTATTAACATGAACGAGACCTTAATCTAAACATATTTAGCCTAATTCATATTTCATTCTAGGTCCTAACTTGAAAAACTTGTTCTTTTATAGATCTAATAGTGTACACTTCATCATGGCCTTTAATTAGATGAAGTGAAGCCAATGCTATAAAGTCAAAGGCTCATGAAGCTCTACAAAGTCACCACGTGGCACTCCTAAATTCAAAGTTTGATATCAAAGGGAACCACATATTAAATTGAACCAATGGTGTACAAATACTCAAATCATAATAAAATGGCTCTTGCTTCATCATGGATTTTAATCAGATAGAGTGAATTGAATCCAAGATCCCAAGAAGCCCCATGGAGCCACCACACAGTGTTAAATGTGGAGCTTGTTTCAACACCCCTAAGGTTAAAATAAAATTAATGGGTTATTTTTAACATGTAATTTTGACTTTCAAAAATTGTGGGGCACATTTTTTGAGTGTTCCAACCATTTCCCACATTTATGGCACATTTTATGGATGAGTGAGCATGATTTAAGGTGTTGAGAGAATTAGAGGATTATCTTTATCCCAGTTAGTTGTAATCTCCCTTATTTATTGCCATTTTGGTGGGGATATGCTTATCTCTAAGGTATGGTTCATTTTTAAAGGTATTTTGGAAAGTATAAATAGGGATGAGGGGGAACACATTAATCATCACATTTCGCATCTCATTTTTGAGCTTTGTATTCTCTCTTCAATTAGTGTGATTGGGTTTGAGGTATAGCTTAGCATTTTTAGAATTCTGGTGTGAATTCAAGTTGGATAAAGTTATATCTATGAGAGATTTCTTTTTGAGAGTTTTATTTTACTACTTTTTATAATATTATAGAGATCTTCTTGGTGGATGTAGCCCACCTTGGGTGAACCAAGTTATATAGGTGTTATGTCTGTATTTGCTTAGATCTAAATTTTCTTCCATATGTCTCTGCTATTGTGATTTTTAGAAATGAATTTTGTGTTGCATATTATTGCATAATTAATTAATCACTTATTCCTAACATATGTCACTCTTGCATTAGAACACAAAAATTTGAAAAGCTTAAAATTGATGTTCACAAGACCATCATTTGACATCCATAAGGCCATCTTTGATGTCCATGCAATCATCAAATTTAAGCCCACCAAAACTAAGAACTTCATGAGCCTAAATTTGACATTTAAATGACCATCATTTCACATCTGTGAGGCCATATTTGACATCTATGAGGCTGTCAAATTTAAGCTCATATAACCTTTTATCTAGGTAAATAGGGCATGTTTTATGTCATTCTAAGGGGCCACTTTGATATTATGATTTTAAAAACTTATCATAAAATGATTTAACCTAGTTATTTTAATGTTTATTAATATTAAATATACTTATCTAAAATCATTTTAATTGAGGTCCTTTATATAGCTATTTACTTATTAAAGCTCATGCATCTTGTAGGATCTGACAGTGCATGCTTCATCACAGGGATGATCCAATGTCATGAAATTACCGATGAATTTTCAATGACTATATGAAATCCCACTAGATTAACACATGGTAGATGCACATTAAATATGTGACTAGTGTAGGATATAGAGCTTAGAAAGCCCATGGAGGTGCCAAGTGACATAATCATGAGACTCAACACAAAGGTGGCCAATGACATACAAGGGCTCAGATTATGATTAATTTCCCACATTGATCCTTGGATCCTGATCAAATGGTGTGAATTAAAAGACATTTTTGAATTCCATTTACTAGTACTTTGAAGATATTTATGAGAAATGCCATGAAAGTGCTAGATAGACACCAAATAAGAGCCTTGTAAGCACAAAATGACAAAAATAAAGATCTTGTGTGCTAAAAAATGTAAACATATAAAAATAAAGGTCAAAATCAAATTTGAGGCATGTATGACCCAATTTCAAAGAAAGACATCACCATTAAAGCTTTAGGAGAGCCCCAAACTTACATAAAAGCCCTAATTTGAGCCTGGATTGATCATAATTAAGCTAGAAGAGAGTCTAATTAAATTCAAGAAAAAAATAATTGACCCAAAGACCATTTATAACAAAATAGTATCAATTTACAAAGTTTGAAAGCCATGGTAGCTAAGAGGCAATAATTCAGGGACAAGAGAAAGTTGTATTTATCTATAAACAATGAAGGGAGGGTCTTCAAGGACACAAACCTAGACATTATTGCATTGAACATAGGCAATAGGAATTAGTCTGAGCTCTTTTAGACCATTAAAGATATGTATTCCATCACTAAATAAGAACAAAATATTTCCACTATAACCAGAAGGTATTAAAACCTAGTTGTAGTCTAGACGGCTAGTCTCCACCATGTGACCACCAAACTAGAGGTAATCCACTTTATCGACATCCTTGCTCCTACTTTCAAGGAATGTAGGGTTGATTAGGGTTATATTATTCATGAAAGGACCTTTAAAATAATTACATTCATTTCCCCATTAGAGTTTGAGATTTATTGCAAGCTTAAAGTGGATTTACCCACTAATAAGGAATGGATTGGTAAGAATGATTGAGACACCATCCTTAGGCCATGGTTGCTCCAAGGGAACCATGTGATCTGAGACCCTACTGGAAACATCCTAATTACCTAATTTAGAGAGGGGGTTAGGGTAATCATGACTATGTTAAATCAAATCTCTAGAGCCTCTTCAACTACTTATGTTAACAAGAGTTGGGTGTCCTACATTTACCTAATGATAGAGAAAGGGCTCACTCCAGTTGGGGAGATGATCAAAATATATCTACAAAGACAATTCATAGTTATTAAGAAGAAGACTAGTACCTAGTTCTTTATGATGTATTATTTATTGGATGCCTTACTAGCCCCCACTCAAATCCCTCATATCAAAAATTGGTCATTTGAGGGTAGATTTACAATCTCCCACCACTACTCAAATCTACACATACTCAAATATAGGCATAAAATCCAATTCATTTGTGACTCTGTGTATCCACCCTATGTAGAATCCATTATAGGGATACCTATACCTAGGGTAAGCCCTCTAATTAATAAATATGTGGAAATAATGGGAGACATCTAGTTGTATCTATATTGTAAGTGATTAGAATTGAGGGGATTTTGATCCAACCTTATAGGTTGCATGTCTATGTTCCCATAAGGTTGGAAAAGCAAGAGATTACATGCTGAATTCTTAATGGTGTGGATAGAGTGTGCAAAGACAAGAGGAAAGGCCTCTTCCATCCCTTTACTTTGACCATTAGTAGAACTATGATACATAATTAGGATTAGGTGAATATTATGGCCATGCATAGGGATTATTTCAAATTACAACTTGATGGGCTAAAGATGTGGGACCCTAGTGGCATGGTATCTACACACTTTAAATCTAAATAATTTCCCAAACCAATGTATGTGAACCAACTCAGTGTCCATGACACCATATATATCAAAGAAAACAATTTTAAATAAATATTGGTTAAACTCAAGGGATATAACATTAGACTTGAGCATATACTAACCAACAATCAAAATCCCCTTGGAGACATATGGAAAATGGGACCTCTATACTACCATTTATTGCTTAGACCTTCAAATCCCCTTTAATAACAACCACAAATGGAATGGTAACAACCCTAATCATAGATTTCATAAGGTCCTAATAAAGATAAGATGGAAGAGAGACCTAGTGAGGGCCCATGATCCTCAGTCCCTCCCCAAAGACCCACATCTCTAATGGAATACTTGGACATGATTACCTTAGAGCCAAATGAAATAGTGGAGGATGCCCTCAAGGTCCTTACTGAGGCATATGGATCTAATGAAGAAGATAAGCATACTAAGGAATAACAAGCCCAAATAGAGTAGGCTAAGAAAGAAAAAGGGAAAGAGGTTACCCTAAACTTAGTCCCAATGGCACCATTAAAGAAGAAAAAGGCAGAATTGGTAATGGTCCCAATGGGAACAAAGAAGCCAAAGTTAGCTTTCACTCACCCCATGAGTGAAATCAACTTATTTAGTGATGAATACCCCATCCATGGACCAATCATCCCTAATTAGTTCATCTATGAAAAAATGTATAAAATACCCACTTGACACGACTCATGGGCCCTGACCAAAGCTATTAACATTGATGAACATGATAATATCAAGCCATGGATAAGGGCTTTGATGAAAGAGGAGGAAGAAATAAGAATAGTGACCATTATAGGTTTAGATAGCAAGTATATAGATGCTCTAAGAGCATCAAATAGTACCTAGATGGAGGCCCTCAAACCTATAAAGTACACTAAACCAACTACTACTATGTAATTCAACCTAAAGATAACTGGATTAGAGAGTAATGACTAGAAAGGCCATGGTGGGAACTGAGGAGTTTACATTCCAAAAGGTTGAGCCATTTATAGGCTTAACTCCAGTTAGGGGATAACATCCTGGTGAACTACCCATCCATGAAGAGAATGTTGAAACAGTAGCTGAGGCTCATTCATCTCAGGTCAGAATAGGCATCAAAGGTATGAAGTAAAGAATATCCAACCTAGATAAGTAAAAGAAGTATTTGAAGACACATACTATCTTATCAATTCCTGAGACAATGATCAAATTGTTAGATGAATAATTATATGATATGTTTAAGGCCTTAAAATTAATAAAGCTTAGGTATCATGCATTGGCATGGTATAACATAGTGGCCAAGGGTGTAATAACCCAATGACAAGCTTTAGAGGATCAAATAATAGGGTTGATCAACATTTGAATTGAAAGATATATTCTTAGATTTAAAATAATTAGTCTAAGACACTTGAATACAATTTTAGGAATTGTCATATAAAAGGTCCCAAGTTTGAGTGCATGGTCATAAGAACTAGAGAGACTTATGAAGGATGATAAGGAACTAATTGAGAGGATTGAACAACTCCTAGGGAACATGCTAACTAATCCTACATAACCTACTATCCTAAGCATCATCAAGGATGATGAGTTTAAACACAGGGCTACCTTGGTAACACAAGAAATAAAAATTAAAAGTCGAGGCCAGTCTAGGGAAGAAAATAGTAGCATCCTAGACATGATCCTTAATGTTGGATAAAGGATAGCTAACACTAGAAGCATCAAGGAAGCCATGGCCAAAAATGACAAAGAATTGAATGCTCTGGTTGACAATGAGGAGGAGTGTCTTTTAAGACCTGTTGTAGACTTGGAATTAGTCAGTGAGAAACACCAAAAGGCTATGAAAATCCTCTAGTAACAACAATAAAGTTCTCAAGAGAAAGGCCCACCAACCAAGTAATTAAATGAAATTCTATTTTTTGAAAGACTTTGTAATATTTTGAAAATATAATATCCTTTTGTAAAGGCATATGCTAGTTTTTTAGCATATTTTCTCTAAGTCAATTTAGTTTTGAAAAGCAAATGTATTCTAGAACTTTTTAGAAAAAGGATAGTTGTCCTTACTTCTTGTACACTTATATCTTGTAACTAATTGGTATACTACCTTGTCCTCCTATAAAAGTTAGTACTACCATCTTGTAAAGGGAGAGAATTTTGAGCAAAATTTGTATACTTTGAGCCGTTAATAAAATCAAGGAATTCTAAAAGGATTGTCCAAGTTTGTTTATGTAAATTATTACATGGTTTTTATCTCAATTGTTGGTCTTAAATCTTAAATTTTAATAGTTTTTATGAATTCTAAGTTGCATCTTTGATTACAGGGTTGATAATTTGTGCTTATGCTAGATTAGTTGAATGATCTTGAGTTTACTTCATTTTATTTGGTTTACATTAAAATGTGTTAATGTTATTTGAGTGTGGTAGCAAATATTTAAAGTAAATTTTGTTATTACTTGTACTTATTTATATCATCCTTGGAGGTTTACCTAGTGGGTGGTTAGATCTGAGGTTATGCTATTTTGCACTATATATTGGTTAAATTCATAATCATTTGAAATTGAAACTTTGTCATAATGTTTGAGGCTAAGACCAGAAATCACTTATTCTCTTTCAACCTTACTCTTCTATTTTGCTTCTTTTTTAACCATATCACTTTAGTTTAGATTTCATTGTAAATGTCCATTTAGATTAGTCTGTAGTTTAATATTTGATCATAATTCACTAGTATTAGCATAGATACTAACACTTTACAAAGATTTAGTCCATGATGGCTCCCAACATCAACTAATATAAATTTTATGGAATAAATAAACTTTTCTCTACTGTTATTTCACCATAGGTAACATAAGTTTCCAAAACCTATGACTCATGCTTTGAATTCCTAGAATTCTAAAATGAGAAGTGTTCTTTGAACACTAAGGACACATGTGATAAATTTAAAGGTATCAACAAAATTTTAAGTGTGTTTTCTCATTTTTATTTGAGTTTTGAAATATATACTTTTTATTTTTAAAATTTAATGTTGTGTTATATTAAGGTATATACTTGTTCTTAGTTTGACAAACTTCTGGTTGGGCTTATTTTGATTTTTCAAGAAGGCTTTACAAATTTTTTAAAAAAAAAACTATACTACTATTGAAATAAAAATAATGAGAAAAAAAGGAAATGATATATTTTATCATTTTAAATTTTTATTGGGATTTTAATAATGTAATGTTAATTTAAATTGAATTTTAAACTAACAATGAAAGTGATGATTTTTGACCTTTTCCTTGATTTTGAGAATGCAAAAAATTGCCTACGTACACTAAAATGATTTATTTTATTTCTATATTTTTAATGTAAATTAAATTAAAATATGATTTTAAATTTAAATCTTAAATATTTAAATATAAATCTAGATCTACATCTTTGATTTTTTATATACAACACAAATTCTAATTCTTCAAGATAGAATGTGTGTATGCAAAGCTTGTATATAATTTTTTTTTGATTGTTAATGACATTTAAATGTAACTAAATTTATATGTAATTTAATTAATAAATATATATGATTCTTATTTTTAATTAAAAATTATTTCTTTACCACGCAAGGGAGTAAAACAATTCTAGATAGAAACTTTATTTTTTGGTTTTCTAGTTTTTGTGTATGCAAATTGTCTATTCATGTTGTGTGTGTATGAGAAAGTGTGCCATGAAAATTAAAATTTAAGTGTTGTTTGTTGAATATATCTATATTTAATATTCACCTATATACCCTTGATTTAATGAAAACTAACGTTCTTTTAGATTTGTAACATGTGAAAGAAACTAATATGATTAATCTACTTTTATAATGCAAGGATAGAGAGTAGAGATAATTTATTTTTAATTTTTTTAATAAATATTTATTTTTTAATTAAATATATAATAATAATAAAAACATAAATTTAATAATAAAAATAATTAACAAAATAAATAAGAAAATGAATCCTCCAACTTGACAATGGTAGAGATCAAGTGAAGAAGAAAAGGTTGATCAAAATGTTGGGTATTTGGGTAGTTAGATCCTTATATATTTATCAAATGGTTACCATAGACCTATCACAAAAGAATAAAACAAAGAAAAAAAAATAACAACAAAGTATAGGAAGAAATAATTGAACAATGGATTGTTGATGAAGAATGACATGGTATTGGCTATAGATTGCTAAGTATCTATCTCCAACTTACATGAATGAATACTATTTTGAAGCTTGGAATAATTCAAAAAAAGAAAGAGATAAATTTATCTCTTTAAAACTTATAAAATCCAATCTCTAATGCAATTTTTAGATCCAAAATTCTAAGAAAAATGATACTTACAAAGGAGGAGAACTTGTGATTCGGAGTTAACTTAAGCCTAATTGAGAGCTCATTAGAGTTAACTTGGAAGTGATTTATATTAAATTAATCACAATTTATAATTTATTTGGGAATTATGAGTATTTACAAAATAAAAATGAATAAAAAATGAAAACCTTAAAAATTGTGTGAAAACTCAAGTTTTAGAAATAAAAATTTAATAAGATTTTTACAGTGATGAAACTACTACTCTATGCATGTGTTAGTTTAAGAAACTACCATAATGGTTACATAAATAATATAAGTTGTTTAAATTAATCTGGTGGTTTAAATAGCTCCATGACAATTTCATCATCTCATGAGAGATTTAAATACTAAAGGGTAAAGAATAAAAAAATGTAAAATATAAAATTTGTAAGGATTAGAAAGGGGGAGATAAGAGAAAAGGGAGAGGAACAACTCTGAGCATGTTTAACTTATGGATATCATTGAATCATCATCATATTTTATATATGTTTCACTATGAATTTTTTTGGTGTGTACATATTTCCCCCTCAAGGAGATACCTGATCATGAGTTTGAAAAGGTGTTTTTCCTGAGTATTAATGCACTCAAAAGGAAAATGAGGGTTAGGAGACTTACCATACTTACCTATGAAATGAAACAAATCTAGATAAAATACTCTCATGACTTGAAACCAACAAATGAGAATCAAGTAAAATTTTATAATATGATAAAAACATACTAATTGATTGAAACATAAATAAATGATAATTTTTCATGTATGTGGAGATGAAAATACTACCTGAATCGTCATGCTAGAGGGCTTAAATGGGTGCTAAGTGAAGTGGTGTTACTATATACTAATATCCTACTTTAAATAGAAACACAACCCCATATCGAGAAAAATAAAAGAGAAAAATGGTATCATCACTTACCAAGCAATGGTCTCCCTTGTTGAGTGGATTTGTTTGTGATCGATGGTGAATTATGATTACTCAAAGATTCATGCAATACTTTATCATTATGTATCTATATTATATTATATGATGACAAGTATATACACTTTAAATGTCTGATGTTTCATGGATTGATGATCTTGAATGAAGGAATGAAGGGTGTATTTATAAATTTTTGGATAGGATTATGAATGGTTGAGATTACTTGATCATATTTATAAACTTCAAGTTTAGACGAGATTCAATTAATTATTTAATTGATTTGTTTTCAATTTTATGGAAGATTTAAATGATTTTTATTATTGGACTTAACTGATTTAGTTTACATTTGATGGTAGAGTTAATTGATTGATTCATATTATATTGGATGAGTTTATATTTTGATTAGAGAGTTGACAATCATGACATGGAGTGCTACATTGGGAGGGTAATTAATATTATTATTTATTATTTATTTTTATTAATTATTTTTTTAATAATTAATAATCAATAATTAATTAATTATTCATGTGGTGATGTTAGTGGGATTAAATGGGGTCACAATATAATTAATTAATTAATGTGGTGGTTTTGGGATTTTATGATATTAGGTAAGATTAATTAAATATGGTTTAGATTAAAATAATTTGGTAAAAAAAATAGGGTGGTAGAATTAGGGTGTCTACATTTCCCCCTCTTTGAAAAGGTGTTGCAACTAGAAGTAGTGGATTTTCAAAGAATGGAGAAAAATAAATAAAAGTGATAAAGGATGACCCTAGTGGTGTGGTTATATGGTTAAGGATATTCCACATCAAGAGAAAATTTGGGGATGGAAGACTTGGATGGGATCTAAAATTGAGAAGGGGGGTTGATCTGGGCAATAATTCAGGTGAGAATTTGGGTGACGGTTCTACCCCAATTGATGGCATAACTTCTGGGAGCCATAACTTTTGCGCCATAGCTCCAATTTACTCACCATTTGAAAAATTAGAAAGATAATAATGAGGATAATGTGGTGATATGTTACCAAGCTCTACTTTATGGATTTTTACCCTAAAAATCTAATGGAAGCACCCCAAATTTCAATTTTAGTAGTGCAGTCTAAAAATAGTAAGTTTCTAAAAATAATAATTCTTCAAATTCTATATTATTTTAAATCATGGAAATAAAACCACTTAATCTCCTTCAATATTTGTGACCTTCCACATTCTCCTCCTACTTTAAAAATGTGTATAAATGAATATGTAACCTGAAAGGGAAATTAGACATCTGTTCCCAAAGATAAGCATATAGTGGTATTACAATTTTGAGTAATAATACATCTCTTCTTAGAGAATTTATTGTTACTGTGTTATTTTCATGTTCTTGAAATATCTATCAATTAAAACTTTTGAGTTTTAGATCAGTGGTTGAAATGGAATAATTATGGCTAAAATGAAGGGGTGGGGGGGGGGAGGTGTAAATTTGAGATCATTTTCACGATAAAAAATTAATAAATTGTTCTCTAACTTATGATATACCTTGAGAAAAAATGTCTCCTATCACAATACATGGGCACTAGAGTGAGTGAATAAGGGAGTACACATGACCAAAGGGAGGTAGTAGACTAGCAAGTGAAATTTTTTAATTGTGTGTTTGAAATTTTTTAGTGTGTGATGAATGGAAACACTATGGGGTAAAAATTTAACATGGACTTTACATCTTCAAAAAAGACATCTGTGTCTTAGTTTTTGATATTTTAAATATTTTTTTAAGATTTTTTTTAAAAAAAAATGAGTAGCGTTTATGTTAAAGGAGTAACATATTTGAAATGTTGGTAACATTTTCTATTATGTAGCATTTATGCTTTAAATGCACACCATTTTTTTAAAATGGATTTTATGGTGGATGAGTGACATTGTTGAAATGTTTAGTATTTTTTACATTCTAGTTACATTTTTGAGTAAATGGAAATACTTACTAAGTGTACCTTGTGTTATGTGTTTATATGAGAGTTTTCTAGTGATTATATCTTGAGAGAGGTGATTAGTAATAATGAGACTAGTAAGAGATCTTAATGTATATGCATATATGATATTCAAGGTAGTGGGGTTATATCACATAGATAGTATGATAGAGATTCAAATGGATAGAACCCTAATGATAATGCTAGTAGAGAAATGACACACAAAGATTAGAACATTTAATCTTTCAATTTTAGAGATGAGAGTGATACTAGAGAACATAGGGAGGATCATATGGATCCTAATATAGGGGAGATGATATACTAAAGGGATAAAATGCCATAGTAGTGATGAGGATGATGATAAATCAAGATTATATTTGAATGTGGGGGTTAACTTTAGATTTGGATGCGTGTTTGGTTAGGGGGTTAGTGGAAATATTTCCCTTAGTATTTATGGTGCTTATTAGTGGTATATTTATACCTAGAAATATAGTGAGGTAATTTATGATGGTCCTAGTATATTTTATAATAAATATGATTAAGGAGGCTAGGGTATTTTCATGGCCCCCTATGTACTAGCATAGTTATGCAAAGATATACACATAATTGCCTATATATAGAACAGTATTGGTGTATTGACTTTGACCTAGATATTGACATGGGAGAACATAACTATTAAGTATCTAGATGGGAGATGAAGGTTTAATGAGGATGAACAGATGATGGTATATTTTTAGGATATTTTCATATGAATCCAATGGTGACATTTAGGGTATTTGAGATATTATTAAAGGGTGATTGATGAGTTGATATTGGAAGATATCACCTAGAGGCCATATCGGTAGATGAGGTGGGGATGGTTGGAATATTTATGTTATATGGGGTATGCTCATATGACATGATATATTATTTGGAGATGATATTATATTATAGAGTGATATAATCTTGATAGGGTCCAAAGGTAGTTCTACATGCAATAAAACATAGAAATAGACCGACACATTTTTTTATCAATCTCACGTAAAGAGGCAAAAGTTAGGTATAGTGATTTATCATAGAGTGATTATGGATATTTGGACATCCATAAAATTAATACATTTTTATTTTTAGAGGGATGTTATATATGCAAGAGTGGAGGATGAGTATGATACATGGTGAGAGAAAAATTAGCCAATGTAACTGACAATTCCAAACCAGAGGTGAGTGACCCTATGAGAGAGGATCAAAGGTATTTTAAGGACATAACTATGGATTATTTGATGATATAGGGATCAAGGGAGAGGGATAGGAGAGATTTTGATAGGTTTAATGGAGAAGAGTATGGAAATGGAGATAGAACTAGGCCTTCAATGTTGATGGAGATCAGATGAGATGGAGCCTAAATTTTGAGGCATAAATTGATAGAGGATGAGCTAATGGAGACCCTTCATATGGAGATTAGAGAGATGGAGGTAGAGTTGTTAGGGATGAAGAGGGAAGAAAATAGGAGAGAGACTACTTACCATGATCATTTATCAACTAGATACATATATATTACGTGTTTAAAATATAATTTAGAGTAGATGAGGACAAATATGGAAAGAGTGTGAGAAAATCCACATAGATTATAAAGTGAGAGGGATATAGCCCAATGACTACTTACACCCTGAGGTTTGTGTTATGAATTCATAGAATCAATAAGAGTGATGAAGGTAGTATAATAATACATATAAAAATATGATTATGTTATGTATTTAACGTAGAGATCAACGTCCTTCATAAAATAGATGATCAGGTAGACTAGGGCATCATCAATGAGGTCAATTTACTTAGAGAGATCACCTCCTAGGAGAGATCTACCACTGGGGATTCTAACCACCAAGAGCCATGATGAGATTTTATGGAAATGATGTGTTTTTTTTGTATATTATAAAATGTAATGTTTTGATGTACATGGATGTGTGTGTGTAGTGATTCTCTTGGCTCAAATTCTATCATGAGTATCATGTGATGATTATGTATTGATGATGTTTTTTATTTGTTTTTGAATGATGTTATATGATGAAATGGATGAATTTTTATTCTCATTATATTATTTATGGTACATAGTCATTGAGAATTAGTTTTAATAATGGTTAGCTAGGATGAATGTTTAGGAATGTTGATGATATGATGATGAATATTGTAAATCTTGCATTAAATTCAAAATGTTTGAGCAAATTGATGTTTATTATAATATTTAACAAGATGTAGCATGATATAGATAACCATGGTGATAATGGTGTAACATGCATAAGGACTAACATTGACATGAAAAAGAATATAAACAAAAATAAAAATCAAACAACAAACAATAAACAATAAATTAACAAGAATACACAAACTAAAAAGAAACATCAAATTATGTTTTATCCCTTAACAAGTTAAAAAATTAATATTTGGTGATTTATGATAATGATATATTTGATTTTACCCAATTAATTATGTATGTGAGGGGGTTGTATTAAGAAATATATATCTTGATAATGATTTTTTTAAAGTTGAATAAGGATTTTAACAAGACTAAGGATGAGACAAATGGTTTTTTCTAGATTTTTTGAACTGTCTATTTTTTAAATATTTTTTGGATGTTTTGACTAAGCATGAGGGTAAAAAAAATAGAAAACTAGTTCAGCCATCGGTGATGGTGATGGTACTGGATATACTGATTGAAGGATTTAGGATAGGATCTCCAAGGATTATGCCACATAAGAACTATGTGCTCGATCATCCATATGACATTCTAATGATGTGTTGTAGTGTGCTTTAAATAAGATATGATATACCCAAATATTTGCAAAAGATGTCTCAAGAATTTTTCCATGTCATTATCAAGGTCAAAAGTGGGAAGAAGGATGAGGATGATGGTATAGTTTAAGGGATGGATTGTGATGTCTAGGGTTAAATGGAGTAGGCCTACCCCAAAGTATAGTGAAATTGTAGACAAAAAATTTACACATGATGCCAAAAATTATTTTTCATCATGGTACTTACCCAATGTTCCATAAAAATGGCTTTCCCCTTTGGAAGATTTTATTTGATTATTTTTTATTCTTTTGATTTTTTTGATAGAATTAGATTCTTCAAGTACAGAAGCACTTAAGATGCATAGTTTTCATGGGTTCATCAAGATCATATCCATATTTCATGTCTAAATTATATCTTCCTGACCCAAAATTGGTGATGATGACATAGGGACAACCATTTGGGCTCAAACTTGAATTTTTTTCATAGTCCTGATTGGTGTTTCTTTGATTTTATTATAGGATGAGGTCAACAATTTTAAACTCTTTATATCCAATACACTTTTTATAGCTTATTCATAGCCTTTTTTATATGATTTCAAATTATCTAGTGAATTGAGCCATTTTTTGTCAAGGATTTATAACCCATGAAGTCACATAAATCTGTATTATTCATTATTGATCAACTCTTGTATGGAGATGAACAAAGAGGGTAGCTCAATCTCAATGGGTAAGATTAATTCAACTTCAAATATAAGGTAACAAGGTGTTTCCCCTATGAGTGTGTGGGTATTTGTATTGGATTTGAATATGTCAATCCTGACCAATGTTATTGATAATATTTTTAAGTATATTGGGGAGAGTTTTGTTAGATGCTTCAGCTTAGCCATTAGCTTGGGGGTAATATGTCATGGAATACTTATGTTTGATATGGAATTGATCACATAGGGATTTTAATTATTTTATTTTAAAGGATTTAACATTTTTAGTGATAATGGATAAAGGGATACCATAACAAAAAATGAGGTGCTTAAGGATGAACTTGGATATTATTTTCCAATTATGTATGTGAGGGGGATAGATTATACCCATTTAGTAAAGCATTCAATTGTTGTAATGATGTGTGTTTTCCCATTAGAGGAAGAGTGATTTATCTTCCTAATGATATTGATCCCCAAATTAAATATGGACCATGAATCTAAGATTGGTTACAATGCTTAGGAAGGTGCATGGATGAGGTATCCATGATTTTGACATGCTATACATTTTCTAATATACTGACAAACATATTTTCCATGACATGCCATTAATATCATGTTTTGAGTAGTTTATTTTATAAGACAATACCACTAGTATGCACTCCATTAATTATCCATGAACTTCCTTGATTGTTAAGTTAGATTCTTCAAAATTTAAACATCTTGATAGTGTAATGTCATATCTCCTATGATAAAGGGTTCTGCCAAGGAAGGTAAAATGGGAGGCATGTTGGACGAAGGACTTTATTTATTTACATGAAATATTAAGAGGGAAGATATGTTCATAAAGGAAAGTGTAAATGTCATGATACCAAGGGTAATTGAGACCAACAATCTAATACTACATTTTGGATTATGGGACATCACATACTGAGATCATTAATTGTTCAACCAAACAAATAATATTTTCAAGTATCATTTTTCATCTCAAGTAGATAACCAATGGTAGACATGGAATATAAAAATTTATTTCTTATATGAGGTATTTGTTTAAATTTGATGTGTACAAAGTATTGCTTTAAGTTGTCAACCACTATTTTATAAAGTGCAATATTTTAATCTTTAACCTGATACTTATCATTGACTTATTTGATGTTGAGTTAAGAGTCACCAAAAAATAACAAGTGTTGAATGTTCCATTATATTTCTATTTTAAGGCTTGTGATGAGTGATTCATGTTAAAAATCTTGTTGGCATAAGGAAACCCAATTTTTAATGCTTTGGGGTTGAGCTCCAATCTAGACATATCAACATATGACCAAACAAAGATGTCTAAAAATTATTTTAGGAGGGAGACAAAAGATTATATTTCCTTGGGACTAATATTAGATCCAAGTTTAATAATTTTAGGATTATCTATTATTCTAATGTTGACACCAATAATTTTCTCAATAAGTGATTTAGATTTATCTTGTAACTATGTTGGTGTAGGTATAAAGTTGAATTCCTCATCCATTAGTGACTTAGAAATTTTTTCACCAATGGAATCATATTTATTATCTTGATTTTGATTTTTTTAATGTGATAACACCTCAAAGAGGTTTTAATTAGGGGAATTCAATATTTTAGTTTTTTTTTTAAATTTATTTTGATTAATGAACTCTTCCTGCTCCCTAAAACATGTTGATGTGCCTAGGCTGATTTCAAAA
Organism: Torreya grandis; assembly: GCA_037957365.1. NCBI lineage: Eukaryota > Viridiplantae > Streptophyta > Pinopsida > Cupressales > Taxaceae > Torreya > Torreya grandis. The sequence goes on along the minus strand of JARHVA010004283.1, from coordinate 266,696 downwards.
CCCTTTTTGTGATCACCTGATATGATGCCATCTCAAATTCTAATGAATTTTTTAATATCTTCATCATTTTTAAATAAATAAATTGGTATATGATATTGTTGATACCATTAAATAAATCTAGAGTTTTGGAGGTCAAGGTTAATGGTGAGGATAGTGATATCATTGAATATATTGGTGGAGGAAAGATATTCTTAAAGGATATGCAAGGAACCTATTTAAATGTTGTAATAATCCTCCTCAAATATTATGAACATGTCACTAACATACTCATACTAAACACCAGGGGGTTTTATTTGATGCTACATGATTATAAATTTGTGTAAGCATGTATAGGTTATTGGATCCCTTGTTCATGAATACCTAGTCCTATTCCTTTATATTTTATGATCTAACACATCTTGTTTGATATAGGATACATATTACCTTGAAAAAAAAATTTAGGCCATCATCATATACCTAGGAGTCATTGGAGCTTTTAATTTTCTCATCTATAAGAAAACTTGATTTGAAAAAAGTGATTGTGCCAAATTGAAAGGAGATTGGTTCTATTTTCTTGATCATATTGGGCCTACCATGGATTCAAGGAAAAATGAAAATAATATTGGATTTCATATTATCCATAGCCTTTGTCAAGGATCTTGAAACATGATTTAAAAGGTAGGGTTTTGGAAATAGATGGGTGAGGTCATTTGGATGTATGTAGGATGAAAGATATATCTTTCACGGTGTTTTTGATCTATCTATTTTAGACGAATTTTTAGTGATGGGAAAATAATTTATTTTACAATAGCTCCCCTCCAATATTTTTCAATATTTTTAAGGTTGAGGATCGCTAGGAATAGTCACTTCAATTTTTGAATGCATAAATTTGATACATTGATGGAAGGTAGATGGCATAACTTGCATAGTATGAATCCATGGTCAAATGATAAGGATGTTTTAAGGTAGGTAAAGTTCAATGGTGTGGAGCAGTGTTTTATATGTGACAAGTGAAACCATGATAGAAAGATATATAGTGCTTTATGATACCCTTTCAACATTATCGTACACTTTGATGCTGATGGTATTTGGATCCAATGTTGATTTAGGGTAACCAAGGTGTTTGATTAATTTTAATGTGTAGATTTTCAATCCTAATCCTATGTCTAAAATCAGATTTTTCACTTTATGTTTAGTGATGAATGATTTTATATACAAGGGGATATTATATGATAGGCCAATGGGAGGTATGTCATGTTGGTAAAAAATGAGTTAGTGAGTAGAAGGTACATATCCAATGAGTGATTGAAATTGGTATACATCAATGCCATTATGGACTCTTGAATCTTGAATAATTTTTTACATGTTATCCTTATGAATGGATGTTTTTGGAAGATCTAAGATAGAGATTTAGGTAGGATTTTTATCAAGACATTCAATAAATTTCTATCTTCCTTTAGGGGTAGACAAAGGAAGCCTTTGGGTAATGAATTTGTTGCACCTATTTATGAAAACATAATATATCACTTTGAATATATAGGTTGTGACACTATTTTATGTATGTTCAATGTGACCAAAAACTCCATCATAATAATGGGTAGCTTTCTTATAGTTGAATTGTGAATGAGCTCTATCATGTTTTAGAAAGGGGTATTTGTATATCCCTACTTAATGATTTTATGTTTTGGGTGCATTTAATTTTATTTAAATATATTTACTATAAATCATATCTTGAACATAATTTTTTAGCTACATGCATTGATTTATTTAATGTCCTTTGATTTTATGAAACTCATAGTATTCATTCTCTTTTTACCACGTGGGTTTAAATTTGAATTCATCAAAGGGCTTGGTTTGTAAAAATACAATCATATTTTAAGTAAAAAATTTATGAAATACAAATTCTAATTGTTCCCCAAGAAGAGTATAGTTCCTTATTTTGATATCCTTTTTAGGATGCTCTCGAGGAATGATATGCTAAAACTAATTTAGATTACCTAGATGTGTTTCAAATCAATATTTATATCACCAAAAACATTGATTTTAATAAATAATTTGGAATTTTATAATTGTGTTTGATTTTGATGATTCTTAATGAAAATTTTCACCAAACCTTTAGCAATAAGGTATTTCTTAATCTACAACTCCTTTTTTAATTATTTCATCAGAAGTAGTAGCATAGTGAACTTGTATATGAAAATCCATTTATTGATTGAGGTTGAAAATAAAGATACCAACTAACTAATTCTTAGAGATAAACCAAGGAAACTTAATATCTAATATTATCTTTATTTATAAGAAAGGAGATAATCTTTCTCCATTCCTTTGTTTGTGTTACATAAATTCATCATTATAAGTTCATATTTAACATTATAGGAGACGTGTTAGAAAACTATTTTTGATAGATTTGTAAAGGTTGTGATGGATCCCTTATGAATATGTAAAAACCATTATAAATATTTCCCCCATAGACTCAAAGGGAATAATTTGATTAGGTTATTCCATTTTATGCAACTTATTTTAAAGACATGAATAAATATTTGACATGTTCTCTAGGATCACCCTTTCCCTTGTATATTTAAAACTTGGGTGGTTCAAAGTAAGAGGAAAAGGGTATTCATATATTTTCTATATCAAAGGGATATGGGTAAAACTCCTCAAATTAGTATTTTATATTTTTATTATGGATCCCTTCATGTAGTCCTTTGATATAATCCTTCATATATTGTAATTCTTAGGCAAACAATGTATCCTTGAGTGACGATGATGGGGGTAGGATGAAGTTGGATATTGATTGGTATTGGATTATTTATTTTCCTATGAAGTTTTTGATATTAAATGAATTATATGTGAGGCTAATATTTCTAACTGCTTAATTAGTTGTTGAAGTTGATCAAACATGACTTTATTTTGATCTTGAGGATCTTGTGCTAGAATTAATTTTCCTTTGCCAAGCTTGACATGACAAACATTTGTATCAGGTTTTTAACTAATTAATTTTATATTTTTATTCTATCCATGAGATTTATAGAAATAACATGTTCTTAGTTTTGAGGGGTTTGATATTTATTATTTATTATGTTACTCAATTTTTAAATATTGTAATCTATGAGAAACTTGGATCCTATTTATATGAGTTGCATGAGGTTGTCATCTTTGTTTTATAATAAGAACTGATATGCTTGGGATCTACCTTTTTCTTTTTTGAATAGATCATTGGGATCATTATTTTACTCACTTTGGTTTTCAAGGCTATCATCATCATCATGAGTTTGGTATTGATTGAAAGGTCCATAAAAATGAAATGGATTCTAATTAAAATGGATATACATATTAGAGTCTTGGTATCATATGTTTGATATCTAATTTTAAGTGTCATTCATTTTGTTTAGAATTATTTTTGTACTATTTTGATTTTAGAATGGTTTTTTACAAGGGGAAAATGTAACACACATACAACACAAACCTATACTATTCAAGTAGGTGTACAACTATATGGTGGCCCATAGAGATACTTTGAGGGTAATAATGAATAATCTTATGAAATGTTATTTTCTTGACACCTCTACATTATTATAAATGAATGTCTCTTAAACAATTTTTATATGGGCTCACTAGGGGAGTCTTGGTTATACCTTTAAATATGTGAGGCCCACATACATGATATAAGGGTGTTGTCTAAGGCTTGGATATTGGTGGTTAGATCTAACTTACTTCACTTGATGGTTTATTAGTCTTAGCCACTGGAGACTATTAGGTAAAACACAGAGAGTGAGAAAGAACTAGATTGTATTCAGAGCATACATTCCATATCCAAAAAATACAAGAAGGATTATTAAATAGGCAAAGAAATGAGCCACCTGAGAAATATATGAAAAGGGTGGGTAAACCAACCAACATTATCTATCATGAAATAACTAAGCCCATTAAATAAACTAACCTCTTAACCCAAGTGGTTAAGAAAATTAAGCAAAGAAAAATTACCTTAGTCAATAACTAGAGGTAAATACATAATTATGCTAACACCCTCCCTTAATTATAAAACAAAAAACAAGACCAAGTTTATCCTTGAATTTTATGAACTTGTCTAAACCAAGTGGTTTGGTCGTTATATCAGCTGATTGCTCTGTAGTGGGGAAGTAGAAGAGAATTATGTCTTCATTTGTAACCAAATGTCAGATGTAATGATGGTGAACCTCAATGTGTTTAGTCCTGGCATAGAATACTAGATTATTCACCATCTTCAGAACACTCTAGTTTTCATAAAAAAATTAGAGTAGGCTTTGTTGACTCAAACTAAAGATCCTCTAAGATTTTCTTTATCCACATAGTTTCACAACCTGTACTGACCACAAATTTATAATCTTCTTCTACTGAAGATAATGCCATTGTAGTTTTTAGTTTGCTTTGACATGAGAAAACTATTGAACCAAGAGTGAAAACATAGCTTATTGTATATTTTCTTGAATCTACCGATCCTGCCTAATCAGAGTCAATATATCTTGAAAGCTCAAAATCTACAAACTTCTTATACAGTATGCCAAATTAAAGAGTACCTTTGACATATCTTAATACCCATTTTGTAGCTAACCAATGTAATTCCTATGTTTTAGATAGGAAGTGAGATAGAAAACTCACTGCAAAATAAATATCTATTCTACTAGAAGTGAAGTAAATGAGACTACTCACTAGCTACCATTATACTATTTCATTGATTGAAGGTGAATCAGTGTTAGCTAAAATTTTAGCTCCAAATTCCATAGGTGTGTGAGTTGGATTACAATCCATAATTTGAAACCTTTCTAATAATGCTTTGGCATACTTTCTCTGTGACATGAAAACAACATAATCACCTTGCCAAAAATCAACACCTAAATAATATTTTAGTATTCCTAAGTCTATCATGTCAAAATTACAATAAATATTAGCCTTCATCTACTGAATAAGACTAGAACTAATTATATTGATGTCTATATCATCAACATATACAATGAGAATCAATATATCATCACTAGACACCTTTACACAGAGAGTTGGTTTGAAGTTACACCTTTTAAAACTAGACTCCCTAAGGTATGTATCTATCTTCATATACCAGGATTGAGGAGCTTGTTTAAGCCCATAAAAGGACTTGATCAACCTAAAAATAAGATGTTCCTTACCAAGAACTTGAAAAGCTTGTGGTTGAACCATGTAGACTTCCTCTTCCAGATCTCCATTAAAGAAAGCACTCTTTACATCCATTTGGTGCACCTACCATCCAAACTAAGCAACAATAGCAACAATCAAACAAAAAATTACCATCTTTGTAGTAAGAGAAAAAGTCTCTTCATAATCAACCCCTTCCTCTTATGCATAACATTTTGCAATAAGTCTAGCTTTGTATTTGTCTAAAGAACCATCTGCTTTACATTTTAGCTTGTAAATCCATTTATAATCAATGGATTTATTTCCTAGTGGTAGCTCCATGAGATTCCAAGTCTTATTTTTCATCAAGGAATCATATTCCAATTACATGACCAATTCCCACTCATGCTTCCCTTTGGCCTCTAAAAAAGAATTAGGCTCAAAAACATGTGAAATAACAATTGTAGGAGATAAATTTTCATGCTCATCTCTATTATCAAACTACTTTCCTAATCTCAATCTTCTTCCTTCCACACCCTATGGTAAGTCTCCCTCCTTTAGTTCTTCCATAGTGGTAGAATACCACTTTGGCTTCTTTGATTATTCTATTGGAACCTCACAATGAACTACATCAATGCCCTCCCTAAAATGTGATTCCATTGATGAACTAGAATATTGCTCAACTTTCACACCACAACTTATAATATAATCATTAGAAGAAAATAATGACTCAATATCTAAAACTATACCAGTTACTGTGAAGTATGACATTTGTTCATTTACTATGACATCTCTATTTACCATAACTTTGTTAGTAGAAACATCAAGTAATATGTAGGCCTTTGAATGCTCACTATACCCAACAAACATGCATGCTTTGATTTTCATAATCAAGTTACTTCTCTTTTGATTAGGAATAACTACAAAAGCTACACAACAAAAAATTCAAAAAACACATACATCTAGAGTTTGACTTGACCAAGCCTATTTTGGAGTTATATTCTCTAATGCTTTTATAGGACTTTTATTGAGGATGTACACCATTGTATTCACTACTTCTACCCAATATCTATATGGGACATTTCTACTTTGGACATATAATGAGCCATGTCCATCACCATCCTATTTCACCTTTCCACAACTCTATTTTACTATAGAGTGTAAGGGATAGTATACTGTCTATGTATGCCTTCAATGGCATAAAACTCCTTGAACTATTTTGAGATGAAGTCACCCCCATTACCCATTCTAAGATATTTCACTAACCTTCCCACCTATTTTTCAACCATAGCTTTCCAAGTAAGGAAGTTAGAAAAAAAATAAAATTTCTTCACTAGAAAGTATACTCACCTTTTCCTAGAGAAATCATCGACCAAAAATAGAAAATAATGGGTTATAGAAGGGGTAGGTGTCTGCATTAGACCATGAAAATCCACATGTACTATATCTAATACTTCCTTAGCTCTTGAAGCTTTACCAAAATCAAATGAATGTCTAACTTACTTCCCCAAATGACATCTAGTACATACATGATGACTATCTTGAATAGAAGGAATCCCCTTAACCATCTTAGTCTTGCTTAATGTAGTCAAATACTAGAAATTCAAATGCCCATACCTTTCATGCTAGAGTGACCTTGTGCTATCAACTACTACAAGTGTACTTTCCTTTACTCTCTGTGGATCTACAAGCCTATACAAGCCTTTTTCACCAATCCTAATAGCAATAATCTTGTTATCTTTGGTAGTGACTAAACATTGTTGTCCTTGAAACTTTACAATAAAATCAAAGTTTCTAGTGATATCACTAATGAAAAGTAGATTTTTGTTTATGTCTATCACATACCTAACATTCTTAATTATATACTAGATAGTACCATCAAATCTGATCTAAACATTACTATATCCTTTCACAAAATAATTCCTAACATCTCCTAAAGATATGGATTCATTATTCCTATCATTTTTAACAAAATCCACATACCAGTCCTTATGGCATGTATAATGGTGAGATGCCCCTGAATCAAAGTACCAAGCTTGATCCATCATATATTTATCATTAGAAGCCATGAAAGAAAAATCAAGAAATAATTCCTCTCCTTCACCTTTAGCTACATTCTCATGATGAGACTTTCTTTATAGGGTTAGCCATATCTTGTTGTTTTTTCTTGCAATCTTTCTTAAGGTGACTAGGTTGCTTACAGTAAAAACATTTCCACTTATATCTCTTATTTAAACCATTTACTTGTGAAGTTTCTATTATATAACTAGTAGTTTTACCAAACTACTTACCCTTTCCCTTGATGAATAATGCACTCTCTATAGAAGTAGATGTAGACAACACTATCTGCTCCTACCATCTCTCCTTTTGCAATAACAATGTGGATAACTTTTCAAAGTCCAAGGTCTGTGTATTAGTAATCATGTACAAGGACTCCATAAATGACTCAAATGAAGGTGGAAGATTTTACATACCTAGAGCAATCAAATCTTACTCATCAACAAGCTTCTACATAGCCTTTAATTCATCACTGATGTCCTTGATCTGCAACAAAAACTCAAAAATGGAGCCACTTTCTTACTTCTTAGTAGAAAACAAAAACTTCTTCAAATACAATACCCTACCAACTTCAGAAGCTTTATATTTTAAAGTTATATTTTTCCATAGATCTGATGTTATGGTTACATTTCTAACCTCTGAGATTAGATTATCTGCTATTGATAGTTTTAACAACATAAGAGGTTCCTGATGATGTTTATCATAATCATCATAGCTAGTGGTAGGCCTTTAATCTTTACCAAGAACTATTTGATCAAGGTTTTGATACTCACATATCGTCAAAAGCTTGTGACTCCATAAACTAAAATTTTTTCTTGTCAAATTTTATGAATCTGGCAACAAGAGGTGTTGTAAACTAGCCATTTTAACCTAGTTTTTCCAAAAAATGCAAATACTAGAAAAACAATAATGACTTTACATAAAATTCCTCCTACTCACCAATTCAAATCACAAATTGGTTAATACATTTAGTTTTTAGAAAAAAATACCTTACCATTTGGGAAATTTTAAATTTGCTATCTTTAAAAACACAAAAAAATAGACAAAAACAATTAAATTGGAAGATATAAAATTCTGATTTCAAAAATTCCTTCTCCATCAACATCCATATCAAAAACCCAAAAAATGGTAAAATTTTCACCTTTCAAAACTTTTCCAAGATAATTAGTCATTAGTAGGTCCCCAATATCCCTTATAAGCTAAAGTTTTAAATTATTTCAATTTAAAAATTAAAATTAATTGAAATAATAAAAATTTAGATTAAAATTTTCATAACAAAAATCAGCCAATCAAAAAATTGGCCTACTTTCAAAACTTCAAATACAGATTCTAGGAGAAATACTTAGCCAAATTGAATTCCATCAGTTCTTATCATCTCTCAAAAAATATAAATTTTTAGAGCCCTCACTCACCAAAAATAGTTATTGAATGAAAATTTGGACTCTTTCCTAAACTATACAAAAATGACCAACCAAAAAAATTCAAATGTAGTTTTTAGACAAAATACTCAGTAGGATTTAATTTCATTTGATCCAGTAGATGAATTTTGAGCCAGAGAATTTAATAGAAACAAGAATCATAAAAAATAGTGCTCAAATGATTTTTTGTGATTTTCCTCCAAGTTAAATGGCTGGTCATAGGAAAATAATAAATAAATTTCTTCCTCTCATGGCTCTCCACTGGGTGCTTCACACTCCTCCCTGACAAGACTATCCTCTCTTGCTTCACAGGCTTCCTCCCAAGCTCTAAACCATAAGCTCTGATTACCATATTAGATAAAATATAGAGAGTGAGAAAGAAATAGATTGTATTCAAAGCATACATTTCATATCTAAATAATATAATAAGGCCTATTAAACAGGCAAAGAAATGAGCCACTCAAGAAACATGTGAAAAGGGTGGGTAAAATAACCAATGTTGGTTATCATGATATAGCTAAGCCCATTAAGCAAACTAACCTCTTAACTCAAGTGGTTAATGAAACTAACAAAAAACAAATTACTTTAGTTAATAACCCAAGGTAAATACATAATTACGCTAACAAAGACAAGAACTCCAAGAATATTTAGACTTTTTGTAGAACAAAAAATTTGTCTAGTGCTTGGTGATGAAATCCAAGTCACTATACCCCTAAAAAAGATAAAAAATAAAGGTTCAAACCATTTATGATTTCTAGGATTACCTTTGGTATGATGAAATATCATACATGGATTAGGCCTAGGAATACACAAGTGATCTAAACTATTTATAATTTTCAAGATCTCCTTATAACACGTGCAAAGAGCATATACATATTTAAGAAACACACATAATCAAAACATAAATAGTTTTTTTTTTTTTTTGACTTTATGATTTAATGCTTATGTTTTAAGTTTTTCTAATTTTAGGTAATCTTTTAATGTAACTACAAAACATAAGCTATTGGTTTTAGTGTCTAGGTATTGGCCACACAATGTTCCATAGAAGTTAGAAAACTAAGGATAAAATATCAAAAATATATAAAAAACACAAATGATCAAAACAAAAAAGTTAATGATATAAATAAAAATGTTAATGAAAAAAAATCCAAAGATCAATACATAAATTCCAAATATTAGTACATAAATTCCAAATATCATAAACACTAAAGACATGAAAAAAACATTAATGAACATGACATAAATTCATTTAATATAACTTAAACACCAATGAACAAGACAAATATGCCATTGCTTGACTAAAACCTACACAAAATGTAGAAATTCTAAAACATGAAGCATACATGTTATTCCTAAGAGAAAGAACACCAAATCAAAGAATATAAATGGTACTATTTATAAAAATGGAAATGAGGCTTAAAATCATCAATTATGATCAAAATTTCAAGTTGAGTAGACTCCAGCCTAATTCAAGAATATGTAGAAACCTACTAGATAACAAAACTAGTAAAAAAATCAATTCAAAATAAGGTAAAAGTGTAATAAACAAAGGGGAGTGGTCCCACTAGGTGTGTCAAAAATGTATGCACTAAAATATAGAGATATGAAATAAACTAAGATCAATATTAAGATCCTAATCTAAATCAAACCATAACCTTATATTGATATAAATAAAGGAGAAAAATGATACCTTCACTTATCAAGTGAGGTCTCAATTATTGAGTGGATTTTCTCATGATCAATGATAGATTGTGGTTTCTCAAATATTCATGAAATATTTGAGTAGCATGTACCTATATTCAATTATAGGATGATAAATATTTCTACTTTAGATGTCAGATGCTTCATAGATTGATGATCCTAAATGAAGGAATGAAGGGTGGATTTATATATTTTTAGATAAGACAATGAAAGGTTGAGATCACTTAATTAGATTTAGAAAATTGAAGTTTAGATGACACTTGATCAATGAGTTAACTTATTTAGTTTCCATTTGATGAAAGAGTTAATTTTTTTTGCTATTTGATGAAGGAGTTAACTGATTTAATTTACATTTTAATGGAAAAGTTAATTGATTTATGGGGAATGGTTTGGATGAGTTTTTATTTTGATCAAGGAGTTGACTAAGTACAATATGGGGAGGATAATTAATATTCTTATTAATCATGTGTGCATGGATTTAATTAATTAATTAATTATACATGTGGTGATGTTAGTGGGATTAAATGGGGCCATGATGTAATTAATTAATTAATTAATTAACATGGTGGTTTTGGTATTCGGGTAGATTAATTAATGATGGATTGGATGACCATAAATTGATAATTAAAATAGGGTGTATACAATGTCAATCTACAAGAATAAAATGGTAAAAAAAACATGCTTTACAATAAAAATATAGAAGATAAAAAGTTACAATCTTTTGTGTTTGATTTGTCCAGTATTAGTTTAAGGAAAAAATACTAAATACATGGTAACATGAAATAAATGTATTTCTTGAAGGAAAATTTCAAAAAATTAGAAGTTTTTAAAATGAACTATGTATTGAAAAACAAGCCAAATTTAGAAGTCATTTATGCATTTTCAATTCTAAGAATTTGAGTTTTAAAGTCCCTATGACATAGTTTCATGAGAGATAAACCAAATTGAAGATGATGAGGAGAGGATGGACAAATAAAATGGGTTTCATGTAGGCACGTGTATGTTACATTGATTTTTTTGTTGTAGACCTATGTTTGAGTTTTTATTGAAAAAGCATTTTGTATCTAGTAATTTATTATTATTTTACATGGGGGGGGGGTTAGTGATGTATAGACTAGGAAAATGTTAGAGTTTTGTAAATTTATCTAAAAATTTGGGTTTTTTTAGGTTTTTAGGGTAGACACAACTAACATAGAACTAGTGGTGTTTGGGCCAAACCACTAGTGTCAGGGTGATAACACTAGTCTTCATAAATTGACAATTATGCCTATGCCATAGTGATTTTATAACCACAAAAATAGTTACATAATTTCTAGCCATTTGTGGTAGTTATGAAACCCTATGTAAATTATACAACTATCACCTACATTAAGTGGTTATTTCACCATAAAGTAGTGCTTAGTATTTTTGGTCATTTTTAAAGGTTTGAGAAATAATTCAAGATATTTATCAATTTAATGTAGCATGTCTTCATCTGATGGAACATGGATAGGGTGAAGGAGTGGATCTCAATGGTTTTATGACTATTAATGATCAATGAGCTAGATATATTAGATAAACCATGGATTATAAAATTTACACAAGTGGGGATTATTTCCCCATCAAGCAAGTTTCTATAAGACCTATTCATCTACTGGGATGCTAACAATAACACCTTCTAGTTCCCACATTCAATCGGAGAGTAGACCATCACTCACTAAAGTTTATCATATTCTAGGTTTATTGGATATAGGAAGAATGGTAATTCTAAGGGAGTCCACAAATAGAGTTGAGACCTCAAGTCAGGATAAGTTCTTTGGAGACCTAGATACACCTGATATGGGTTTGAATTAGGATGTAATGCTGATGGGTGTTTAGTGGGTAGTGATATCAAACCTCCATAAGGTTATTTTATGGATCCATTTATCCCTAATATTGGGAGATATGGGGATGAAAAACCTACTATATAGATGGGCTCCTAGAGTTTGAAGTATTGAGGATATGGGTCATAGATTTTATTGGCCCTATGTTGTAATACCTTGGACCTATAAGGATCTCTACAAGATCACATTTTTGGGTGCCATATCGATTAACCAACTAACACTCATCATGTGTTAGGTGTATGAGTGCCTTATATATTATGTGAGAGGGGTGTAAATTAGACCACTTAGAGCCATTAGGGCCTTTAGATGGATGGGTATGATACCATTGAGAGACGTGACATGGGTAGTGGATCAAAACATGGGATTTGGTAGTGGTACCCTAGTAAGAGGTGGCTAGCTAGTGGTAAGATGACGTGGTTTCATTGGAAGCCTAGAAGAGAAGACACAAAATACATTATAGGCAAATAAGGTTAAAATTCACCCTCTTTATATGGTTCCCTATTAATATGGGATACAATATGAATCTAATCTATCAATTTCCCAAGTGTTCTACTTGGGGAATTAAAAATCAAAGACACATGGATTGGGAGACTCGGGTGGTTTCCTATAACATTAATAAATCCTATCATCATAATGGTAGGAGGGTGATAGAGAAGAGTATCATAGGTTGTAAAATAACTTGTGGAAGGAGTAGGGGGTGTTGCATAGGTTGTGGCACTAGTGGGTAGCAAAAACCCACCACAAAAGCCACAAAATCCAAAGTAGAAATTAAAACTACAAAAACTATAGTATAAAAAAAAACCATTATATCCACTATGACAATAGCTAAAAATGGACCCAGAATAACAACACTAGTTAGGGGTGGCTAGAGGATGATGTGAATAGGGAGCCAAAAGAGGCAACTAGGCCCTTACTAGAGGTTAGTGACATTAGAGAAGAGGCCAAAATGAGTTTGGATGAGGATTCAAATCTTAACTAGAAAGAGTGGACCCAAGTAAGATGGGGTTTTTGTTTTATTTTTAGTTATTTTACAACATTACATTCTAGTTTATCTAGTTTTGGTTTATTTATGCAACTAGATATTTGATGTATATCTATAAATGTTTGTTAGATTCATGTACAAAGTGGAGGCAGATGATTCAATACACCATTATGATTTTTTTATGTAGGTGATGGGATTAAAAGAGATCAAATATTCACCAATGTGGGTATCCTTATGGTTTTGGGTCAACACACTAATGTATTTTCCCTAATATACCATGGATCTCAAAATCTCATTAGATAAAGGGAAAATAATGTTTATTTATAGGTGAGTGTGGCAGCCTTAGAGTCTCAAGTGAAGACTCTTAGTGACAATATTGGTAGGAGAGGTGGAATATACTCATCCAACTGATAGATAGTGGGAGAGATAAAATACCAGGTGGGCATAGGCCAATAATGGCATATGACCAAGATTTAGAGCCCCTACCACTCTACATGGGGTACTTCTCAGAGGAAGAGGATGAGGATTCCTATACACTCAGCCTTTGGAGGAGCTCAACAACAAGGATGAGATAATATTTTACTATGTATGTTTTTGGGTTTTTTGATTATTTTGAAACATGCTCCCCATTTGAAGGTTGTTTTACTTAGAACTGATGTATACAAAATTAATATATATATATTTTTTCCCATTTTGGTGTGATTATTATTTGGCATTTTATTCTATTCTTGTGATGTAATATATTCACCTTATATGTCTATAAATGTGATGGAATTATATGTATATTTGATTTTGATAATGCTATGGATATTCTTATATTTTGAAATGTGATAATAGAATGCATGACAAAAGTAGTGTGATAAATGTTCATGTGGTAAATAGTTAAAAACTACAAATCTACTAATGGCTATTTTTCAAATAATAATCAAGAGAGTTTCTTCAAAAAACAAATTAATTTTTATTTTTATTAGGGGAATGAAATGGATATGCTATATATGAGATAATAGAAGCGTAAAAATACAAATCAAGATTTCACAAGGAATAGGAAGTAGACTTAATCCATATGAGTAAAGGGAATGATTGTACTTCTCATTAGGCTTAGAAAAAAATATTCATTAGATTCATCTAGACTTAGATCAAGATATGTTGATCCATGAAAAAATTAATGAGAGGGATAATATTCTCCTTTTAACATAGACATTTAGACAATTTTTTGGATATTTTGTTGATTTTACTCTTGATTTTATTTTAAGATGCCATACACTTAGTTACATGCAACTAAGAAGATGTATGGGCTCATTAACAAATTCTTAATTTAGGTGAGTAAAGGAATATCACTCAAATTCTAACCTACCACAATCAATGAGATATGAGGGATCAATAGTAAGGACTAGAAAAGGGTGAGAAATGTAGAATTTATTATGTGATTTGTATAAGCTTGAGTTTATGCAGTGTCTTTTTTTTCTTTTTTATCCATAGGAAGGATATTAACCCCAAACACTAGATACATGTAGCTAGTAAGATGTAATTGATCATGCTACACCCTTAACCTTAGTGCATCTAGGGATATGTGTGGTTGAATTATGGACTACATAATTTTTAAATTCTCTTATTGCATTTATCTATGTTCTTTGTATGGTTTACCTATGAAATAACTATGGGTAAGTACATTATATATATGAGGTAGTGGTTGTTATTTTATCATAATATTAAGAATTATGATCTTATTGAGTTATTTTAGAGATTACCACATTGAAGTGTCTTAATCAAAATTATTAATTATTTTATGGATCTAATTATTCTTATATTAATTTTGTGATATATTATTTCATCATTGTGAAACATCTAAGTAATTTCATTACAAGTGGTATCATAAAATTAATTTGGGTTAGTTTATATGGATTTATTTTTTTAGATATGGTGTTGTAAAAATCTTAATATTTGAAGGATAAAAAAACCATAACTTACAATATTATTCAAAGTTTAAAAAACAAGTCTCAAATTTTTTTCATACCCTTGTGAAAATTAGAAGTCATGGGATTCATCTCGATAAGATGATTGCAATGGTATAATATATTGGTCCACATTTTTTGGGATTTAAATACTCCATAATAGGGACTGTACATGGCTGGTCCTAATACTTGTAGATGTGGGAAAGGTTAAAACACTCAAGAAATCCACATAAGGATGACATGGATTCTAGAACTTTAGATTTGTTAGTTTTTGAAGTGGTTCAAAAAATTCAATTAGAGATTAAAAACATGTTGAGGAATGATGATCTTGATGTAGTTAAATGGGAAATTGATTCTATGAAGAATTAGTTGTCAATGAAAAGTGCTCAATTGACCTATATTTTAGTTTAGCTTCTGCAAAATAATACTCCACCACTCCAATCAACTTCACCCACTCATAAAAATCATAACTCTAATACTAGTTGAAATCACATGCTACCAAAAGCGGAAGTGCACAAGTTTGATGATAAGGATCTACTCACTTGGATCAATTAAATAAAAAAATTATTTGATATACATCAGACCCCATGTGCACAAAATGTGATCACAACATATTTCTATTTGGAACCCAAGTAGTTCATTTAATATAGGTGTTGTGTGCTAAAAATAAAAATAAGGGTGCTCATATTACCTGGTCAGTGTTTATAGAGAGATACATATGCACTATCACAAAAACATCTCAAATAACTAATTCAGTGAGTTAGAAAAGTTGTAACAGATGGGTAATATTAAGGATTATATTCATAAATTCCAAAATATATACTTACATGTGGATGACATCATTGAGAACAAATTGACTGACATTTTCTTGGGGGTGATCAAGGATAACATCCAAATTGAGGTTTTTATGTTTAATCCATCATCCATTTATAAATATATAGCATTCATGCACCAGGAAAAGGAAAAATATTTGGTCAAAATAAGGAATTTCGCTCATTCATGTGAATATAATCATATAACACCATCATTTTTTCACCCTACAAAATTGATCCCTCAACAAATTGAAGAGAAACATCCCAAAGGGTTATATTTTGGTTGTGACAACAAGTGGAACAAAGGACATAAATGTGACAAAATGAAGTTGTTCTACATTTAAGGTTTTAATGAAGATGAAGACAATGATGAGGCTTTAGGTGAGGGTATGGAAGAGACATAGGATGAATATGAATATTTTTTCCCTAATATCTCATGTCATGCCCTTTTAGGTATAATTAATCCTCAAAATATTAATGTGGTGGGATTCTTCAAGAAATAGAAGGTGATAGTGTTGATTGAATCAAGAAGTACACATAATTTCATCAATACTAAATTGTCTACCCATTTGAAATATTTTATTTATCTAGATCCAGAGTTTCAAGTCATGAATGTAGATGGTGGCACAATAAACTATTCTATAAAATTCCATAGTATTAATATTTGCATGGGGTACTACCAACTTAATTTTATTATGTTTTTAATTCCCATGGGTGGGGATGGCATTTTTTTTGGAGTAAAATGGTTCATGCCTTTGGTCACAATAGAGGTGAATTTAAAAGAACTATTCATGAACTTTCATTTTGAAGCTAGGACATTTGAACTATAGGGATTATGTGTAAAGCCTCCCTAATTGGATAGTTCACATAAAATGAAAAATATTATTAAATAAGAGGATGAAGGATTTGTATCATGTTTATATTATATAGAAGTTTTTCTAACACATGTTTACACATCTTGATTTATAAATCATTATTGTTGACCATACAATAGTTTTTGGCACAATGCAAAAAGGCCTACCACCCAATAGAGAACATGATTATGCCATAAGACTAATTCCAAGTATCACACCACCAAAAATTAGACCATATTGGTATCCATATGCTCAAAAAAGTGAAATTTTAAAAAAATGGTACCTGATATGCTAGAGGTAGGTATTATCTAACATATCCAAAGTGAATTGTCTTCCCTAGTGGTCATGGCGTAGAATAAAGATGACACTTGGAGGATGTGACCTAAATAGAAATAACTCAATAAGTACACCATCAAATATAAGTTCCCTATTCTATTCATTGATTTTTTAGATAAATTATATGGTGTTGTTTATTTTACCAACCTATATATTTATTTTGGGTATCGTTAAATTCAAATAAAAGATGAAGATATACATAAACAAATATTTCATAAGTCATGAATGCCATTATGAGTTTATGGTCAAGCCTTTTGGTCTCACAAATGCATCATCTGCATTTCAAAGTTTGATCAATACTATTTTTAAGTATTTTTTACCAAATTTTATGTTAGTATTTTTTGAGAACATATTAATCTATATTAAAACTTGGGAATAACATTTGAATCATATAAAATAGGTACTATTAGTTCTAGAACAAAATCAAATTTGTGTAAAACCTTCTAAATGTGCTTTTGGCATCCATGTTGTGGATATTAGGGTTTTAATAACCTTTGTGTCTTTTTGGATCTAACAAGGTATTATCATATATTTGTATTAAATTATAGTAAAATAGAAACTCCACTAATAGTCTTGTTGAAGAAAAATTCCTTTTGTTTTGACTAAACTAACTAGTAAGGCTTTTGAGAATCTCAAAGAGGATATGTTCACCACTCAAGTTTTGGTGAGTCCTAATTTTTATAAAACATTTTTGTTGAATGTGATGCATCAGAATATGGAATGGGGGTATTACTCATGCAATAAAGAAAATAATTTTCATTTGAGAGTCAATAAATGAAGGGAAAAAATAATCTCAAGCCAATCTATGGGAGAGAGATGATCATTATTATTCATGTAGTCAAGCAATAGAGACCTTATCTAATGAATAGACACTCTTAAGTAAAGACTAATCATGATAGTATAAATTAATTTTTGGAACAACTATTATCATCAGAAGAGAAATAAAAAATGGGTGAATAAAATTTTGGGATATAACTTTGAAATAGTCTATCATAAATGAAAAGAGAATGCGGTATGAGGTGCACTTTCTAAGAGGGATGATTTAGTTTAGGCATTATTATATGTAATGAAAATTTGGAAAATAGATTAGTTAGAAGAATCAAGATTGAAATGGGACATTGATATGGATACATAAGTCCTAATTTATAATCTTAAACATGGTTGGGTGTTTCTAAAAAAAATGAGTGGAAATGGAATACATTATGGTATAAGGATATATTATACCCACAAAAAGATTTTGTCCTCAAACACAAGATCATTCAGGAGCTTCATGCATCTCCAATAGGGTAAATTTAGGATTTTTGAAGAAATATTATTGAATCAATAAATATATATCTTGGCATTGAATTAAGGGGGATATATACAAATTTGTGTCATAATTAATGGGTTTTCAATAAAAGAAAGGAGAAACAAATAAGACACTAGTATTTTATAGCCATTATCCATCCCTATCCATTAATGGGAGGAGGTTTCCATGGATTTAATTATAGGTTAACCATTATATGAAGTTAAATATTTCACCATGGTGGTTGTGGATAGACTCACAGAATATGATAATTTTTTCCCTTATCATAACTATTTGTAGCCATTACAATAGATGTTGCTACTCTCAATATAGTTCAAAAGCTACATGGTACCCCAAAAATCATTATAAGTGATCATGATCCTATATTCACTATTAAATATTATAAAGATATATTTAAAATTTTGGTTATTTAGTTATCTCATAACTCATATTATCATCCTAAATCTAATGGAAAAACAAAGGTTTTAAAAAAATTCCTAAAAGGGTATCTTTGTTGTTTTACATCAAATAAAACAAGAATGTTTGATCCATTATCTGTCATTATAAAATTCATGGTACAACACTTCATTCCATACCTCTTATAAAATATATCCCTTTTTTTCACTTTATAGATATCACCATCCATCCATAACTTCATCTTTGAAGGTACAACCCAAGGTTTAAGCTATTGAGGAAAGAATTTAACATCAATAAGAGGTACTAGATAGTTTCAAGGATAATTTAAAAACAACAAAAAATATAATGAAGTAACAAGATGATCAACACTATAGTGAGATGAAATTTGATATTATTTATTGGGTATTTGTGTACTTGCATCCATATAAGCATATGTATTTTAGTAAACGACAAAAGGATAAAATTTTTTCCTAAGTATTACCCATATTAGATCATATATAAAATTCACAATGTGGCATACAATATGGAGCTACCCTAATCCATTACATATATCATGTATTTCATGTATCCTTATTAAATAAGGTAATTATAAATATAGTTTGTACCCAAAATAATTACCTAATTTGGATGAAGAACACATAGTCATTTTAGACCCTAAGGAGATCCTTCAAACACACATAAAAAGGCTATGAAAAAGAAGGCTTAAAGAGTATTTGATCAAGTGGAAGATTTTAAATCATGAAGATGAAACATGGGAGGATGAAAATTTCTTAAAATAACATCCAAAGTTGATTTAATATTGATGGAAATGTTGTTATTGAGGGGATTGGTATGTTACACCCTTAGCCTATAGTGTGTCTAGGGATATATGTGGTTGACTTGTGGCTTACATACCTTTCATATTATATTATTACATTTATATATGCTCTTAGTATGGTTGGACTAAATAAAAACCATGGATAAGTATTATATATATATATATATATATATATATATATATATATATATATATATATATATATATATATATATATATATATATATATATATATATATATATAACTCTAATCTTATTGAATTTTTGTGGAGGTTTCTCCCTCAAAGATCTCAGTCATAATTATTTAGTATTATACTCTTTTGTCAATTATTATTGTGGAGGTGATTATTTTGATCTTAAATCTATGATATATTATTTTATCATTTCAAAAAATCTAAGTAATTACATTATATCTCATCACCAATGACCAAGATAGGTGAAAAAGTTTACTTGGTTTGAACATGCTAGTGTGTTTTCTTAGAGGGAATTGTAAAAGGGGATTTTGTCATTGCCAAGATTTTAGACTATGTTGTGAATTAAAGTTTATAAATTTGAAATAAATTGTGCAAGACTAAAATGTGTAGTAATATTTATAACTACTAAAAGACTCCATAAAGTGCAAATCTTGAGATCTCACTATGATCATTGTTTCTTGATTGAGCATAGAATGTCTCAATTAATTAATTTCAAATACAATAACCAAGAAATATTTTTTATTTTTTTCTATAATTATTCTCATAATCAATGAGAGTGAAAATTATAAATGGATGGATAATTATTTATGATCCTCCTCCTCCTAATCCAACATAAAAGTGAGGGACAACTCAACTTCCCTTAAATAAAGTACAAGGGGATTATTAGTTTTTCACATCATAAGTGTTGGTGAAGCCATCAGGGAGTGTTTTAATACCTTAAATTCATCTTGGAATTCCATTTTATAAGTTAAGTGACTCTCCTTTTTGATAAAGTGGTTGATTATATGAACCACATAGGTAAGGTTTGGTATAAACTTATGGATCACCCCAATCTTCCCAAAGAAAGACCTAATTCCCAATTCATTAGTTTTGAAATCATGTCTAAGATCACAATAATTTTATTAGGGTCTATATCGATCCAAAACTTAGATATGATGAAACCTATGATCTTTCTACCTATAACTTTGAACACATATTTTTTTAGGATTGACCTTAACACCATAGTTAGTAAGGCATATAAGGATGGTACGTAGGAATTCTAAGTGGTTACCTCTCATATTATCTTTTTTGGAATATTTTTAGGATAAATCTCTAGTATATGATGAATTAGTTCATGTAAGATATGGTTAATATCCCTATTATATGTTACCAAAATGTTTGTAAGGTTGAAAGGCATAATGACGTAACATAATTATCCTCATGATGTAGTAAGCTAGGGTTTAATTCTATCCACCTAAAAAATTTGAATATGGTTATATCTAGATAAGTCATCCATGTGTGATATCAAATTGTAACCTATCATAGTATAAAAAATTATGTCAATGGAAGGGAAAGGGAAGTCATTCTTTGGAATGATTTGTTTTTATTAATGGTAAAAGTGGGTTGTTAAAGGGACCCCACCCATTATAAATAAGTAATAATATAAGTCTAAAATATAGAATAAATGTTAAATCCTATTAAAATACCTAAAATAACATAAAATCAACTTAAAACAAAATAAAAAACTAAAAAATAATTGAAAAACAACATAGTCAACTCTAATAGCTAAGGCCCTTCCATCCCTCTAATACATCAGTCCAATTTTTCTTAATATTATAAAATCCATTTTCTAAATAGTTTGTGGATCCTAAAAATCCTCTATCACTCCCTTATTATTCTTGACCACTTTTCCATGATATAAAATTTAGTGTTCCTTTTTCTCCACCACTCAAAGACCTTTCATGTTTTGAAGACAATTCTACATTGAGGCAATACTAAAGTCAATAATCATTCTTAGATTATCCTTGAGAGGTTAATTTTCACACTCCATCCTTATAAATTTTTCATTAATTATTTCCATATGTTCATTTATTACCATTAACTCAAATCTTGCGTAAAAAATATCATCATTCTTATTCTTATTATTCATAATTTCTTTGAGTCTATCATGATTCTTCATGAACTAATACAAGAAAGATTTATGAAATTGAATATCATATTCCATTTAATTGAAATTATCTTTAATTTTTAAATATGAAATTTTAAAATAAAAGTCATTATCCCTTATCTAATTCTCATTAGTTACTTCAAGGATGTTCTGAATAAATCTCTTTTCCACAAACCTCACTTTAAGATATTGTAAACCTTCAACCACCTTGTTTAGTTTATTCTCTTCCACAAACATAGAATATTATCCCACATCATCTATATAAGTATCCTCATTCACCATATAAATATCCAAAATTTTCCCCATCCTTCCATCACATTTTAATTAACTCTTGCATCTAACGTCTCCTTATTTAGGTCAATAGGATCTCTACTCAAATTACCCTGGTGATCCTTCCTTTGTTTCTTCCCTGAAGAGATCCTAAGGATTATTTGGGGGTCAAGATCCATTTTAAATATAATTTATTGGGATTATGGGTTAAATATGAAGGTTTAATCCCTTTAAAATATAAAATATTAAAAATATCATAACCTAATGAAGAGGATATGGCTTTTTTAATTTCTTCACATCACATACTTAACTTTCCAAGGAAAGTATAATAGAGAATGTAAGACTAATTAGAATTTGATGAATAAAATTAGTTCAAAATAACAAAGTGATAAAAATAAACCATCATAAATATTCCTTAAAGTGTCACATACCTTATTACTTTATCATCCACTTCATCATACAACTAAGGAAAGTCTTCCTGAGAAATCCCTCTTGATATTATGCAAGTTCCTTTCCCTCACTCAATTTTTTTTGACTTCTCCTTATAATATTTATTGGAATTAATATACTTGGTTCACTCAATTTTAATACATGTGACATATTCAATTAATGCCCCTAAACTTTCCACAATGACATTGTTAATCTCAACCTTATGATCATTCCAACTATCTACAAATTACCTTGATAAACTGATTGTATCCATAAATATTCTCCATGACAGTGGCTAACCATCATATATAAAGAATTTAACACACCTAAACATTATACATTTTTATCCCTACATACAAAGGTTCCACGTGATGAAACCTAAAATCCATTTTGTAAATCCCCAAAATACTTTTAACCTAGACATAACATAATAATGAAGACAACTTAACATTCAAAAAGTAGTCCTTATCAATAGAGAAAATAGAAATCATCCCCATATTTAATGGATTGATATAATAATTAACAAAAATATCCTTACTCTCCCCACATAAGTTATGATTCAAATCAATCACATCAACAAAATCCTTTTCAAATATTTCAACATACATCTTTCACACATTCTTCATAAAATTACCAACATCGTTACCATCATGAAGGCTTGTCATTAGTTAAAAGATCATTAATGATTTTTTTCCTTTCCATAATAAGTTTCAATTAATTAGGAAAATCATTACCTTTAGACCAATACTTAATACACAAATACACACCACCCTTATTAGAAAAATAATTATCCAAATGATTACCTTCGCTATAGGTATGTTGAAAAATAATTACCTAAAATGAATTGCCCAAGATAAAAAATTATTCAATAATGTGACTAATACTATAACTTGAATTATTTTTATTGTGGATATAATTAACAATATTCAAATATTCACCATCAAAAATAAAATTTTCACATCCCAAATCTTTATCCATTTTTATACGCCATAAAAAAGCAAGTGATTTATCGAAATGATTTGTTTGAAACCCATACTTCCTTCATAAGCACCTAAAACCACACCTAACTCATCCATAATAAATCCTCCAACACATAAAAAAATTGTATTGAATTTATATGAACCATATAAATTTAACTTAATCTAACCATTCAAGGGATTCATCCACTTGACATCTTTTGAGATCAACATAAGGATCAACTGATACATCTCCCTCAAAGATATTTCAGTTTTTAGTAATATTTTTTTCTTGAAAATCAAAATTATAATTATTTCTCATTTTTATCACTTTCCAATTCATTTGGTAAGATTCATGATTTTAATATTAACCATTTAATAAGTTTCATTAATATACCTAAAAACCATGTTATTGCATTCCTTCCATACTCCCCATAAGATATGAGGAAACACCAAAATACATAATTTATTTAATGCCTAATTTAAAAAGGTGAGTTATAGGACACCTCACACCTTGAATAAAAAATGGCATTCCAACATAATATGTTGAACTTAATCATTTTATAATTCACAAATGAAACACCAATTAACCAACATTAAACCTTATTTTAAAAGATTGTCTAATGCAAAGATTTTATTTTGAAGGCATAACCAATAGAAATTAATCATATGAATAAGATCTTTACCCCATATTTTTAACCATGGAAAATCCTAAATATCACATGATTATATGAATACCTTGATTCATATCTTGATTTTCCTATTCTTATTTAGAATGGGGATGATATTGGACATCCATTTAGATTTGTCCACATGTTTTATGAACTCTAACTTTAACAACTTTATGACCTCCTATTTGATCATCAACATGAACTTAGGATTAATTGGATTAGGATTTTTTGATAGGTTTTGCATGAGGCATGGTTACTAAATTATGCATGACTACCTCAAGTTATATCCCCATCATATTTGCATTATAAAAGTAAAATCTTAGAAAACTCACTATACAATTTCTTATGATCTTGCACATCATAAGGGGTAGTGAAGACCCAATTTTGAGGATCCTAGGGTTATCTTTGTTATTTATGTTAATATATATAGTATCATAAATTAAAGAAACATTCCTTTCCTCAAATTATTCTATGTTAGGAGGAAGATCAAGATATTCATCATCTACCTCAAAAATGTCATTTTCATCATCAAAAGAATGTTAGTCCTTAGTTTTATAATATGAATTTTAATATTTTTATGTGAGGATATATGGGGGGTAACCAGTGAGTGAAAACCCCACTTTATGGTGTAATGACAAGAGGTGATCATAATCTCAATGGAACTCTAATATTTCCTTGTTGTTTTTAGTAAAGCTAATAATGATAGGACCCACATCCTCTTTGATGTGAGAAATGGTTTGATCATTTATATCATTTTTAATAAGGGGTTTATCCCTTATGGATATTGTGAAATCAAGGTATAATATCATTGGATGAGGTAAAAAATTTGAGGAGATAGCCATGCAATAGACAAGTTGGTCACTTTATCTAGGAATGACCTATATGGAAAAATATAAAAATTCTTGGAAATATCACATAAGACATCTTTTTAGAGCTGAATATGTTCAGATTTGGTTTGGTAAACTATTGAAACTTGGCTGGTCACCAATTATGAATTGCCTTGAATTGTTATGCTTTTAACACCTAGACTCTTATAGATGGTAATCCATAATAATAGGGCCTCATAGTATTATCCATTATTAATTCATTCAAAATCAATATAAAAACCAAAGGGAATGATCCTTATTCTAAGGGGAATCAATATAACTCATGCCTCTACACCAAAATGACATTTTACCCAATAATAGTGGAACATCCATTGATAACTCAAAGAAAAATGATCATGTTGTTTAGGGATCATCTCTTGGTTTTCAAAAATATCATCCATAAAAATGTTAGACATGTTATCTAACCTTTATTAAATTTATAGGTTTTGATATTTGGAAAGATTGTAGGTCCTTAGTCCTCATGGACCAAAAGGGAATGTATTTGGATTACCCTTTTTTAGGTATTAATGATCTTATACATAAACATACTTGAGATGGATGGTATTGTTACATGTTTTTATACACCAAATTTTCCATTATTTTTATCCCCTTTCCCTCAAGTCTCTGACTTACCAAGGATTTAGGACTCTTAAAACTTGATTTCAAAAGACTCATTGTGGTCATTATTAGATATTTATCTTTAGGTCATAGAGGGGATTTCACCACACTATTACTAAGAAATTTATAATTGATATGAATCCATGGTATTTCATTAGTATTTTTTGGTGAAATTTAAATAGATTTGGATCACCATGAGAAACAAATACCTTACTTAGGTGTAAAAATCTAATTTCTTGAAACATGGTAGAAAGAATTTGATTTATCCTATGGATCAAAAGTCTTAGTAGAATCATGTCATATTTTGTGTCCTTATCTATAACATAAAATTTATTTAAAACAACCCTATGGATCCAAGGTCCTCCAATGTTCCTAATCAAGGTGGATTTGAGTTTGGCATAGCCTCAAAAGGCATATTCAATTGTTGAGCAGTTGGTCTCTTCATAACCAAGATTTTGAATAAAAATAAAGGTGGTTATAATGATAGTATCCAAATAATTAACCAATAATCTCTTGAAAATTTTGTTTTAGATTAAAAATTGTAATCACCAGGTTGGATCCTCTCTTCTATTCATATTAGTATATGGAGGAAGGCTCCTAAGATCAAAGAAGTAACTAGTGTCTCTTGAAATTTTCCTAGGTTGATATATATCTAAGTCTATGTGGTTTATTTGGGCTTGTGGAGAAGGTATAACAATAGATATATGAACTAATATTAAGGCATAAATTAATGACAAGAAATAGGAAATATTGTTTTTAAGAAGGTCCATAAAGGAGATGCTAGAGAAAATTTTTGTAAGACAAGAAATATTATCATATTTTTCCATCAGTTTGGGGTTGGTTTGGAAGTAAATTTTTTATTGTTACTCCATTTCATGAGTGATGAAATTTAAATCTTCATCCCTTTATATTTACATGACACATATCATTCCACTATTTCCTTGAGGCCCTAGTTAGGGAACCACATTGGGATTTCTTGATATGAAAGTGGAAGATTTGGCTTCACATATTCCATTTGGAAAGGGTAGGTTAATTGGGTTGTCCTATGATTAATTTTGGAAATTAATTATTATTGGATAGAAAATGGGTTTGGTAGATTCACAAATTGTCATTTTGGGTTGCCACAAAACCCATTGAGGGTTTGATATTTTCATTCACATTCCCAAGAACATATCCACAAAGGTTTATCATTGGTCTTTGGGGAGTATTTGAATAAAATTTTATATTTTCTATAGGTTTTGATACTAAAATATGATTTATATATTACCCAAATCTTATACATTTTTAAAATATCCATCATGGTTGTACCTTTTAGTTATAGACATACCCACTTGTGAAAGGTTCAAGCTCACTATCTCTTTGCGCCTAAATTTATTATCTGTAAGTCAAACCATTATTTTTATGTGTTTTAACTTGTATTTTAACCATTTTAGGATATTACTAAGCTCTAATCATCCAAGTGGAACAATATAAACACCTCTAGGCTTGTGGGTAGCCTAAGAATGAGGCTAATCTCTAGATAGGGCTAGTTCCCTTGATGTTCCAGTTTGGATTGCAACTACACGTAAAATTTGTGGGGGGGGAAGAAGAGAGATAAATGAAAATAAAATATTCTAAGGGAAGTGATACACCAAATAATATGATGAATTACAACCAACATCATGTTACACATGAGAATAAAAGACTAACCAAACATACACTCCTTCAATCTACATATTCTCACATCAATGTTACATTATGAGGTTATAGATGAATGTGAAAATATAGGAGGACTAGATAAGAGAAATTGAATGGAACTAGTGAATAGACTAACTCACTCAATCCTTGACATTTTTTAGAACACTTCACATGACCTGTAAGAAGAAGCTTTCTAACTACAAATAAGATGAAAGAATGAGACAACATGCTAGGGAATCCATAGTCTTAAGTAAGAAAGATCCAAAATTCAAGTAGAAAACAATATGAATAGTCATGAAGAGGTAAAAAATTAGTATTATTACTAATAAAATGGTATGAAAATGACTAGGGCTTCACCATACTCAGGTGGAACATAAGTTACATTGGAAAAAATAGCTAGTTCTTATATAACTTGAGAGATAGAGGAGAAAAGAGAAGTCCAAGGGTCACAAGGACACTTTTAAATATTATAAAATTAGTTAATTTATCATGAGAATAGGATATGGTACAAAACATTCAAGGTTAGAAAGCACAAGTGTCCATTCAAGTTATAAAACTCATGAAAAGTGGCATGAAACTCCTCATTTTGGCTCAAAAGGCTACCTTCATGATTTGAACCTATTTAAACATCCAAAAATTTACTAGGTATAGGTATAATTATTAGAATTAAGGGGAATGATTTCATACATGCCTCTCCATGTATTATTTATAAGCTTGGTCATCTAGAATCATTTGGGAATGAGTCATCATCATCTGCAATCCAATAAATTTTTCATGCACCTTGCACACTTGACATCCAAAAATCCATTATTTTTCCATGAAATTACATGGGAGGGAGTGTATGAAACATATAAACACCCTCCATGGACTTATAAGCATTAATGACACCTTAGAAGGCTCACACTTGAAGTTTTCATTCTTCTCACTAGCTTGGTCACTATGCCAATTTTGACTACCTAAGATGAGATCTCTTGTTGAGGCACTTAGGATTTTGAGACATGAAATGAACATGGGGGGTTATAAAAAGTATAAATATTCCTTCTAATTGTTTTAAATCTCTTGGAACCTCATATAACCTATATAATGAACAAAATAGTTAGAGAAAAATGATATTTTCACCCCATCTATAAAGTTTTATACATCTAAAAATGGTGGGGAGAAGATTGAGAGAGTCTAATAAAAGTCATAATCATCATCATAGTTAAAATTTTCCATTAGAGTATCTATCCAACTCTATTTCTCCAAACTAGTCCTTGTAAGGGTTTAACAAGGGTTTTGAGTAGTTTGAGCTCTTAAGCATTGTTCATAAATCTCTAACATTTTAATTTTAAAAAAAATCCACAAAAATTTTCTTCAAGACCCATACTAACCTCCCCAAACTCCTTTTGAATCCATACACAACACCAAGGGAGATATGAGCATTCAAATTTGACCTATTGAGCTTGATTCCTCATTCCCATAGGCCTGAGTTTGTCCTTAAGTCAAAAATGGATTCCTTGATGTTTTATCTACAAGGTGGAAGATTAAAAAAACATTTAATGACCTTATTAATATGCTCCAATACGTTATAAAGTATATATCATGCTATAAGTGTGATTGACTCTTCATTTGGACACTAGGCCTAAACCTTGTCTAAAAGCCTGTCTGCATCTTGAAGCCCAAAATGATATTTTGATAGATTAAATTGCATATAAATAGCCTATATAGATATTTAATGACCCAAAAAAAATTTACAATAAGTTAACATGCCTACCAAGAGCTTTAAGATAATTTGGACTCCCATTTTGCTTCTAGGCCTTAATTCTACTTACTAGGCCTACTTGCACACTTGATGGCCTAGGACACTCTATTAAGATTCACCCCTTGTTTTTTTTTTATGTCTTCATGTTTTTATACAACTATTTTCATCTTTTTGGAATGTTCAATCATCTTCTTACCTCACTGTACCACCCTTCTTCCCCAAAACTGATAGTTTGTATTCAAGGGAAGTGCCCTCTATCTGAGATAAAATAGTGGGTACTTACCCAATTTTATCAGATCAAATAGGAATTATAGAGGATTATTCAAGTGGAAAGGATTATTTACACAAAAAAAATATATTTATTATATGATTATACCCTCTAAAATCAAGAAAACCTAAGATAGGGTTGTGTAAAATGGACTATGTGACTGTGTTTCCTCATATGGACTATGTGACTATGTTTCTAGCCCTTTCTCTACTTATTTTAAATTTAAAAGATAATATATATTATATAATTATAATAAATAATGTTCCTCAGGTCCTTTCATCACTTTGGCTCTCTACATGCCCCTCCCCATACTTTGAATTCTTAAGCCTATGAATAATTTACTGACTGGGTCCTTGTTTTAGAATGATACCTATAGAGAATATTATTTTATCAAGCCTAATAAGGATTATTTTAGGTCACCTAGAGTCCCTTTGAAATGCCCCACACATTTTTGGACTCATCCATTCACTTTTCCTAGCCTAAATTATCCTTTAGATACCCCTTTCTCAGCTCACTATTTGTAACAGTCACATCTAATTGAGTTTTTGCTTTCGAGGCAGTCATCTAAAGTAAACATTACATGGTTTGGACATTGAAAGTATTGAATAATATTACATTAAACCATATATAAATTAATTAAACCTATTCACTCATATTACCTAGGCTAGATCATCACTTGGGCAAGGCCTTTTTACTCACTGTCTACTTACCCAGCTGAATGTGGGTGTTTTAGGATTAGATACAATTATAGGTGTGTTTAGGGTATATAAATAGTATGTTTTCCTTTATTAATGATATTAATGTCATTAATATCAACTTTAACACTTGGAATCATTCCATCATAATAGCATAGTCCAGGTTTACAATTTTGGATGTATAGGTCTCTTTATAGCTCAAACTTGTATGTAACACTGACTATTCTTAGTGCATAAATTGACAAGTTTGAGCCCTTCAACAACTAATATATATTTCCCCTCTTGACCTAATTATTTTTAGGGCTCTTATCCTATGATGAGGCTATAATACCAAGCCATTAGGATGTCTTAAAATTTATTGCAACCTTGTTATATGATATTCCCAAAACATGCTTGGACCTTAATTTTGCTAACTTAGGGATTAGATCCCTAAACCTACAATCATTCACTTTAAAGGTGATTTTAAATTTATTTATAAGTTAAACCTTTTATATATGTATGTTAGGATAATTTAAACATATTAATATTTTAAAAAGAGTTCCACTACCATGTTTTAACACTTGAAATGGATATTCAACTCTCTGTTAGGTTGACTATAGGTGACCATTCATTATATATAGGTAGTAAAGGGGGAAAGTGGAAAATATGAATGATTTAGACCTCTTATGAGTTGTATATCCATTTTAAGAACCTAAAATGAATTATTCACACTACAAGATCTTAAAACTATTACAAATACTCCCATCATAGCATGACATCATCAATGATACCCTTATAGGTGGAGATTTAGTTGTATGCAAGCAAATAGTGATTTAGGTAGTAGAGATGAGTTTGACTCCATGACCAACCTATTTACTTTAAAAAGATTCAAATAATGGATGATGGTACTAAAATATTTAAGGAAAACCTATACACCATATTTCAATGTTTGAAACCTTTTCAAACCTATAAGTACACATTCTAATGGCAGATTGTATGCAAAAGTTGCATATGATTTCATAGTCCCTTTTTATTGCATAAAATAAAGAATTGAATCACTATATAAAGATGATAAATGATACACAGAGGCCTTAAACCTTAAACAAACCTATATGGACATGCCATATAGGTTTCAAACATGTGATTTACCAAGACTAACTATGTATGATAGTCATAGGGTAAACAAACTACATGATCCTTATGAGTGCAACATCATGAAGTATTATTTGGAGAATTAACTTGAGAGGACATGGGATCAAAATAACATTGGAAACATAATAAATAACCTATCAAAACTACCTAGAGCCATTGACAAAGCATGAAAATCTTGAACATGGTGAAAAACTACATGTTGCATAAAAAGTGCTTCTTCTTGCAACCCAAGTTACTTTGCTATTCAAAAAATGATGAAAATTGAAACCAATAATGGAGATAATAGTAGGAGATATAAAAAATCCTATCGAGTCAATATCACTAATTAGTTTGTATGGACTTACCTAAAATTGAGAAAAACCTATAGGGTACATGAAATAACAAGCAAAAAACATAGTCAAATTCATGAGGATGGTTTATAAATCACAAGACACCATTATTAAAAATAATATTTTGGAAATGAAGTTATATAAGTTTAATATAACTTACCAAAATCATTTGACCTGAAACCTCTTCAATTGTCTGTACTAAGCACAAAATTGAAGGTCACTTCTATATGTCTAAAAAAGCAAAGGAGTAGATGGTTTTTGATTAAAAATGGAACTTATAGATCATGTAAATAATTTATATTAGTTTTAGAAGATTAAGAGTCATTCCATGATCTTCTCCCATGTGTCACTTTCCCCCATGGGCCATACAAATTCCAAGTGTTCCCTTTTTCAGTTGGTTTTTTGAATTTCAATTAATCAACCTACAAGATTTTGATGTGACTAACATACCTAATAGGTAAAATAACCTATTTGAAATTTTAAGGGAAAAAATGACAACTATGCACCTTACGAACAATGCCACTTGCATTTATGACCCTTAAAAGCCCACTAAAAGACTCAAAATGATAAATAAACCTAATATGACTAAGACCAAGGCTAATATTACATTAAATGACATAAAATAACATATTATACACCCCATGACAATAAAATATACCTCTTGAAACATCTAAAAATATTTTTTTACTTATAGGGGTCATAATTTAACCTAAAAGTCAAATTTGGTCAACAAATTGGTGACTCATAATGGTAGTATACCTGTTATAATAATTAGACCAGTAGCCTTATCAGTCCATTGGGTTTAGGGAATAAACTAAATTTTGAGACAAACAATAAGGTTTTTATCATTGGACACAATATTTGATCAAGACAAGACCAATGACTACCTCAATCACACAACACAAAAGACACACACAAAGCAAAAAAAAACACACATGTGATTCATGAGCACTTATGGAACACACACACCAAAAAAAAAAACTCTATATTACCTAATATTAAAATTCCCTCTTGGATCAAAGGGAAATTTTTAAACCCTTATTACCTCATGGCATGAAGGAATGAATGAAACATATATCCTTTTGTCCTTTAGCATTGATGCATTCAACTTTTTTATGATGTTTTCTAACTTCATTAGCATGATGTTCATTGAAAAAAATAGATTAAAATAGGTTGGATATATAAATAAACTCTTATTGCATCCAAAAATCCTCAAATTCCTCACATGGATCCTTAATTACAACCGCCAATGGTGATTCATAGGGGCATACCTTCTTGTTTTCTATAATGCTCTCAATAGGATTGGGTTTCTTCTTAATTGTATGTTTTTCTATCTCATCAAGGATATTTGCATAATCTATCCAATCTTGGTCATTGTCCTCCATGTAAGACTCTTTCTTCACCTTGTCATGTACTTGGCCCTCAACTTGGAAAAACTCTTCAAGCAATTGAAATAACTCCATTTGCAACCACCAATCATCCCTATCCTCTTTATAATCTAGAAAAACTACCTCTTTACTTTTTATTATTGATGTATGATATCATAAATTTTGTTTTATTAATGATCCAATGCATTTGATGGTGATTCAAGATTAGGATGAGGTATTAGGTCATCCTCAAGAACATCTTGCACATTAGTCTTAAGAGAGTTTTATAGGGCTATAACCCCTTTAGGAAAGACTTTAAATTGTTCTCCATCCATAATAACACATTAATCCTCATACTTGAGATTATTATCCATAAAATTTTAATCAAATATAGAGTCTTCTTCAAGGGATGAAATATCCTCTATCTCCTTCTCCTTCATGGTGATGCCAAGACTAGGCATCTTGAAATCATGTGACCTAGCCCAATGAGGCTACCAAGGAGGTAGGACTTCTTCAAGTAAGAGTTTTGAGTTTTTTTCAACCAAATACTCTTATTTAGGATCCAATAATATAGGTCCATCAAGGAAAATGGTGATGGGGTGAGGACAAGATGAACTAGTTGGTGGAGGTGGTACATATAACTCAAAATCAGATTGAGAGTGAAGTGTAGGGGATTATTTTAGAAGCTCTTGAGGAAGGGGAGGTAGAACTTGGGATAAAACAACTTAATTTTATTCCTTAAACTTGAAAATCACTTCATTCACATCTGATTTATCTTGAGGAATATCTTGAGAAAGGGTGTATGGGGTGTGTTTTGGCATAAGATCTTCTTTTGGGTGTAAACCTTCCTTCACACCTTGACTTAGCAATTTCATCTTTAACTCTAACTGTTCAATTTTCTTGGATATATTATATTGTAAAATTATCTATTTAATTTAATTGGAATCATCATGAGGATGATGAGGACAAGAGTATTGACATGGAACACAAGAAGTTTCTTGAGGAAGGGTGGGAGGGAATTACATAGAATCAAGATCTATTTTAACTTCACACTCATTATAAAAAATTTATCCTTATTCCTTCCCCATGATTCCAATATATTATTATATATTATATGTTAATATTAGGAGTATTTTATTTTTTTGGTGATTAAAATTGAGGAGTGGATGAAATATTCAAGAAACTTGGAATCTCCTCAGGCTTGGATTCTCCACCTTGTCTCCAAGTTATAATCTCATATTTAGAGGTATTTTATTGAAATGGGTATGTAATGGGAGAGGGAAATTAGGGATTATATTATAATTATTTATTTGATGAAATGGATTTATGAATGTTCATATTGGCTAACTTAATTTTCCTATCAAGATTAACTTCTAAAATAAGGTTTCTCTTTTCAACTCTCTCTTCTAACTGATTGGAAAGAGGATGGCTTTGATAAGCTTGATTGGGTTCATGAGTGGGAACCATGTAAGATTGATAAAAACCTTATGGAAGTGTAAACTAAGGCCAATAGGTTTGGTGAGGCTGACTTTCATGAAATTTTAGCCTATCTTCAAAGGATGAAACTAGGGTACTCATAGCTAGCATCTCACTTGTGAGCCTTTGCCAATTGGATTTTTCAATAGGTACCCACTCTATTTTGACTAGATATAAGTCATATATCACCTTGAGAAAGAAATTTATAGGAAAATATTGACCATTTCCCCTTAATGTATCAAGCTCTAACATATACTTCTCATACCCTAGAAGAGTTTGCTTGAAGGTTGAAATGCATTGATTTGAGAAGTGGCTAGTTTGACTAGGAGAAGCAAGATATTGAGGAGGTTGGATATAAGACCAATACAACTCATGACAAATATATATATATATATATATATATATATATATATATATATATATATATATATATATATTGCTAATAATTATCATGATAAGGTTGAACATGGTCATAGCAAGATTGGTAAGAATCACACCAAGGCTGATAGGGAGTGTTATAAGATTGATATGTCTAACCAACTTATGTAAGACAAAACTCAACACCAAAATTAGACATGAAACCTCATTAAAAGTAATAAAGTAAAGGAAAATTTTATCAACAATATTAAAAGGATAACTTGGGATATTTTACCAGCTAATACAACTTTAGAGTCACCATTTATGCTTGGATAGATGCCTCCAAAGGTTGATTGTTGAAAGATAATACCAAAAATATTTCAACCTCTTGGACTAAGAGTCCTATCAGGCATGCCAAAAAATATTTTCACTTAGATTTACAGCCTTTGAGGATATTACTAATCTCTCCTCATCCAAGTGGCATAATGGAAACACCTCTAGGCTTGTGGGTAGCCTAAAGATGCAGTGAATCTCAAGATAGGGATAGCTTCGTTGATGTACCACCTTAGATTCAAACTAAACCTAAAATTTGGGGGGGGGAGGAAGGAAGAGAGATAAATCACATGCCCTACAAGAAGAAGCTTTCTAACTATAAATAGGATGAAAGAATGAGACAACATGCTAAGGAATCCGTAGTCTTCACTAAGGAAAATCCAACATTAAAGTAGAACACACTATGAATAGTCATGAATAGGTAAAAAATTAGTAGTATTGCTGATCAAATGGTATGAAAATGAGTAGGGCTTCACCATACTAATGTGGAGAATATGTTACAATGGCCAAAATAGTTAGTTCTTATAAAACTTAAGAGAGATAGGAGAAGAGATAAGTCCAAGGGTCACAAGGAAACTTTTAAAGCTAATAAAACTAGATAATTTTTCATTATAATAGGATATGGGATGAACCGTGCAAGGTCAAAAAGCAAAAGTGTCCATCCAAGTCATAAAACTCATGAAAAGTGGCATGAAACTCCTCATTTTGGCTCAAAAACCTACCTTCATGATTTGGACCTATTTGAACATCCCAAAACTGATTAGGTATAGGTATGATTATTATAATTAAGGTTAAAGATTTTAGACATGCCTCTCCATGTATTGGTTGCAGGCTTCATCATTTGGAATCATCTAAGAATGAGTCATCATCATCTGTAGTCCAAAAAACTCTTCCTTCATGCACCTTGCACACTTAGCCTCCAAAAAGTAATTATTTTTAAATGAAATTACATTAGATGAAGTTAATGACACCTTTAAATACCATCCATTTCCTTATAATCATTAAGGACATCTTAAAAATATCACACTTGAAGTTTTTGCACTTCTCACTAGCTTGATCACTATGCCAGTTTTGACTGGTTGAGATGAGATCTCTTATTGAGGAAATTAAGAGTCTTTATGAGACATTAAATATACATTTGGAGTTATAAAAAGTCTCAATATTCCTCCTAAATTTGGTTTCATCTCTTGGAACCTCCTAGAACCTGCACAATTTAAAAAATAGTTAGAAAAACCCTATTTTACACCCCATCCATAATATTCCATACAACTCAAAATGGTGGGGATGAGCTTGAGAGAATATCATAAAAATTAAAATCATAATCCTAGTCAAAATTGTCCATTATAGTATCTATCCAACTCCATTTCTCCAAATTATTCCTTGTAAGGGTTTCA
Organism: Torreya grandis; assembly: GCA_037957365.1. Taxonomy (NCBI): domain Eukaryota; kingdom Viridiplantae; phylum Streptophyta; class Pinopsida; order Cupressales; family Taxaceae; genus Torreya; species Torreya grandis. The sequence goes on along the minus strand of JARHVA010004283.1, from coordinate 230,397 downwards.
CAAGGGTTTTGAGCAATTTGACCTCTTAAGCATTGTTCATAAATATATGACATTGGAATTATCAATAAATTACAAAAAAAATATCTTCAAGACCCCTAATTAACCTCCCAAAACTCCTTTGGCATCCATGCACAACACCAAGGGAGATATGAGCATTCAAATTTGACCTATCGAGCTTGTTTCCTCATTCCCATATGCCTAAGTTTGTCCTTAAGTCAAAAATGGCTTCCTTGATGTTTTATCTACAATGTTGAAGATTAAACACACATATAATGACATTATTAATATGTTTTAATAGTTTATAAAACATATCTCATGCTAGAAGTATGACTGACTCTTCATTTGGATACTAGGCCTAAACCTTGTCTAAAATCTTATCTACACCTTGAATCCCAAAATGACATTCTAATAGATTTTCCTACATCTAAATAGCTTAGATACATATTTATTGACCCTAAAAATGTGTTCCAATAGGTTAGGGTGCCTACTAAGAGCTGTAAGATAAGTTGGACTCCCATTTGGCTTCTAGGCCTTAGTTATGCTTACTAGGCCTACTTGAAAACCTAATGGTTTGGGACACTTTGTTAATATTAACCCATTATTTCTTGGTTTTATATGTCTACATAGGTTTTATATAACTCTTCACCTCTTCTTGGAAGGTTTACTCAGCTTTTTACCTCACTTTACCACCCTTCTTCCCCAAAATTGATAGTTTGTATTCAAGGGAAGTACCCTCTATCTAAGATAAAATAGAGAGATATTCCATATTTTATTAGATAAAATATGAATTAAAGAGGATTATTCAAGTGTAAAGGATTATTTACACAAAAAATTATCCCTTGATTATGTGATTATACCCTCCAAAAACAATAAAACCGAAGACAAGCTTGTGCAAAATGGACTATGTGACTGTGTTGCATATCCCTTTCTCTGATTATATTCCATTTCCAAGAGCATATATGATATCATGATCATTAATAATGTTCCTAAATTCATTAAATCACTTTTAATCTCTACATTCCCCTCCCCATATTTTGAATTCTTAAGCTTATGTATAATTGTCTGACTAGGTCCCTGTTTTAGAATGACACATGTAGATAAATTTATCTGCTCAAGCCTAAAAATGATGATTTTGGGTCCCCCTAGAGTTAATTTTAATAATAGAACACATATTTTGACTCATAAATTCACTTTTCCTATCCTAAATTATCCTTTAGATGCCCCTTTCTTAGCTCACTATCTGTAATAGTCACAATTGACTAAGTTTTTACTTTGGAGGGGGTCATCTAAAGTAAACATTGCATGGTCTCTAGACCTTAAAAATATTGAATCATCTTCACTTACACCATTTATAAATTATTTAAACCTATTCACTCATATTACTTGGGCTAGATCATCACTTGGACAAGGCCTTTATGCTCACTGCCTACTTACCCAGTTGAAGGTGGGTGTTTTAGGATTAGACACACTTGTAGGTGTGTTTAGGGTATAAAACATAGTATTTTATCCTTTATTAATTATATTTAGGTAGTTAATATCATATTTACCACTTTTAATCATTACATAATAATATCATAGTCTAATTTTGTAATTTTGGATGTTTAGGTCTCTTTATAGTTCAAACTTGTAGGTAACACTGACTGTTTTTAATGCATAAATTGACAAGTTTGAGCCCTTCAACAAATAATCTCAATTGATCCTATTGAAATAATTATTTTTAGGGATATTTTTCTCTGATTAGGTTATAATACCAATCCATTAAGATGTATGAATAGTTATTCCAACATTGCTATATGATATTCCCAAAACATGATTGGACCTTTATTTTACTAATTTAGGGATTAGATCCCTAAACCGGTAGTCATTAAATTTAAAGGTGATTTATACTTGGTTTATTATTTTAACCTTCTATATATGTATGTTAAAATAATTTAAACATATTAATATTTCAAAAATAGTTCCACTACCATGTTTTAACACTTGAAATGGATATTCAACTCTCTGTTAGGATGCTTGTAGGTGACCATTCATTGTATATAGGTAGTAAAGGGGGAAAGTTGATAGTATGCATGATTTATACCTCTTGTGAGTTATATATCCATTTTAAGAACCTAAAATTAATTCTTCATACTTCTAAGAGATTGAAACCACTAGAAAGACTCCCATCATAACATGATGTCATCAATGATACCCCTGTAGGTGGAGATTTAGTTGTATGTAGGCAAATAATGATTTAGGTAGTAGAGACGAGTTTGAATCCATGATCAACCTCTTGAATTTAAAAATATCAAAATAATGGATTATGGTAATAAAGGATTTGAAGAAAACCTATATAGCATATTTCAATGTTTTAAACCTTTTCAAACCTATAAGTACACACTCTAATGATAAATGATATGAAAAAGTTGCATATGATTGCATAGTCCCTTTTTATTATATCAAATAAAGGTTTTAATAAATATTTAAATCTACTAAACGATACACCAAGGCCTTAAAAATTAAAAACACCTCTATGGACATGTCATATAGGTTTTAAACATATGATTTACCAAGCTGATTGTGTATGATAGTCATAGGGTAAACAAGCTACATGATCCTTGTGAATGTAACCTCATGAAAGATGCTTTGGAAAATTAAATTGAGAGGACATGAGATAAAAATAACACTAGAAACATAAGGCTATCACAACTCCCTGGAGCCATTGACAAAGCATGAAAATCTTGAACATGGTGAAAAACTACCTATTGCATAAAAGGTGCTTCCTCTTGTAACCTAATTTACTTTGCTCATCAAAACATCATAAAACTCTAAACCAAGTATGGAGAGAATCTGAGGAGATATTCAACATCCAATGAATTAAACATCACCAATTGGTTTGTATGAACTTGCCCAAAATGGAGTAAAATATATAGGGTGCATGAAATAACAAGCAAAAAAACATAGTCAACTTCATGAGGATGGTTCATAAAGTACATGCCACAATTATTAAAAATAATATTATGTAAATTAATTTATATTATTTTAATATAACCTCCCAAAAGCATTTGAACCGAAACCTCTTCAGTTATTTGTACTAAACATAAACCTCAAGGTCACTTCTATATGTCTAGGAAAGAAAAGAAGGATCATAATGGTTTTGGATTAAAACGGAACTTAAAAATAAATTAAATAATTGATATTAGTGTGATAAATATGAATATTCCTTCCATGATCTTCTCCCATGTGTCACTTTTTCCCATGGGTCATGCAAGTTCCAAGTGCTCCCTTTTTTAGTTGGTTTCATGAATTTTAGTTAAACAACCTGAAATATTCTGATGTGACTAACATCCATGATAGGGAAAATTACCTATTTGACTTTTTAAGGGGAAAAAGGATACTTGGTCACCTTGGGAACCATACCACTTGCATTTATGACCTTTAAAAGCCCACTAAAAGACTCAAAATGACAAATAAACCTAATATGACTAAGACCAAGGCTAAGATGACACTAAATAACATATAATAAACCCCATTAAAATAAATTAGACCCCATAAAATATATAAAACTCATGTTTTACCTATAGGGGTCCTAATTTAACCTAAAAGTCAAATTTGGTCAACATTATGATGACCCAAGACTTTTATACTATGAAAAAAGTTCTAAACCTGATCATTATGTTTCACTAACAATTTTAGCCATATACCTCCTTTTTAGATTCCTAGACACTTGTGTCCCAAGCATACACCTGCATTGACACTTTGTCCACTTTTACTACAAAGTGCCCAATTCCAAAAAGTCATCCAATTTTCAAATGAAATGTATCTTAAAAGCTAGCCTAAGTTATTTAATGTGAGATATTTATAAAAGGGATTGGTATATATACAAGATCAACCTTAATTCATTCATCACCTAACAAGTACCAGAACCTCACAAGTCAACAGAGCAAGAAACACTCAACCAATCATTCAAATGAGAAAACCTACCCTATTCATCCTTATTTACATATCAATCATAGATTAGCATTCCCACATGTAATAAGCATTCAAAGAGTAGTTCATGAGTCATATTTGCCATGTTATAAGCTTAACTCATTACATGTATTCAATTATCACACATTACATCATTATGTACACATAAGACAACATGTAGGGGATAACTACATAAGTTTGTGGATTTCTTCAAAGTATTGGATATGTAAGCAATGGCCATTGATATATGGGCCCTCAATGTAGATCACCTTTATGAGACCACTAACACATATTTCCCATAGTCACTCCAAGGGTAAATAAGCTAAGATTGATCATTTGACAAAGAGAAATAGCCTATGTACATGATCCATATACATTATAATAAAGGTGACATAAAACCCATAAGGATCCATCTGGTTGCATCTTGGTCTAGATAATATTTTATATAGGACACCCACATCAAATTCAGACACTAGGTAGACATAACTATTTAGATCTAACATAAGCATCCAAAGCCACAAAAATAATATTATAAGAATTTGATGACTATTACAAGATCATCTTCTAGTCCACTCCCATCCTTTTCTAGGTTATATTGACATGATTACCATAAAACAGGTATTATTTGTTCCCTATTCATCACAATATCTATCAATAGTTATACTTCACTATTTTTTACAATCTTAGTTTTATAAATTTAGAATGTTTTTTTTTATTATGGGTAAAGAGGGCTTTTCAACTAGGGATCCAACCTTATACAAGAAGTTATATACAAGGTCCTTAAGGCTAGGTAAACATTACAGTCTGATACAAAGAAGAAAGATACACAACTATCAAAAAATAACTAAAATACAATGAGAAACAACATTAAATCATATAAAATTTATGACTAGCCAAAATTTCAACCCATTTGTTAAGCATGTTCTTCAACTCCAAATCCATAGTATAGTTCATATGAATAAGTTGTTTAATATTATTATCACATTCTCTACACTTGGCCTTTTTTAGGCTCCCCACCTCTATTCAGGTCTCTTGAAAGCATCCTAAGTGTTATTAAAGATGTAATTCTATCTCTCATACTAGTTTTACTAACTTCTATGACAAATCTGATATTGTCATTTAATTCTATGTTATCCTATGATATTGTTTCAACCTAATCCTTTAGGGATAAGTGTTCCCTCATGAACCATCTCTAACTAGATTTTTGAAGCTCAAGCTATTTCATTTTAGACATAATTGTTCCCTTGTCGATGAATCTACACCCTGATTGGAACCCTCATTAAGTCACCTTCTACTATCATGGAAATCCACTGCAAGATGAACATTCTCTACTTCATCGCCATCCTTCATATTTTCCCTAAACTACTCTTTAGATTCCAGACCCACAAATTTAGTAGTTGTTTTGAATATATGTATCCCTTATATAACTATATCTTTACATCCTTACTTATGTTATCTTGAAAGCCTCCTAAATTACTCTCTCTAGTTGGTAATACTCCAACATCATAAATTTTCCTCCTTTTCCTTAAAACATTCCTAGGTTTACATGTAACTCCAATTGGTAAGTGAACCTAGGAATTTGGTGTAGGAAATCTCCTGGGACTTGAATTCATTCCCTTGAAGTATTTGAAGATCAAAAATATCAACTCTTGATGCAAAGGGTGATTTTTCTTCCCCTTTTTTGCCTTCAACATAGATATTTTGAGGGAATACAATATATAAAATAGAAGGCTTAGAGGGATTTTGTGTCTAAAGTGATTTAAGAAATTAAAATGGGAAAAAATCACAACATTGATTCTTCCTACTAAGGTTATTAGATCATGATCTATTTGGCTAATTTTTGAAACAAGTGAGGTAAGTCCTCCCTAGAAAATCCATTTTTCAAGGGAATAAAGCCTCCTTATCCATGATAAATTTAGCTATCTCCTATTTGAGATCTCTATCAGTCTTAAAACTTTAGATACATATATCTTAATCCATGTTACGTATGTGATAATATCCTTTGTTATCTCCATTTTAACTCCATTAAACATTATCATCCTATCTCTCTAATTCTTTATAAATGAAGATGAAATAAACTTATCATGGAATTTTATCTTCTACATAAAATTAACTATTCTATTAGGCTACAAAATCTTCTATACCTCCTTATTTTAATTGAAATAACTAGACAATATGGGTTTTAATCTCAAAATTTCCCCACCCATTAAAAAAATATTAAAACCAAACACAACAAAAAGTATGGCACTAGAGTTTCTAAACATAGACATTTTCACATAGTTAGAAAAATCTCAAAGCCCTTCATGTTTAATGATACTATTGAAGGAATCATAAATACATTTAATTATGACCTTCTCATAAGCCAATGAATTATGAACCAACTTGGATATCCTCAAAAGTGAAAATAAGGTGTTCTCATGTGCTACCTTTAAATGGCATAGAATAATAATAGGTACCATCCTAATGACTCTCTAAAGCATTATTTAAAGCTTCTAATTAGCTTTTTTGGTAAAATAAAATGGGAAGTTATTTTTTAAACTACCTCCTAATCCCCACAAGACCCACCCATTCATTTACAAACCAATCAACAACCAAATTATCTTATATATAAATGTGTTGAATGAAAACACTCTATATAGCCTAGATGATCATAATAGATTCCTTAATTTTGTGTATAACTCTTTAGCTAACAAAATTATTTGTATAGATATATTTGATAATATTAAATAAGTTGCCTTCAATAACCAACTTGTTTTAGATTATGGTAATAATAAGTTTTGAAGGGACCCCAAAACCCTTTAATAGAATCAAGAAAGATAAAGCATTAACAACCACTAGGAAAAGTAGTCCTGAAACCTACTGAAGAGCAACATCAAAATCAAGTTTTACAGGGACCTGAAACCACAAACATAGTCCAATAAAAGCACCCAAGTTTTACAAGGACCTAAAACCTCAAGAACTTAAAACATAGGGTAAAGAATACTAAAAAATATATATCTTTAGCATTCTACCCTGGCCAACAATGCAAGTTGCCATTGCAAAATAATGACACACAAGCATTTACCGGGACATTAAAATTATGCAAAATACCTTTGGTTTCTCTATCCCTTTGATTTGATAGAGACACCATCAGATCCAACAATAATGATGACCGTAGCCATGTTGAGAAAAAGGCCATGCTCCACCATGCCCTCAAACCCTAAAATTGCACTACCCATAACAAACAACACCATAATCAAAGAAACAAGCTTTGGAACCAGTGCCACCACCGCCCATTCCATCCACCCAATCATCTGCCCAATCACCCCCTCTGCTAAATTGACACTCGAGGAATCACCACCATGGCTCAATAACCAACTTGTTAATTCCTTGATATTTCACCATTATTAGGCCCTATCATGATACAAGATCTTCATACTAATGATTCATTTGAAGACCCATTCCTCTCACATAGACTACTACTAAATTACCTCTATCATATCTAATAATTTCCCCCCTTATTAAGGCCCCATAATTCCCCTTAGAATCTCTGTCAAAATTAAATTTCACCCAAATTGGTGAAGGGGACAACCATTTAACTAGTCTTCTTGCTTCAACCCTTGGGTCACTAGTACTATGAACCTATACTTACATATGCCAATTAAGAGATATCATAGATTCATCAATAATCAATCCTTTTGATTTACTAGGAGATAAACACTTGAATTTTTCCAAAATTATAGCATAAATTCTATTAGCCACTACGGAACTAGTCATATTCCTTTAAAAATATTATTATTTATTTCTCTCCAAATTCTTGATAGTAAATGAGGTAGAGAAATTTTACAAATGATTTTCAAATTTTAATCTTTGAAAGGGGACCACCAAGAGAGCCAAATATATTTTACTAAATTAGGCTAAACCTAATTGATATTAAATTTCTCAAACATGAAACTCCACACCATATATGTATAGGAGCATTCAATTAAAAAATGAAAAACGATTAATTTTTTGACTCACAAAGGGGGCACATGATAACAATAAGCAAACCTTTCTTCCTAAGGTTGTCTATAGTTAAAATTCTATTTTGAATAGATAACCATAGAAAAATATTTATTTTTGGGATGAGATGCTTATCCAAAAGTTTAATCTATGGAAAATCATTGAGGGGAATACTTTCTACTAACATATATCCTATCTTCACATTGTATTGACCATTAAAAGAGTCTCTCCATACAATTTCATCCTCTTTTTGTACATTATGAATAGGCATAGATCTTGGCATGGAATTAAATTTTTCCAAAGTAACATTTTCTTCCTCCTCCAATCTCTCACTTCTCATTTATTTCCATGATCTTATTCCCCATTTAACTTTAATATATTCATGAACCATGAGTCCATATTCATGTTATAACACATTTCATATTTGTCTCTAAGGTTTCACATCCTATACGGAGTGATCCAATAACCATGATTCATCCCAAAATTTGATCTTTTATCCACTTCCTAGATTCCATTTGCAACCATTCAAAATAATATCTCTAAATGAGAACAAAAATTTCTAAAAAAAAGATCCATTGAGCAATTGATTTTATTAAAGGAGATAAATGACATCTCTCAAATTTAAATATTTTACCTACAAAATATTGGCCTAGTAGGATGGTTTATGATGAAATACCATGTCAATTTATCTATAAGGTAAATGTTCATTCATTTATGTTTCCTTAATCCCAATCCAACACAAATTTTAGGATAACATACTCTATCCCAAGCCACCAAGGAAAACTTATCCTTCACCTCAATGCCAGACCAAACAGATATTCTCTAAATTTTTTCCAATCTATCCACTACAAACTTAGGCATTTTTAGCATGGAAATCACATAAACTGGTAAGCTTTGAAAAGTACTCTTGATAAGGGTAATATTTCCCCCTAGATATAATAACTTACCTTTCCACATAGCTATCTTTCTCTAGAATCTTTCTAGTAATGGAATCCACACTGACACAAGAAGCTTTTTTTAATAGAAATGGGTAGTCCTAAATACACGAAAAGAGTATCTTTAACCTAACAACTTGGTAAATAAGAATATTATTTATCTATTTTTTCTATTTAATTTACTTGATCATTAGGTTAGTTCATGATCCTTGTGTAAAATCTGATCTAATACCCATTAACCCTAGATAGCCTCACACATATAAATGTATGGTTAACAATTTGGTGAACCTGACCTTTGATCTCCAAACCCTAGCTTTCCCTAAGGTCTTTTATTTTTCCTAATTACTATAATTATTAATTTATGCATTTCATTTTAATGATTTATTATTCCCTAATATATATATATATATATATATATATATATATATATATACTTATTTCCTATTATCATATTATTCTTTGAAACATTTACAATTAGTAAAAAAAAATTCTTCCTCCTAATCCTAAAGAGGGTAATAACTACCATCCCTCTATCCAGGTCCATGTTATCTCTTCTTCAAGGGGTAATGTGTCCTATCTTAAAATTCTAAAAGAGGGTAGCCAACAAACCCTTATAAAATCCATTGATGGTATATTGGTGTGTGTGTGTGTGTGTGTGTGTGTGTGTGTGTGTGTGTGTGTGTGTGTGTGTGTGTGTGTGTGTGTGTGTGTGTGTGTGTGTGTGTGTGTGTGTGTGTGTGTGTGTGTGTGTGTGTGTGTGTGTGTGTGTGTGTGTGTGTGTGTGTGTGTGTGCGTGCGTGCGTGCGTGCGCGTGCATATTCAATATGAACAATGGAAATGGTGAGAATAGATAAGGAATCAAACAAATTATTATTGGAAATCTCATCATATATAATATAATAGGACTCTATGTCACTTCCAATAATATAATTATTTAATGAAAAGGTTAAACCACTTTCAGGATGTTTGGGAACAACCCTAGGTGATTTGTATTTTAAAATTTGTTTCTTTAAATGTTTTGCAGGAAGAATAGGGTCTAGCCTACCTTGCTCTTTTGCCTCCAATATCTTTACTTTGTAATAATTATGGGCCATAATTCTATTTATAATAGGGTAATTTTTAATCTTAAAATAATGGAATAAATCCTCATTGTACAACCATGACATTTATTATTGATTAAAATATTCTTGACTGAATGTTTTTTCTTGGGATGAATGGAAGAAGATTTGTAGGAGAAGATTTTGTATTCTTATAGTGACATTCCATCTTGGTATGGCCATGGGATTTAGGTGATATAGGAAATTTGGCAGCATGAAAGGCATCTTCCATACTATACGTGCCTAGACCATTGTCATGAATATTGAAATGGGAAGAATTTAATAAAGGGAAGGGTGCTTTGAAGTAAGAAGTAATGGTATTGGGATCTAAATAATTTTATTGAGGTGGTTTAAATATTAGTTGCTTATCCTTTTTGAGGGTATTGGTAGCACTAGGATAATAGGTATATTGATGACCTTCTACTTCTAAATGTTTACAATATTGATATATTTTTAAATCCCTAATAACAATAACCTCCATTATTAAATGAGGAAACATGATACATTGATGGAGTGTATAGGAATTGCATGCATCTCATGAATCCATAGATAACCAATAAGGATATTATATGGTAAATCAAGATCAATTACATGACATAAGGTACTATGGATGGCAGGTCTAACCTATATGGGAAAGGAAATTATACCAACAGATTATCGGTCAATATTATCATACCCTTTGATAATGATGGTATCATTCTTGAAATATGCCATAATATATGCTAGACATTGGATTGGTTTCAATGGAAAAATATTAAGACCATAACCATTATTTATAAGTACTCATTTGATTTTGTGGAAAGTAAATGTTAATAAAATATAAAATGAATTGGTGTGGGAAGATTCAAGAGAAGAGATATCACTTTGATCAAATATCATTTATGGGCCCAAAGATAAGTTTCCAACCAATGCCTAAAATTTATCTAGTGAAATATTTTTAGGTACTGAGATTGACTCAAAATATCATATAGGACATCCTTGTGAAGATAATAAGTATAAAACATATCTAAAATGGAAATATGTGCTGACATTTTATCTAGTTGATCTACAAGATCATATGACTTCTTAACAGATGCATATAGAAGTTTGGATTGATTTGGAATATGATTAGAAAAATAAGGTGGATTAGGATCAACAAAAGAATCTATATGACCTTGAAGGGTGATTTTATCATGTCAAGTTATGTCATCAAAATGTTAAGTAGGAGTAAAAACATGATAGTTTTAAGTACAATAAACAAGACCTAGAATAATAAATCAAGAATCAGGATCATGAGAAGCGGGAACTCCTAAGATAGATGGAGCTGATCCTAGAATAGAGGGATTTACTTTTTGGGAATGATAAGAATGGGAATTGATAATGATCGTGGCTACATGATGTTCTATGATACATCCCACTATGTTTTAATCATAAGGGGTAGAATGGTAATAAACATTGTTATCTTGAGAACCTCGATTCTAATTATGATTATTTTTCTATTGATGTTGTTATTGCTCATGTTGATTGTTATTATGCAAAGGAAAAGAGTTTTTTAATAAATTCCCATATTCTAAGTAGAATAAAAGGATGATAAATTGTTTAAATTAATTTCCCTTGTTTATATCATGTCTTATATGATATGAATAAGTTTCACACATCTATGAATTACAATCCCATTGACCTAATGATACTCATAATACTCATTATCCCTATACCACTTTGGTTTAGTTTGACTTTCATCAAAGGGTTAGGTATTTTTCCAACCAATCATATTTGTAAAAATTAGATTAAAAAATACATTCTCAATGGCATCTCCAAAATTAGAAAATGGTCTTCAAGTAAATTGATTCTTGGGAGGAGGCTACCTTTTTAAAGTAAGAGGTTATGGTTGAGGAACCTTTTGTATTGGTGGTGATTTTATTGTTTGAACGTATCTAGATTTTGTAACTTTATTGACAACCATATTTTTATTATGGTTAAGAGGCTTGGGATTATCTACCATATTTTATGGATTTAAATTATAATGTTGGCTTTGATTTGATTCTAATTGTGATATTGATTTTGTGAATAGATTTTAATCAATACTTTGTCAATGAGATATTTATCTATTTATGCACCCTTAGTAATAAAACCATAAACATTATCTAGACACTTTAATATGAGATTAAGTGTTATCTCTAAGTTTGAGTTCATCATGAATATATTTTCCAACTCAACGTTAGGAAGCACATGTGGAAATATACTAGCCAAAGCTCACCATCTTTGAACATACACAACAAACCTCTCTCCTTCTCTATGTTTGATAGTACATATGTCAACCATGGTTAACTCATGTTAAATGTTATAGGAAAAGTGTTTAATAAAATTGTCTGACAATTCACCAAAAGTTGTAATATAACCATTTGGGAGGTACATAAACCATTCTAAAGAAAATTTAATAAAACCTTTTGAGAATAAACAAAGTAGGGAATTAGTGTCATAGCTTACTTAGAAAATAGTAAATAATAGGATTAGGTGATCTCTTGGGTTACCTTTTCATTTATATTTTTCAAATTTAGGAATCTCAAAATAAGATGGAAAAGGTATTTGAAAAATACTTAAATCAAATGGATATGAACATATGTGATCCAACTTGTATTTTCAATCTTGAATCCCGGCTTGTAATCCTAATATTGTTTCTTTGATGGCCTAAAACTCCTAAGAAAAGAGGATATTTTTGGAAGTATGTGGGGGATTATTTGACTAAAAATAGAATTGTGTGTTTGTTAGATTTATGCAAACTTTTTTCCCTAGCCAATTAGAATTATTATTTCTATTTCCAGGGTTTGATTGGCTAGGTAGAACTTGGTACTGGTTGTGATTAAAATAAGGAATGGAAACACATTTATACATAGGAATAAATTAGTATTACTTTTGACTAGAAGATGGAATGGAAACATGTTGTTGCATAGGAAGAAGTTGTTACTTTTGACTAGGGAATTAATATTGAGTGATGATAATTTATTATTGAGTAGAAGCAACTTGTAGGACTAAAGTAACTCATTATTGTGTATTAGGCCATATCTATCAAGTATCCAAAGGAACATTCTATATGGGAATCTATTAGGAATGACTTGAAATTTATAATTTTTGAGAGGGAATTTGATCATAAAGGATTTGACTTGTAGGATTTATAAAAACTTGGTGAGGATTAGGGAACATTTATTGGATATTTTAGATAGCTGGTTGTACATAATCTTTGAGTGTATGTTATTCAATAATAATAAATATCTCAACATTAGGTAATGGCTTGACCAATGAATCCTTTCTTTGATTTTTAAGTGGAAGATCAAAAACTAGATTAAGTAATAAGGTTTCAAGATCACTAATCACTTTACCATCTTATTGTACTTGGATTTCCATAATAGGTAAAATTTTGGGGAAAATACAAGTAACTCTTTCCCTTTCTTAGACATTTATAGAATTGTCAACATTTAAACAATTGGATGATCATGACTAGAAGAGGGTATATCATCATTCCACTCAGTAATTTTGACATTATTTTTTGGTGGTAATATTTCAACCTAACATAAGTTTTTAAGGGTAAAATTAGGATGAGATTTGACACCCATCTATAATAAACATAAAAATATTTGATATCTATTATCAAACAATTTTTGCTCAAAATGAGTTCTAGAAGCATCATACATCGATGGAATTTATTCATACACTTGGTGAACTTACATATCCTATGTTTTCATCAAATCTTCTTAATGATGGAGAGAATTGGGTTGATATGTGAATAGGTATATTTGACCTTGAGTCCAATTGTCATCATAAGTGGCATTATAGGCCATACCAATTCATGTGTAATAAGGCATATTAGACTTAAACATTGGATTGAACCTATATGGGAATGGGAAAATATGATGTTTAGAAATGTTACAAGAAAGTTTTGGATTTGAACAAATTTTATTGTGAACACAATAAAAATGGTATCAAGACTATAAATCTTAATTTAAACAATTATCAATTTGGAAGTGATCTTAAAATTAGAAACTTAGGAAAATGACTAGAATAGGTCCAAATTCACATAGATAACACAATGGTATACTTTTAGATAAGAGGGGTGTGATTTGAGACAAATTTTTACACAAGTTGTAGAAAGGAATAATTTTTACTTGGAATGTAGATAGATTAATGCATTTTTATGTATGGTATGCCAACATCATGAGCTTTATTTTTGACCTTGGTTGATGGGATTTATTTTGGAGTATAAAAATGAGGTTTTAAAAAGATAATCAAACATCAACACAAAATAATTATGAGGTAATTTAATAACTAAAATGAGTGTACACCACATTAATTAAGCCCTAAATATGCTCACCTTGAGAGAGGATAATTTGTTTAATATTCATTAAATAAATTATTGTAATTATTGGTGGTTTTTTAATCCCACCCTTCTCTCACAAGGTCTATATGAGCAAAGTAATAGTTAAGGGGGTTGTTAATCTTTTAAACCTTAATAATTATCCATATAAAAAGAGGTATCTAAGAAGCAATCCAGGATATATCCATTCATGAGAAGGTCTTGTCTCTTTGCAACCACTTCAACTATAGGGGTTTCAATGAAGTGCTACCAGATTTGAGATTTTCTTAATATTTTAATTGGGATATCTAGATATTACCTATATACCTCATGGTACTTGGGTGTAAAATTATTTAATGAATAATTTAAATATTATTTCAAAGATTTATCCTTTTAAGGTTACCACACATTGACCTAAGATATTGGAAAGAACTCCTCGGGGTTCAATCTTTACAAGGCTTTATGTAAGCATAAAGTTAGGTCTTCATGATTGAAATATTCCTTGATTTTTATACCCCACAAGATAATCAAGGTTTATTACAAATTTTGGGTAATGAAATCCTAATCACCATACCTTAAGGACTCATAATAAGGCAATGGCACCCCAATTGCATAGCCAAAGTCAAAAGGAAGGTATTGTCATTTTGATTTGTGCAATTCCCACTAAGGGAGAGTCAAGAGCATAGTAGGAAAATATTTGGGATTAAAAAAATAGGAATTTTCATTCTTGAGTCACCTAAAATGGGATAGCATATGTGCAAAATATTCTCAAAAAACACTCAAGAAATAAGAAGCAACTAGAAAACTTGTACACAATGAAAAAACTTGGAAAATAATTAAATTTTATTATAACACAAAATGAAATGTGAATTCCTTTTAAGGTACCAAATGAAATGTGAGTAGATAATGTATTTGTTTGAATAAATCACCACACCCCTTTTATAACCTACAAGAAAGAAAGGTAAGTATTTTTTCTTGGTGGGTCTTTGATAAGCAAATGAGGTTAATTTTATATGTTTTTTCAACTCTCAGATTTTGACATGGAAAAATGAATTTTATGTTTAGTAGGACCATTTCATTGATTTCAGAAACCCACAAAGAATAGAAAAAGCACACAAAAAATGTAGACAAAAATGATTTCATCAATTAATAGGAATAATTTCATTAGTGACATAGTAAATAAAACTATGAGATTTTTAGACAAGTTCTCTAATATTTGAACAAATTTATTAATTACCTTAATGATTTTGTCAATAATTGAATAAATTCACTAATAATAAAATTAATCATAAGCAAAATAGAGAATAATATGGAACATAAATGTTTTTTCCACTAATAAAGTTAATTTCACTGATAAACATGTCAATTTCATTGAAGATGTGTCAAATTAGCCAAAACATATAATGATTTCATTATTTTAGTAACCAATTCATTGATATGCATAAAATAAATCTATGAGTGATTTCACCTATTTTCTAATGGATTTCATCGATTGCTTTGTCAATTTTATTAATATTTGAATGATTTTAATAATTTATGAAAATTACATATAAAATAGAGAATAGAGAATAAAAATCAATGATGATTTCAAAATTATAGGGTGATTTCATCAATTATTAGAGAAATAATAATGTTTTCATTATTTTTGTGAAGTGAATTTATTGATACATAAAAATAAAAAATGGTGGAAAAAAAGAACATAAAAGAGCCAAAATAATCTGATATTGTTTAAAGGAAGGTTGATAAAGAGGCTCAAAGGAAAGGTGTGGGTTTTTGTAATCATCTAAAAATGAAAGTTAAGTGCTAAGAGAGTTATTTTAGACCACCCATCCCTTGCTTAGCCTAGACCTATCTTAGGGATTATGTAGACACTGATCCAGCCTTCATACTAGTCACACACATCCCTAAACATCCTTAAAGTAGTCTTAGTCCCTCACTTTAACATATTGGCCCCTAGTGCCTCAGGTTATACCACTTAGACACTAGTGCCATAATTTGGATAGTAGCACCCCATGGTGCAAGTGTCCTAGTTTGGGTGATATTATCCTTTTCTCTCATTGTATCTCCAACAAATATCTTTTTAAATGAGAAACCACTTAGGGTCAGCCTAAACCTCTTTTAAGACCTGTAAAAGCACTAGAATAGTATATGTACATAAATTTTATCTCTTTATCCACTAGACAAAAATTAGATGTAAATCACACAAATAAACTCATAACAAATTGCACACAATTAAGGTTATAAATCCTTATTATACCTTACCACTACATACAACCATCTAAAACATTCCTAAGCTCGTATTACTCAAATTTCCAATCTCAATAACATTTAAAGCACTCAAATTAACATTCATACTAGCTTCACTTGCACTTATACTAACACTTAGGTGGGGAGAACTACATTGGGTTTGATCCTTCTTTGAATTATTGGTATGTAGGCAAGTATCATCATAACAAGATGTTGAGGGTATCTGACCTACCCTACTAACAAAACACTTTTATAGTTGTGCCAAATGGATGCCCTAGTAAAATCAAGGTTTAGGGTTTGAATATAAAATTAATAAAAATAGGTCATCTACAAAGATATAAAACTCATGCACATAGGAATAGGCTTGGAAAACCTAGACATAGGTTCACCAAAATGTTTGAAATAATTCTAAATAGAGGACATTAACACCAAAATAATGATTCTAGCACCACATGGTGATACTATCTAGTTAGTGTACTATTATCCAATAATGGTTTTGACACTTTGATCATATCTATGATACTTATATTAGCCTTTATCCTAGTTTACAGCCTCCATAGCTTTTGTCTCAGTCAATTTCTAGCTAGGTACTTATTCACATCATTTATTACTATTTTTCTAAAGGTAAAAATAGGTCAATTATATTATAAATTAGTGGATATATTTATTTAATATTTCTGCCTTTATTTACTATACTCATACCCTTTAACAACCTATGACTTAAACTACATAACCCTAAAAATTTAAAATAACTTATATGTCCCACCGAGTGTGCCATATGTGTCATTAGAAATATTCAAAAGTAATATTTTCACAAAAAATAGTTTCAATTTATTAAAAACCAAAAAAATGAATTTTTTTTGAGTGTAAGACCTTGTGAAAATATAAAAATTAGCTAATAATGCATAATATTCAATTTAAAATCATGTAAACCTTCACTAGAAACATATTTGTATAGGATTTGGCTTAGATTTAGCATTAAATGACATTTGTCAATGCCAATTCATGTTAAAAAATATCCATTGCAGCTATATAATAGTTGAATTTGATGACGAATTCAAAATGGTGATGCACAAGGAGACTTGATAAATTTTTAGCACTTCATTATATGTCTTGAACATGATGAATTATGATGCAAATAGGTCTATTTATAATGAAATTAGATCAATGAGAGTCCCTCATCTTGAAATCAAGATGCATGGTTGAAAATGAGTCATCAATAATGCACATGGATCAACACATGGGTCACTCATATGATCCATTCATCTTGCTCAAGATGAAGGGTAGAGGATGATCTTTAAAAATATCAAATGAGGATTAATATAATCCCTTCATATTATTTCCAAGATGAAGAGTGGATAATTATCCTTCTAATATATTTGTGAGAGTCCATTTCAATCCTTCATCTTATTTCCAAGATGAAGGGAGGAGATTCATTCCCAAGAAGACACACGGATCACCTATATGGGGCCTTCATCTTATTTCCAAGATTAAGGGTTGAAAATGCTCTTAAAATATCCCACAAGATTCATTAATGTCCCTTCATCTTGTCTCTAAGATGAAGTGTGTATAATAATCTTGTATATTTATTCACTTATCAAATTAATTAGTTCACAAAAATATCTTCCATAGGATCTCAAGATCCTTTCTTGAATGAAAATGCCCCTTGAAGGGAAATGAAGAATTAATTAAATGAAAGGAAATTATAGATTATATTTTAAATAGAAATATAATTATAAGAATGATTTAGATAAGGGGGAATTAATTGCATTAATTGATCAATGCAGGGAATTAGTCAATTGACTATAGTAGAATAATTGACTAGATAAATTGACTAAAATGATAATTAAACAAATATAATATAGTGAATCATCTCACCTATAGATTTATTAAGGTGAATTCAAACATGTATATTAGATGAACATATGAATTGAAGCCATTTTAAGTGTAATTATGGTAAATTGTTCCATTTTATAACTTTGACACATAAGTGTTAAAATTGGAGTGTCTACACAATCTTAGTTGTATAAATTCTAAATGTTATTTATCTATTTTTTCTATTTAGTTAACTCATTCATTAGGTTGGTTCACCATCCTTGTATAAAATCTAATATAATACCCCTTAATCCTAGATGGCCTCACACATCTAATTTTAGGGTTACCAATTGGTGAACCTAATCTTTGGTCTCTAAACCCTAGTTTGCCATAGGGTCTTATATTTTTACTGATTATTATAAGTATTCAATTATGATTTTCATTTTCATGATTGATTGTTCCCTAGAATTAGTATATAATCTTTCATATTATGATATTAGTCTTTAGAACATTTATAATGGATAAAAAATAACTTCTTACTCCTCCTAATCCAAAGTAGGGTGATAGCTACCATTATTCTGTCCAGGTCCATGTTATCTCTTCTTCAATGGGTGAGGTGGACCATCTTAAAATGCCAAAATACGTTAGCCAAAAAACCCTTACAAAATTCATTGATGGTATATATATATATATATATATATATATATATACACACACACATACATACATACATACATATTCAATCCAAATCATCTAGGGCTTATTATTATGAAGCCCTAAAATATCAAAACATCACTATGAGAAAGATAATATAAGAGCTATAAAATAAAGTTTAGTATTTTATTTCAAATATCACATCATTAGAAAATCATATTACATACCTACATAATTTAAAATATGCTAGTGTTAATCACGATTTTTTATCTTCATCTAGAAATTTTATACCTAATAAGGTTTTGTGAACAAGGAATCCATAGAGGGGAGGTTAGTATAGTGTTAGTTTCATAAAACAAATGAAATAAACACACTAAATCCTATCACCTCTATCCTAGACTCTAGGGAGAGCTTAGGTAACAAAAACTAGATGAAAGCATAACTAAAACAAAAAAGACACAAATCCTTTACCTTCCTTAGGAGATACAATTTTTTTTTTGAGTGGCATGATTGGCTTGTGCATCAAGAAGTCTTTGGAAATGAAGATTGTTGTTTCCTAATCTCCTTGGCACCATTGACTTTGATGTGGCTTGTGATTTATTTGGTTCAATATTTTGATTTATAACACTATTACAAAGATTTTTTCTCTCTAAATTAGGATTATATATTTTGATTTTGAAAGCTTAAAAATGAATGGGCATGGAATTGTATTTATATCTTTAAGAATTAATTCTCACCCAAAGTGAGCTAAGGTTGAGTTGAGTTAGAATTTGTCATGTAATTATGACTTTTAGTTAGTAATCATAGTTCTCAAATTATCAGGTTGAGTTGAGACTAACTCCAGTTGAGTTAAAAGTTGTCACGTAATTACAACTTTCAATTACTAGTTATAGTTCTCAACTTAGACATTTTGGGATATTTTGGAATATTTTGAGATGTTTTGACAACTCATAAAGATAATGATGAAAGGCTAGGATATTTTGATTTTTGGAATTTCTTTTTTTAGATATTCATTAATTTCAAATGGATAATTTAAATAGGTATTTAATCTTATTCAATTTATTTAATTTATTTTGATTAGCCTTTTATCTCTTTCAATATTTAATTAAGTTTGCAAGTGCCCTAATTAATAGGTGATTAGTGATGAATATATGAAAGGTTATTATTGCATACAGGATAATAACCCAAATAGGGATGTCTCAACATGATTTTGAGATTTGATGAATGATTCATGGCCAAATTTGAGATGTTTAGTGATTCTTAGTCTTAATTTGTAATATTTTCTAGGAATCAATCTGAAGTTCAGGTGGAGGCTAGTTATGGCCAATTTTAAGTGTCTATAGTTTGCTCCTATTTGGGAAGATGTTACAAGCTATAGGCATAATAATTTCTTATTAAAGAATGAAATAGGTTGTTAATAATTAAAGAATATAATGATTGAAGAATAAGATCTAAACAATTTTTGGGAATCCTATAATGATGCCCCCTTGATTGAGTGGATGACACATACATTGATGGATGGTCCCTTAAAAAGAAGCAAGATGAATAATGAAAGTAACCCATAGGTGAGATTAATCTAATTAAAGTAATAATTTCATGCATTAATTTAAAAATAAGTACTAATTTTCCCACAAGAGGTTATACTTAGTAATAAAGGTTGAGCCACTGATTTGCCCAAATGTGGTTATAATTAGTGGCAATGGCATATGCCCTAGTTAGGGTTGGTGAGTTGAAATAATGATTTACCCACAAGAAGTTATAATAATTAAGATGACCTATATTGAATAATGATATTTGACTGTGCCCCATTAGGTTAGATTTTCAAGCATAACTCAAGGATATAATTTGTTGCATAGACTAAAGATGAGAGGGCACAAACATAGATGTGATGGTATAATGATTGAGGAAGCCACAAACAACCAATCACATGAGGATGCACATAGTGATGAAGGATATGATTGGAAGAATAAGAATTGATCAATTGAAATGATTTAGGTTTACCTACCAATGCAAATATGTTCATCCTTATTAACATTGATACAACCAGAATGGTCAATGGGTTGATTCGCTCAAGGAGGGTGGGATAATTTTCTAAGGTTACTAAGGATGCATTTTTGAAAATCCATTGACTGTAAGATTTACTAAGTTAATTTTTTATTTATTAAGTAATGGTATTCATCATGATATAAAACACCATGATAACTTATCCATAATATTCATAAGGATTGACTCTCAATCCAATAAACAATTGAAAATAATGCAACAATGATAAAAATCATGATGACAATGTTGATGTATGAATATGGATAGACTCAATAATAATGTCCAAGGAATCACTCAATGAATGCATATAAATTGAGTCATGGCACAATAATGAAAGAAAATAAATAGGCAAACAAAAAAATAAATAAGTAAATGAACACATAGAAAGATTAAAAGAAAAAGTAACATAAAACATCATATCATTAACCAAGTCAATATCTTAGCATGATGGATCAATGGAAGGATAAATAGGTGGTACTCCCAAGTAAAGATACATGTAAAGAGAATGTCACACCCCCAATGGAGTGAAGTGGTTTAGAACAAACAATGTATTTTCCCTAGTAGGGTGGATCAAGGGCGACTGACTAGGTTTAAACAAGATAAATGTTTTTGGATTTTGAAAAATTTGAATTTTTTTTGGAATTTTTAGAAATGTTTTTAGAATTTTTGGAAATGTTTTTACTGAATGTTTTTAGAATTTTTGGGGTATCTTAACTTGTTAGATATTGACAAGATACCACTCAAAAAATGGTGATAGCATGGCTTAAGTTGCTTTCAAAATGGTGAGATCATATGGAAAAGTGGGACTGAGCTGACCTTAACATGAATGAAGCATGACCTACATAGTCCCATTAAGACCTCAAGTCATAATAGTTCTACTCACACAAAAGGTGATAATATCTAACCAAGTCATAACAAGTTCATGAATTTAGGAAAATGATAAGGCAAATGAGAATAGTAATGTTAAGGTTATGCGTTAATGAATGGTAAAAGAGTTGTTCCTAATTTTCCCATAGATGGTTATACTTGGGAAATAATGACATAGGTCAGTGATATTAATTTTCCCATAGGTAGTTATAATTAGTAACATAAGGTAGAATATTGATTTTACTACAGGTGTTTATAATCAATGGCACCAATCAAAGGTAAATGAAAGATAACTTTCCAAATTCACTATCACATTACTTTCAGAGACTATCATTTAAACATGAAATTCTAAAACTACTAAAATTGGATCAAAATCCTCTCATAAAAGGTGTAAGAAGAACCAAAGGAACCAAGATCAAAAGAGGTGTGTAAGGTGGTTAAAATAGGATTTGGTCAATGGTAAAAGGTATGGTAAGATGGTATGGTATAAAGAAGAACATATGATGGTAATTGGATATAATGGTAAAAGGGTTAACCCTAAATGATAAGGTATAGTAAATAGTAGGGTGTAAAACAATGGTAATGTGAATTACAAATGAGAAAGGAAAGGTAAATAGTTTTGGAAAGGTAAATGTTTCTATTGTTCTTGATGATGTGGAAATGGACATCTTGATCAACATATGATACAACCAAAATAGTCAACTATGTAAATTTCTAGCCCACACCTCTTTTAAATAGATGCTCTATCAAGAACATACTGTAGATTTGGACTCTAAGAATGTTGTGATCTTTGTTGGTTTTTTATTTAGTTTCTTTCCAACATTGAGACAAGATATATTTATAGAATCTATAAAGGAAAGTATGACCATGGATGGTAAATATAGATCAATATTGGTTAATAAGTTTGATTTGGCAATGTCAAGGTGGATGATAATAGAATGTATAATGGTTGGGAGACAAATGAAGATTAGGATTTTTAAGCACACACAATTTTACTAGTTCTTGATTTAACATAACTTTATATGTGGTGGGACTAAAGACTTATGAATATGCTATTGATAGGACCACCATATTTTTCTATTATTTGAGTATGAGAGTAGCTACCATCTAATTATGTTATAGATTGGAAGCTATATTATTTTTGATAAACTTTTCATCAACCATTGAAGAAATATTATGCTCAAATATAGGAAACTCAATGAGGTTTTCACCAATGAAGTTGTCTTGATTATGTCATAACACCTTTAAAAAGGTTTCACTAAGGAACATTGACTTTTGACTTTGATTTTGTTATAGTACCTTTGAAAAAGTTTCACTATGAGATGTTGAGTTTAGACTTTGATTATCTCCTAACACCTCTGGAAAGGTTTCAATAGTAGATTCTTCTTCTTCTTCATGAATGTGGTTTTAACCTCCCTGATATTCTTTAATTGATATGTTACCATGGATGTAGTTTAACAAGGTATGATTATGTTGGTCACAATAAACATTTGTGGGAGGTGGAATGTCAATATAATGGATAGGTTGGTTGGTGGCAATGACATGTGGAATGGTAATATAATGGAAAGAGGCAACACAAAACTCATAAAATATAATAGGAAAACTTGTGTCAAAGCTGAAGTAATCATCCTCAAAAATTATGAAAGGATCACATAGATTTTTAAATTGATTTACAAGACATAGGTAACCAATATTGTAGCAACCACAAACATATTCTGATTAGGAAGTTAAAATTGACTCAAGGTACTTTGAATCCAATTTTGAGACTAATGTTTAGTCCACTTTTGAGGCTAAATTTGATGTCAGTTCAAGAATAAAACTTAACTTTAATGTTGAATCTTCTTCAATTGTGGATGTTGCCATAATGATGTCTTGTTGAATGTTTGATATTAGATAAGTAATGTCCTATGATGGCATAATGGGATCCATAGAGATTATTTAATTAAATTGAGACTCTTAAATGAGGGGGAAAACTTCAAGAGACAACTCCATAAATACTAGTTTGTCAAAGGGAGGTTATTTAAAAATAAGAAAATGGTTGAGATAATGATTTGCCTAAAGGTGGTTATAATCATTAGGAAGTGACTCAATAAAGACTTGCTTGTTATAGTGACACTCCTTGACAACAAGAATGGTATCAAAATATGATTCATCACATGTTGAATTGTCATAAATAAGTGTTTCAACAAAAACATAATAGATTGGCTAGTTCTCTTATTCTTGGTTTACAATAAGTTACAAAATACTAGTTTTGAACACATCTTCGTATTTGAATGATTGGCTCAATTGGAGTGGTACTAATTAGCTTGGTTTTGGCTCAATGACTGGGATGGATTTTTTAAATTGGGGGAATGTTTTCAATGAATAAATAATGGCCAGTGTTTGGTAATGGTAATCTTAACCAAGGCTATTTGTCATCTTAGGATTGTAACTATGACCCATCGAGTTGTAAATGGACAACTTTTTTGAGATAATGAGTTACTATATTTAAAGGTCTTAGAATGGTAATGGTAGGGAATTAAAAATCTTGGTTACTATCACTAGCTAAAGGATGAGGTCTTATAATGTTAATGTTAGGGCATTACAAAATGAGGTTACTATCATGAGCCAAAGGACAAGGTCCTAGTATATAAATGATAGGGCATTATGAAGCATAGTTTCTATCATGATCCAAAAGATGAGGTCTTGGTATAAAAATGGTAAGGTATTGTAATGACTAGTTTCTCACACAAGACAAAGGATGAGGTCCTAGTATGGTATTCCCTAGATGTTGTAGAGCTTGGTGGCTCACACAATTAGGAGGGTTAATGGTATAGGTAGGGGATCAGGTGTCATGAATGGTGAAAGGGAAAAAATCATACATTAACCAACCCAAATAAGGTATCAACACATACTAATATTGAGGATCTTGGCTTTGTTTCCCATATTAATTATTGTAATGAGGATAAGGATCTATCTCATAAACAACATCATCACCATAGGGGTCTTCACCATAGGGGTCTTAAATAAAGTCATCTTGTGTGACCACATTATCATAATATAGATTGTACATGGATTTGATATGAGTATAAACATACATATCCAAATCAATGATAATTTTTTGTCAAATTTCCTAGGGTTATAAAAACTTTAAAAATAGAATCCAAAGGAAAAATGGTCCAAACATAGTCTAAATTGGTCAAAGCATGGAGCTACATCTCCAAATTTATCAGTGCTAAAACTTGGTATGAAATAATCTAACATCAAATTTATTACACAAAAAGTTCAAGTGGATGAATAAAACTAAAATTCCAAACTCTAGGTACAAAGTGTTCCAAATAAGTCTAATCTAGAAAAAAAGTTGCCAAGTCTTTCAGAGAAGGCACAAAATCTAGGATCAAAATAGGCATGTTCCATGTATTTTGGAAAAAGCACAAAAGATAGACTTTAAACAAAACAAGGTATGAGATTTAATCTAACAAATCAAAAACACTTCGGTATAAACTAGGAAATTGTATTTAAACATGAACTTAGTCAATTTATATAAGGAATGAAACTCTAGACACATGGAAGATAGGCTATTTCCCCCAAATCTAGACACAAATAATAGTTTTTAAATTGAATAAAGAATTAACCTAAGTTACATAAACCAAAAGAGAAAGATCGATGTCTAAGTTAAAATGACATTAACCATATGCAAAAATCAATTAATGTTTGTATTTGAAATTGTCAAGGATAATTTAAAACTTAAATTAAGAAAATCAGGCTTTTTTGAGAAAATAACAAGCTAGATAAGAATCAATAGTATAATGACACTAGGCAAAGATCTCAAAATGCACACATGACTTGTGTTTCAAAAATGGAAATTTGGCATAAGACAAACACATCTTTGAAATGATTTGAGTAGCATAATGGTGTTATCATGATATAAATATATGATCAATGGTTTATTTCAAGACTCAAAGGCACAATATTTAAGATTAATCAAGTATCATAACATTACCCTTATCAACCAAGTGGCACACACACAAACAAGTTTATCCAAATACTAAGGCAAATGTATAGTGTTAAATGGGTGGTGTAACAACTCCTCAAACAAAGGAGTGATGTATAAAATAGACTCATTTTGATGTGGGAAGACAAAAAAATAGTTGTAGACTCAAAACCATACAAGAAAGGATAAAATGACACAAACACCTAAGTGTAGCATCCTAAATCCTAAAACTGACAAAGTTGTATCATACTGTCAAATTCTATAAACATACTTGCTCTTGAGAGGATTTTAATTATTTTTATAAAAAGTAAAATCACATGAAAATTAGGGTTTTTAATCCCCATCTTCTCTCAAGAGATTGTACAATGACATGGAACTTTGGGCTACTCATGTTGCATCAATAATATGTCTATAACAAGTGGGGTTATTATAAACTATAAATTTTTGCATGTTTTTAGATGGTCCCAAGTGTGGTTAACACTATAGATGAAATCATGTCAATTGAGTTCATACTGGTTAACTTAATATGCAATGGTTTATTCCTTTGCATAGTGATTCCATTCATGTACTTCTTTATGTAATCTCCTGGTTAGCCAAACTTGACTTGTGTTTTCATTATGATTAGAGAGGCTAATCACTTAGTCCCTTGGCAATCACAATATCCATTCCATGATTTATATAACCCACCATATAACAAGGTTAGTATGATGGTGGGAGATGAAACCCTAGGTAAATTCACCCCTAAATAATTTGTGAGAGAGAATCGAGATCCCACTCACAAGCTAAAATACATGAAAATAAAAAGACAAGTGAAAAGACTTTATGGTTGTATTTGGATCATCCAAACCATATGGATTTAAGGAGGGCCTTAGTGAAATTATTTTCATGATTTTGGACTAAAGTGATTGAGGAAAATAATGAGTGATTTTGGTCACCTGAGTTCCCTAAAGATGACAAGGGGAGAGCATACACACATCAATCATTTTGCTTAAAATAAACAACTTTCAACAAAAAAGTGCAATGAAATGAAACTCTTAAGATAATTTATCTAGCATGAGATTTCATTTTAATCACCAAAACAAGATGTGTTGTAAGGTTTAATCCCCTTGTAATTTGTTGAATTTTTTTCAAAACTATAAAACATCTAAGGCATGAAAATGAACTAGGTTCATTTTAGGCACCAAGCAAAATGTGTATAAGATTTAACCACATTTAAAATTTGATTTTGCCACCTTAGGACCTACAATTTTTTAGAGGGTTTTCTCTCTCTCTCTCTCTCTCTCTCTCTCTCTCCACACACACACACACACACACACACACACACACACACACACACATGTTTTTTGAGTTTGGGAAATAATGGAAAATTGAAAACTAAAAAATTAAAATATTAGAAAGCTCCCAAATACCAAATATCTACAATTTAGAAATAAAATAAAATAACTTACAAATTGAAAACAAAATTAGAAAATAACTAAAATAAAAATTAACAAATAAAGGGGATAGTTAGTAAAATAATAATATATAGAAAACTATAAGTCATATTTTTATGAAATTTATAAAAAAAAATGTAGATAACATAAATGTGCACCACCTATAAAAAATTCAGCAAAAAATAATTTATGGATTAAAAATATGATTATTTTAACAGTCGTTTATTCAAAAAAAACCAAATAGTAACTAAAACAGTCATAACTTCTAAACTACACATCAGATTTAAACAAAAATTTGAAGGAATTAATATAAAACCAATAAGAACAACCTGAAAAAAATTTATAAAAAATAGTAAATAGATCAAAAATGATATCTATTTTAACAACCATTTTTTAAACATGAAAATAGAAAATAAAAGTGGCAGTTAGTGTTTTGATCATAACTTATAAACTATGCACTAGTTATTCACTAGAAATTTGAAGGTTGTTCATAGGTTTAAGTCTCATATATATTAAAAAATTCAGATCAAAATAGTGAATAAAAAATTTATTAGCTCTATATCAACTATTTTTAGTAGGAAAATAGAAAATCCTAATGAAACACATTAAAAACTATTATAACTACCTCATTATCTATCCCACCAGGCATGCCATTATGTGAACAAGGAATCCATAGATGGGATATTATTATTTTTATAGTAATATAAAATAAAATACAAATAAATACACTAAATACTAATACCTCTAGCCTAGACACTAAGGAGAGCATAAGTAACAAGCATGCATATTAAACACAACTAAAACATAAAAGAAAACTTTTTTACCTTATTTGGAGTTGAAAATAGAATGTAGAAATGGCTTGCTCATATTTTTCATCAAATATTCTTTGGTAAATGAATATTTTTGGCTCCTTATATCCTTAGAAACATTGGCTTTGATGTGGCTTGATGTTGTTTGGCACAAGATTTTTGGCATTATAACACTACTTGTAAGGCAATTTTGGCATTATAACACTAAATCAAATGGCTTGTATCTCTCCAAATTAGCATTATATATTTATAATTTGAGAGATTAAAAATGAATGGGCATGGCCTTGTATTTATAGCTTTAGAAATTAACTCTCACCCAAGGTGAGTTAAAAGTTGTCATGCAATTATGACTTTAAGTTACTAGTCATAGTTCTTAAATTAGAAGGTTGAGTTGAGACTAACTCTAATTGAGTTAAAGTTTTTCATGCAATTATGACTTTAAATTATTAGTCATAGTTATCAACTTAAAAATTTTGGGATATTTTGACAACTCATAGAGATAATGATGAAGGCTAGGATATTTTGTTTTTTGGAATTTGTTTTTTAGATATTCATTAATTTCAAATGGATAATTCAATTAGGAATTTAATATTATTTAATTTATTTAATTGATTTTGATTATACTTTTAAATATTTTAAGATTTAATTAAGTGTTCAAGTTCCCCACTTAATAGGTCCATAGGCCAAATTGATAGTTTTGATGTCGTAATGTGATTAGTTATGAATCCATGAGAGGTTATTATTGAATAAAATATAGTACCCCAAATAAGGATACCTCAACATTATTATGAGATTTGATAAATGATGCATGACCAAATTTGGGATGTTTAGTGATTCTTAGGATTAATTTTTAATGATTACTATAAATTGATTTGATGTCTATGTAGAGGCCATTTGTGGTCAGTTTTAAGTGTCTACATGTTTCATATTCAAATAAAAAACTACAACAAAATACATCTAACAAAAGTGATTCAAATTTTATACCAAAGGCTAATAAAATACCAAGTGAAATATTAAGACAAATTATTTGAAACAAATTGATTCAACTACCTCCTTTACATCCTATAAGGATATCAAAATACTATTGTGTATATCATAGAATGTATGGGTATCATACAAATTATTGCTTGGCTTTAAAGAAGAAAATATAAAGTCACAAAGATAGTGGTGATCCTATAATAGATACATAAACCAATAAAACCACTCAAATTATGAGTAAATATGTTAAATAATAAGTGCCAAAACAATAAATATGGATACCAAAGGATAATTTTGAACATAAACAATTGCAAATGCAAAACCTAGAATAAGAAAATATTCAAAAGGCAAAGCTAGAGCAAATAATTTTACAAAAAGAACAAGATGAAAAAGTTAAATTTGAAAATATATTTACAAATTAGATAATAATAAGCCTTTACTCACATCAATACCATTTTAATATCACTTCTCATTTAGAGGACAAATAATTTACAGATATTAAGGTTATGGACCATCAAGATACAATTTGTTTTTATATGTCATTTCTTATCTCTCTTTAAAATAAGTTTCAACATTTGGATGAAAATAATGAAATTACAAAAAGTATGGGATCAATTTAGTTAAGTTTTTAATTTTTCTCAAAATAATATTATGTTAATTTTTAGATTACTTATAATCTAAATAATTACAATATTGTGCTTAGAAAATCATGATTACACTCAATAGGAGTAATGTTTTATAGAAACAATAATTGCATATCATTTGATCATCAATACAAGCTTAAATCATTTTCCAAATAAGAAACTATATCTTAAGCTACCATAAAAATAGATACAAGTAATGACATATCAATAAAGGCAAAGGACACATAACATATTACAAAAGAGAAATCTAGGCATATTGGAATAACATTTTTTTAAAATATAACATCACTAGAGATAAAGATGAATGATATATTAACCAATGCATCAACTTGATACAAGAACATGATACACTTTCTAATTCCACTACCTCTTCATAACCACAAATTCCTTTGACACATACCCAAAGCATTACAAATCCTACAACACTAAATATTACATATATACATGCTCCTTGGTAGTGCTACCAATTTGATAGACCATATCTAGTGTTCATAATAATTCTAGGTGAGCATCCATTCTATGATATAAAAAAATAGACTTTTCTTTTTTCAAATATTCCAAAAAATTCAAATAAATCAAGTATTTAAGAATAACAAAACCATTCAAATAATTTAAAAATACTAAATTTTGTTAGCATGCTCCTAGCTATAATATTTCTTGTGCACATGTTGTTTCATTCATGTTAGTTGATAGCACACCATTATTTTCCTATATAAACATATGTTTCATTATTCATTTGAGTGTGATACATGCATACCCAAATATATGATATTTGTACATACATATGTTGGGATTTCACTCCACTCACATCCTAAGTATGTTGGGGGCATTTACTTATTTGATCATAATACATCCATGTTACATTATTATATGATCAAATTTCATTATCATGTTTAATATTATATATAATTACAAATGCATTTATCCATGCTTATACCTTTCATAGTGTATCTGAAATGCTATGTACTTTATATATATATATATATATATATATATATATATATATATATATATATATATATATATATATATATATATATATATATATATATATATATATATATATATATATATATATATATATATATATATATGAATAATGATGATAGGTTCATGTTGGTTTCTTAAATTTGTCCTAATTCTCCATTTTATGACTTCCTTGAGTGTGTTAATTTACTTTTATTGTATTCCATTTCTTTTTTAAGCATTTGAATATGCTCCATTTATTGTGATCCTTGTACCTTTGTTTTCCTATGTTTACATTTTAATATGTCATTGTTTATTATATTTGGATATTTGAATATGTCATTATATGATATATGGACATTTTACTAATTCATGTCCCTTTAATTATGTGTAATTGGAACATACCTCTTGTATGGTGTCTCCTTAGATTATTTATTTTTTCATTAATTTTGAGTGCTCTTGTGTGTGTGGTTGATTACTTGTTGATCTTCTATTATTACTCTTTAGACATTTACATGATATATATCATGTATATTAGGACTTTATGTGATCACATATTTCATGCTTCAATGCTATATTTACCTAAACATGTTACTCTTATATGTTATATGATCCATACACAAATTATATAGTTATATTATCCTTTTAAGGTAAGGCAACTACTAGATTCTACTTCCACTCACCTCAAAAGGGGAATGGATTCAAAAATTTCACAATTTCAGGTTATAATGGGGGGTAGGACAAAAACACATGTTTTCCACACTTATTTAGTACTCAAAATTTAAAGACTATAGTGGGGCATGTTATGAAAACATTTTCTCCACATTTACACTAGTTCTCATATTCTCTATATTATAGTGGGGGTATGTAATTTAAACATGTTCTCCACACTTGTACCAATTTTAGATTCACTATATTTCATATTTATATAACTTGGATACATATTTATGATAGAATTTTATATATTGGTATCATTATTATACCTATATTTTAGCTTGAGACATATATAAGGTGATCTGACATACAAAGGGCACCTAAAAATTATAAAATAAAATAATTTCCAATTTCAAAATATTATTATAGAATGTTATTATACCTAGGTTGGACTTTTATGGACTGTTATTGAGATAATATACTATATTAGTTAGTTTACCATTAGAATGTTGAGTTGATTAAATCTCTCATTCTTACCAAAATCATAAGTTACATTTAATTAAATGATATAACTTTACTAAAATTATAGGTTGGATTTGATTAAAACATCCACCCTCACTAGATATTTGTTATGAGTTGAATAAAATGATCACACTCACTAGATCATGCACATATGTGGGTTGCATGATTGAGATTGAACAAGCTCAATGGACATGTATCAATTAACCTTTACATAAGGTTGGGGTAATGGGTCCTATATATATATATATATATGTATATATATATGTATATATATAAATATGTATATATATATATATGTATATGTATATATATATATATATATATATATGTATATATATATATGTATATATATGTATATATATATATATACATATATATATCTACATATATATATACATATATATATATATATATATATACATATATATATATATATATACATATACATATATATATATATACATATATATATATATATACATATATATATATATATATAAAAGTATGCACTTATAGGTTTATATTTGTCCAAATCTCAACTCACATGCTTCATATGAAGGCATCCTTTCAAATAAATTTTCTAAAAGGTAAGATGGTTGCATCAAGACATGTGTATTCCTAACCTTACTCTTTCTACTTTCAAGCAGTTCAAATTATTTAAATTTTAGATTTAATACATTGATTATATACTATAAAATGCTCTTATTTGTAGGTTAGTCACTACTAAAACACTTAGATTGAGTTCACACAAATACAAGGTGTGTTATACACACCCAAGTATGCATTTCTTTCCTTTAAACTAGTGATTTCATTACTATATTTTTTGGGGGGTGGTGGGGAATGTAGATACTAAAATATTATTTATATAGTAAAATAGTCTTCTACACTTAAAAAATATCCATCATGGATATAACTTTCAGTTATAAACCATCTTGTTGCTAAAAGGATCATGTTCATTTTCTCTTTGTACCTAAATTAATTATCTATTAGTTTGACCATTATTATTTTTATGACCCATGATTTCTATACTATGTAAAAGGATCTAAACCTGATCATTATCCTTCACTACCCTTTTTGGACCTATACCTAATTTCTAGCTTCTTGAACACTTACAACCTAGGGAAACACATGTATCAATGCAAGTGCCCATTTTTATTACAAAGTGTCTAGTGCCCCAAAGTCATCCAAATTGAAAATGAAACATATCCTAATGGTTTCCCTAAGATTTTATGTGTGATATATTTACAAAAGGGATTGGTATATATAAAATATCAACCACAATTCATTCCTCAACTAGAAAATACTAGGAACTCACAAGGAACATACTAAGAATCAATAAATCAAGCATTCAAGTGATAAAATATACCCTATTCATCCCTGTTTCCATATTATTAATAGAATAAACATATCCATATGTCTGAAGCATTCAAATAATAGTTTGTGAGCCATATTTTACATGATACAATATAGGTCATTGCATATCTTTGCTTATCACACATTACATCCTTTTGGACACATAATCCAACACATAAGGGAAAAATACATAATTTTGAGGCCCTATTTAAAGTATTAGATATGTAGGTAGTGTTAATTAATAGAGGGGTCCTTTAGAAAGCTCCACATCATGAGCCAACTAACCAAATTTTCTCATAGTCAATCCAAGGGTAAAGAAGTTAGGATTTGATCATTTCATGAAGAACAAAAACTTATATGTGTGATATATATACATCAAAATAAGGAAAATAAAAAACCTAGAAGGATATAATTGGTCACATACATATCCATTCATTATTATATACAAGATACCTACATCAAATCTAGATACTTTCATCAATATAAATATTTAGATCTGACACAATCATCTAAGGCCATAGAAAGAATATTTCCAAAATCCGATGAATATTCTAGGATCATCTTTGAGTCCACTTCTAACCTATTCTAGGTTAGACCTACATGATCCTAGTAAAACAACTGAGTATGATTTGTTCCCTATTCATTAAAATATCTATACTTTAATATTTTTAACAATCTCAATTGTATAAATTCATAATATTATTCATCCAAGTTTTCTATTTAATTGGCTTGCTCATCAGGTTAGTTGATCATACTTGTGTAAAATCTAATCTAATACTCCTTAAACTTAGATTACACCACACATATAAATTTAGGGTTAAAAAATAGGCATGGGTATCATGACTAAAACATATGTGGGAAAGGAAATAAACATTGGGATCATAATCCCCAAGCCTTTGGTTTTGATTTTTTTTGGCCAAAACATTTATTATTATTATTATTTTTGATCTAAGGGTTTTAAACAAACATTTTGAAAATGAATTTGAAATTGGTTCTAAAATTGAAAGTGGAGGATAATTAAAATCCAACGTGTGAATTTTAGGTGGATGTTTTTGGTTCCCCACATCTCAATTATTTTTATTGACATCATTATTTTTCATGGGATGGTTTTGTTTGTTATTCAAAAAATTTAACATTTTGGTCTTGTCTATCACACCATCTATAGTGGCATTGTAATTTTAGTTTACAAATTTTAGGCTTTGGTTGTTGGGGTTTTTGTAGTTTGAATTTTGAAAACACTAATTATTTTGGTTAGGGGTGATGAATTACCCATTAGATTCAAAATTATTATGACCACTATCAATGGATACATGATCTATTCTGAGAGTTCTTTCAATCACTTCTTTGTAAGACCTTTAAGGGAACTTTTAAACATCTTCCCTTG
The DNA here is from genome assembly GCA_037957365.1 of Torreya grandis. Taxonomy (NCBI): domain Eukaryota; kingdom Viridiplantae; phylum Streptophyta; class Pinopsida; order Cupressales; family Taxaceae; genus Torreya; species Torreya grandis. The sequence goes on along the minus strand of JARHVA010004283.1, from coordinate 195,767 downwards.
TTTTATTATTAAGAGAGTGTGAAAAGAGATATCATAACTATCTTTGGTATATATGAGTGGCACTAGTAGAGGTGTATAATACTTGATATTATATTGAAATAAAATGGCCAAAATATTCATTGGATTCTTACTTGATTTTCAAGATTTAGTGTATACTAGTCTTAAGTAATTTATTCATGTCAAATGCTTTTAAAAACTCATCCATGAGGTATCAAAAATAATTTATGGACATCTCTAATAGGTAGTAATAATAATATAACATAATTATCTTAAGAGTATTTAGGAATATCTTAGAAACTATCCCATCTCAAGGTAGAAGTTATCTAATAGTTGTTGCCTATGCTTTCACATGTGTGTTAAAATTTCCCTCTCCCTTATATTTAGGGAGTTTAAGTAGAGTGTAGTAAGAGGAATCCTCATATGTTATGATTAAGGGGTTACTTAAATTATTATACATAGGTCCCCATGGCACTGAAATCCACCAAAGTCATCTTATGATGAGCTTAAGGGAGAGTAGTATGATAAGAAGGTATAAAACTATTAGAATGAAGAGACATGGGTAGAGAAAAAGATGAGTATACACTGGGAAATATTTTTACATATAAGTGGACTTGGATAAAATATGATAGTAAGGTGGTAATTATTTTTAATAAGGAACACTAGTTGGAACTGACAATGTTGGGGCATATGTGGGTGGTACATTGGTAGGTATGTATCTGAGAGGAATAATGAGTGGCAATATGTTTGTTGACACATTGTTTGGAGGAAAATATGAGAAATAAAATCCAATAGGAAATTTAGTATGATTTTGATAATAATTAGGGTTTTTAATGTTGTGGGGTTGGTGACTCTATGAGTAAGGATGTCTATAGGGTTTTGGATAGGTATATAGCTAGTGGAAGACATGTGAAGTTGGTATTAAGGTGGTTGATATGATATATTTTGGGTGGGAATGGAAGATGAATGATCTTAATTATTGAGGCTTGATGTCATTCCACCATTTTGAAGAGAGGTTTGGATACTATATATATCTTGAATGAAACCCACCAAGGTGGAGATGACTTCATTTGGTGAATCATTGGTGTTAGGCTTGAGAGCCTTTCTTATGGGAGACTTGAAAGAAAAGGATTTTCATGTAGTGAATTTATTTGTGTTATATGGTTAAAAAAGAGTCATCGTGGGTTGAAAAGTAGTTTCAAATGTGTTTTGGATAGCTTTCAATTTGCTGAGCCCATCCTTTAGAAGGAAAATTATTTTAGTATATTGGTCAAATCTTGACATAATTTATGTGTCTAGGATTTAAATTGATAAGGGGTATAGTTTTGATTTTGGGGTAGATACCACCTCTATAAATGAGGTTCATGTTATTAGTGTCATGGTAGTTTTTGATAGTTTTTTAAAGTATCCCATTTTATTGGCTCATTACCCTAAAATTGGTTTCTAAGATAGAAGAAAAAGAGTTTTAAAATTATTTACCCATGTTTTAGGTGGAGTTATTCTTCCATTCACCTATAGGTTTGAGGATCCTTCTATCAAAATATTTTTGAAACATATTATGGGGGTGTATGTTTACCCATAGAATAAATTTAAAAGAATAAAAGAGTGGAGGGAAGAAAATAAAAGAGGACTATGCAAAAGGAGAAGCCTTTCATGTCAGGGCCACCAATTTTCATACATGCAGAAAGAAATCTTGCTAAACTTCATCTACTCAAATTATCAAGGTATATCTAAGATAATTTATTAAAGGATGATGTGATGATTGGTTTAGTGGTTCATTTAGGTAGGTTGGTTTGGTTGATGGATTTGGATGGAACATGATGACTTGTTTTTTTAGGTTGAGTTAAAGGAGTAAGGTTTTGTGAAAAAAGTGGCAAAGGATGCTTGTGGTGATACAAAAATATTTAATCTACATCATATTTTTCATTTATGGTGGTGAATTTGGATGTGATATATTTCCAAGAACCCTCAAAATAGATAATGAAAAGATAACAAAGTTATTGATCTACATTAGGCTTGGGAAGTTGGATGAAGTTGGGTTTAATGACTATTGAAATTTTATTTTATAAATCAAGTTGTTTATGGATATTCAATGTCATATATTTATATAATTATATATTATGAGTTTATACCTAAGGATAAAAGGGTAAAATGATCAAATTTGTAGATTTTTGGCTTAATAGGCTAGGATTCCGATTGGTCTCACTACTTGGGATTATATTGGATGGGAATGATCATCAAGATAATTTAGTCAAATTATGATGATTTTGGGGACATTATTGGAGTGGAATGATTATATTTTATTGTTTTATTTAATATCACTCTGGGTGTTATTTTCTAGTAAGATAGTGGGTACTCTAGGAAAAGATTCTACTCTATGGAGATGAGCTTGTTTTGGGAGCATCATCCAAGAGTGAGGTAGTGTTTGTTTGGATTTTTAAGAATGTTTTATTTTTTATATTTTATATATAAAATATTTAATTTATTTTTTTTAAATTTAATATTGTGTTATAACAAGGTTTATACTTATTATTGTCTTGACAAGGTTTTGATTGGGCTTGTTTTGAGTTTTCAACAAGGCTTTGAAAATTGAAAGAAAACTATAATATTTATGAAATAAAAAATTAAATTAAATATTTTATTGGTATTATAATAATATAATGTTAATATAAAGTTAATAATAAACTAACAATGCAAGAGCTGATTTATGACTTTTTTTTCTTGATTTTGACAATTCAGAAATTTATATATGTGCACTAAAATGAATGATTTTGGTTATATTTTTTAAATATAAGTGAAATTAAAATATAATATAAATTTTAAATATTGAATATACAAATATAAATCTAAATATAAAACTTATATTTTGTATAGGCAACACAAATTCTAAATCTTCAAGATCTATATGGTGTATGTAAAGCTAGTATGGAAGTTTTTATTTTTAGATTGATTTATGAAATTTATATAAAACAAAATTTATAGTTAGTTTAATTAATGCATATATATATTATTATTTATTAATTAAAATTTATTTATTTACCATTAAGGGCATCAAAATAATTCTAGGTACAAACTTTATTTTTGGTTTTTTAGTTTTTGTGTATGCAAGTTGTTTATTGATGTTATGTGTATATAAGAATGTGTGTTATGAAAAATGAAATTGAAAGGTTGTTGGTTTCCTATATATAAATTTAATATTAATATATCTACCCTTTATCAATTATTATACTACTATTATTTGAGATTTTTATTGTGTGAATGCAACTAGTATGATAAAACTAATTTTCCAATGCTAGGAGAGTGAGGAGAGATATTTTTTTGGTTTTTTTATGAATAATTTTTTTTTTATGAATAAACATTTATTTTAAATTTAATAAATTTTAATTACTATTTTCCCTAAACATGACATTTGAATTTTTGTCTAGCTAGAAAATGAATATATCTAGTTTATAGATGGTTTATTACCTTGCAAGATAGTTGCAGTAAGATTTGGATCACAAAATTTAGATAGATGAAATTAAATATACCCTAGAAGGTTTTTTTTTTCCAAATTAAAACTAAATTAAATGTAATTTTGAATATAAATAGCCTATAGGTGTGGTAAGATAGGGTGGAAGGAGTGGAAGACCTTCAGTAGTTTACTATGGTATGATAGGGAAAAAGGAGTGGAAGACCTTTAGTAGTTTACAAGATATTCCAATGGTGTGGATATCTAAATCCCATATACTCCTAGACTTGGAGAGAGAGGATAAGGAATAAAAAATAAGATTTAGCAAAATTTGGTAGAGGAATAGTTAGAGTTACTTTAGGACTTAAGAAAGGAGCTTTCCTGACAAGAAGTAATTTCGTTTTTACTTTTGATTGGAGTGGGAGGAAGTAATGGTAACTACAAAAGAATTTCAATAATTTCAATTTGATTTTATTTCTAAGTGTGAGGAAGTAATGGTATATACAAAACACCTTTAGAAATTTCAATTAAAATTTCATTCTAAAGAGGAAGTATAGGTAATTGCAAAAGACCTTTAACAGTTTCAATTTGAATTGTAATTTGAGTGGGAGGAAGTAACGGTAACTATAGAAGACATCCATAAAATATAATTTGAATTTCAATATGAGTGGGAGGAAGTAATGGAAATTGCTAAAGACCTTTAATAATTTCATTTTCATTTTCATTTTTAGTAGGAGGAAGTAATGGTAAATATGGAAGACCTTCAGTAATTTCAATTTAAATTTCACTCTAAGCGGGAGGAAGTAACAGTAAATGCAAAATACCTTCAATAGTTTCAATTTAAATTTTAATCTTAGAAGGAAGAAGTAATAGAGGAAGAAAATGGTAACTGTAGAAGACCTTCATCACTTTTAATTTAATTTACATTATGAGTGAGAGGAAGTAATATTAAATGTAGAAGACCTTCAGCAACTCCAATTTGAATTTCAATTTGAGCAAGAGGAAGTAACAATCATTATGAAATACCTTATAAAACTTTAATTTGAATTTCAATATAAGTGGAAGGAAGTAACGGTAACTATGAAATAATTTTATAAATCTAAAGTTCACTTTTCTTTGGTCAAAGGGAGTAGAAAGACTAGAAGGAGAGGAAGGAGACTTATCCCATTAGGACATGGATGAGAAGGAAATCAAGGGCAAGGAGGAGATGAAGATGTCTTAGTTATAGGTATAATAGGGGTATTCCATTCCACCATTGACATCCGTCATAATTTTAAATTGAAAGTTTCATGGGAGAGTTTTAGTGTAGAAGACCAACATTTTGAATTCCAATTTGAGCTGAAAAACCAAAACACCTATTTTGTAAAAGATTGGAGTAGGAGTGTAAGGATAATTATTATACTAAGATGTGGGCAAGAACAAAAAAAAGGGAAAGGAGGATATGAATATGACCCAAATCTATGTGGACTATGGGTTGTCCATGCCATCAACAACATGCCCCTTAAGACTAAATGACAAGCTAGATGGGAAAGAATCAATTCTATAGTCTGGTGGAAGGGAGCTTCTATATGTAATTTCAAAACAAAAATTAAAGACAAAGTTGATCACAACACTTTTTGGGTTTCTTAAAGAGCCCCTACTTAGGTATGGAGTGAATCAACCTAGGGTTTTTGTGAGGAAATCCTAGTCTAAAAAAAGTCTCAGGAGTGGAAGGAGCAAAAGACCTTCAACATTTTGAATTTTATTTTGATCTAGAAAACTAGATCAACATTGGGTTTTATTCTATGGTCCTTCTATGGGGTGGATGATGGAGGATCCCACCCTAGGATCCTTTTTTGGGGAGTACTAAACATTGTGGAAGGCCATTTTCTAGGTTTAGGATGACCATGGTTTTTAGTGGCCTCCTACAATTTAAGAGTGGATTGTAGAGGAGCCCACCCTTGGTCTCTCTAAGTTATGGGATCTCACAAAATTAGATTAGTTATGGATGAATCCTTTTTTGGGAATATTTTTTTATTTAGTCATGTTTAGAAATGTGGATGTTGGGTGGAGGACCTAGGTGGTAGAAGACCTTCTTCTTTAGATGGTCTTTTATTTGGTAGTGTCCTTATGAATGACACGATAATGGGGGTTCACCCTTTCAGATTCACTATTTGGTTTCATATTTTTATGTTTAATGGTTGAGATAACCTTAAAATCCCTTAATATGATTCATAAAGGTTGTGTTTCTAAGTCAAAATATAGTCCCACTTGTGATTCAACTGTGTGGTGGTTATGCGAAAGACTTAGGGGCATAAGACCTCATTTTCCAATTAAACTTATGTTCTATAGTTTGTTTCTTATTATGTTTTACTAGGTTGTGGGATCCTCAAAACTCCCTTGTTTTATCAAGGTCATGTTTACCTTTATTTATCTTATTAATGGTTACGAGAGCCTCAAAACTCCCTTACTATGCTTTGAACAAGTTATGAATCTTAATGGGAAGATAAACCCACTCGATATAAATATATTATATGGAGGCTAATAGAAGACCTTGGTGGTGGAAGACCTCCTTATATGGTGGATGTTCTAGTTTTTAGTTTCCTTAGAGAAGACATGACAAAGGGAGATAGTCCTTTGAGATTCACTATCTAGTAACATCTTTATGTACTATAGGCTATGAGATCCTTAAAACCCTTGGTTATGGGAACCTTTAAAACCCTCATGTTCTCTACTCTCAACAAGGTCATGGGTACCTTTACTTCACTTATTTAAGGTTTGGGGAGAATTCAAACCCTCTACTCTATACTTAGTTGTTAGGGGGATCCTTTGTTACCCTCTTTGTTGTACTTGGATGTGGGTCCAATTATCAAAACCCTTATCTCCCTAGTCTAGATCTCCAGTTTCAAAAGTGTTTTACATAATCAAATATAAAATATTTTATAATAAACAATAAATATAAATTTAATAAAAAAATTAGTTAATAAACATAATAATAAAATGAATCTTCCAACCTAACCAATGTAGATATCAAGTGAATAAGAAGATGTTGATGGAAATGTTGGATCCTAAAGTAGCTAGATTCTTATATGTTGATAAAATGGTGACCATGTAACTCTCCTAAGAGAGTCAAATAAAGAAGACAAAATAACAACAATACATTGGAGGAATAAATAGTTGAATGGTGGTTGGTTTCTCAAGAATGATAGGGTATTGGCTTAAAATTTGTATCCTTCTCCAACTTATGTGAATTACAAGAAAAATATTTGGAAGCTTGGAAAAAGTTATTAAAAATAATAGATGACAACTATGGATCTATATAAATTTTAAACTCTAATCTCTAGTGTAATTTTTATATCCAAAGTTATAATAAAAATTAAATATTTTTAGGGAGAAGAAGTGAGTTTGAGTTAATTAAAGCCCAAATAGAATCTTGTTGTTGTTAACTTGGAAATGATTGAGACTGAAATGTACTAAGGGATTAGGAGAGTGCATTCAAAAAAATGGATGAAAAACACAATTGAAATAGTGAAAAAATGAATTAAAAATCACATTTATGGAAATAAATTTCAAAAATATTTATATGGCAAGGAAACCACCACTTTTTGTAGGCAATTTTTTTGAAATCACCTCTATGGTTTGTGAAACTAATGCAGTGTTTTTGTGAACCACTAGGGCAATTCATATAACTACCACGATGGTGATGTAACTACCAAGGTGGTTTTGTATAACATAAAAAAAATTCAAGATCATCATGGTGGTTTTGTCATGGCATGAAATACTTAAAAGATAAAGGATAATGACTTATAAAATGTAACATCTAAAATTTTGAAGAAACAAAAGGGGGAAAAAGACAAGGTAAAAGGGTGAGGACCAATTTTGAGCATGTTTAAATTATGGATATCATCACATCATCATTAGACTTTAGAAATGTTACATCATGAATTTTTTGATATGTACAATGACTACATTTTTTTGGTTCTTATAATATCTAACCTAAGGAGACTCTAGAACTTATTACTATATCCCTCATCTAGTATCCATTCAATATTATCACTTCAATATTTTAGATAATTATTATTAGCCATGGTTATATTTTTTATTAATATATAAATATATCCATATACAAATTCCTAAATTAGTTTCTTAATTATTTTGAAGTAAATTATTAATCATTATTCACTCTTTAGAGAAACTCATTTTCCCCTTTATTGGTGATTTATTTCAATCTCTCAATATACCCTTATGTTCCAATGCTTAATACACAATCATGTTCCACTACAACTCTCTTATGATTCCAAAAACATAATACACACTTATTATTTTCACACATAGCTAAATTTAATTAACATGCATAACACACACACACACACACATGATCCACACATATAACATACTCATGTTACACACACATAATATATTTTATGATATATACACATAACATACTCATGTTCCATGAACATCATAAACATACACTTATACTCCAATGAAAAATATATTCATACTTTCACTCTAATGTACAATACACATTTACCCAATGTATAATACACTTATGCATGTGCTTCAATGCATAATACACTTACACTTGTTCACCAATAAACATAACTCACTATTGATCCACACATATAACATGATTTTAATAAATCCATTTTCTCACACAAGCTAAATTCTACAACTTTCAATAATTAATTTTCTCACACAAACCAAACACTATAATTCTGATGAAGTTGTTTGCTCACACAAGCTAAACACTATAATTCTCAAAAAGTAATAACATGGAAATTTACATAATATTTAAGGTGAAACCATATAAAAAGTGTCATATAATAACATTTTCCCACCTTAACTTTCACATACAAGTAAAAATGTTAAATGACCTCATTGTTTATAGATACACTCTTTCCCTAAATAGGATCATACACATGCTCACTCATGAAATAGAGCTCATATGATTCATTCATTTAAAGAGTCATACATTCATTCAAAAACTAATACCATTGTTATATTTAACACATAAAGTCATTATATTTGATTAATAAAGACACTATGCTCTAATTGTACATAGATACACCATGTTCTATCAACACTTAAATAGAGTTGTTCATAATTTAAAAGCAAACCGAAGGCTCTAGTTTTTCACCAATTATAATCCAATGTGAACCATTATTTTTACAACACAAATCCATTATTATCAATTCCTAAGAGGTATTTTATTCATAGATATTATAAGTATACATGTTCAACATGTGATATCATTTCATATTTATTTCCCACATGTTATAATGTGATTATGAGATCATATAAACATAGAAATATTTTTACGTGATCACCACCTCTTTCCATATTCTCAAGGTTAAAATTATAGAGTTTCATTTTTTTCATCTATTAATAATATATCCACATGTTTGATAGTTTTCACATTAACATTATTATTTCATTATATGCCACTATAAATTTTTAGTATCATTTAAAAATGTCAATAATAAATTATCAATTTATAACATCAACAATTCTCACCATTTTTAACGATATCATAACCATGTGTTTTATTACTTTACATTATTGTTCAAACATATGCATTCATTTTCCACTACTAATGTATGTGTTTTACATTACAATACAATTATACATATTTTTCATATTATAATATAATGTAGGTATTTAACCCCACAACATGAATGTGTAATTTAATTTTCAATTTGAATGTGTATTTCAAATTATAATAAAAAAAATAGATTCCTTAAGATAATACAAACAAATGTGTTTTTTATCACTAAAAAAAAGGTTACTACTTGAATATTATAATAGTTTTAAAAATCATGATGAGATTAGTTATAATAACTAAATATCATTTCAACTAAAAGCATCATATTATTTTATACAACAAATAGATATTACAAAAGTTAGTTCATAGGCTAAAATAGAAACTAAAGCAAAACATCAAACACCACCCTCCTCGCTAGAATCTGAGACCATAATAATCAAGCCACAAGTGTTCTCCTCTTCCTCTATGACAAGAGTAGAAAGGGATTCAACCAAATGAGTGTCCTTATAATTTTAAGTGTTTATTCCAATATTTATACAAATTTCATCAATATTTCACCCCTTTAAAACTCCTTCCATAATGAAGTCCTTAAGAAGCGTCTAAAGATATAGCTAGTTCCCCATGCCAAAAATTATATGCTCAATGTCTTCATGCACAACATGTGTGTTTATTGAATTTAAATAATCTATTTACATACCAATTATTTGAGACACTTTTAGGGTGTTAAGTCTTGGAGTATATTTTCTAGGGTCTTTCATATCTTGCAATACACAACTAAAAAAATTCCCTCTCCCAATCTAGCCTCAATTGATCCTGAAAGAGATTACTTTCCATCCATTTTAATGACTTATAATCCTTAATATATTATAAAAATGTAATAAAATATAAATTTAATTCTTATTCAATGGTAATCTAAGTAATCTTGGAAATAAAAACACATGCATTAAATAGATGTATCAATTTAATATCACTCACTAAACCAAAGAATGAGTTATGAATGACATTAAGAGAATAATTTATACTCATTTCATTATTCATATCATATATAGTGTTAACCATGGGCTCTTTTCTTTATCTATCTATTTCTTCTTGAGGTACCAAAATTGTCATTGATTTCATCCATGCATGTAATATTGGAGCTAAAACAATATGACCAAACTCTCATCATTATGCCATGAGTCAATTTTTTAAGGAATGATATGTGTGTGTGTGTGTGTGTGTGTGTGTGTGTGTGTGTGTGTGTGTGTGTGTGTGTGTGTACACACACACACACACATATTATATATATATATATATATATATATATATATATATATGTATGTATGTATGTATGTATGTATGTATATGTATATGTATCTGTAAAAAGGAAGGAAAATTATTATATATATATATATATATATATAGACACACACACACACACACACATATACATACATATATATATATATGTGTGTGTGTGTGTGTGTGTGTGTGTGTGTGTGTGTGTATGTGTGTGTGTATATATATATATATGTATATATGTATGTATATGTGTGTGTGTGTGTGTGTGTGTGTGTGTGTGTGTGTGTGTGTGTGTGTGTAAATATATATATATATATATATATATATATATATATATATATATATATATATATATATATATATATATAATAATTTTCCTTTTTAATTCTAAAATTTTATTTCTATCAAATTCTACTCTGGTTTGGTAAAGATAAATTTAATCTATGTATTAAGGAAGACTATTTTCTAAAGTTTTTGTTTCTTCTTCTTTTGGAATATATATATAATTCCAAAGGAAGAAGAAACAAAAACTTTAGAAAATAGTCTTCCTTAATACATAGATTAAATTTATCTTTACCAAACCAGAGTAGAATTTGATAGAAATAAAATTTAAGAATTAAAAAGGAAGGAAAATTATTAAACTAGGATCCATCATAGCTCCAAAAATGTCCGAGTATATTGAAGGGATTTACTAGGAGTACCAAAATAGGAACCACGTGGGAATAAAAATATCTTTGCCTTTTAAAAATGGAATGGGGATAAGCATGGGAGCAAAGAAATAAAAAGTTATTGACCTCCAACAACCCAGTTTAAAATAAAATCCAACTAATAAAATTGTTGTAGGCTTGCAATAAGAAATTAATAATAATTAATTTATTTTGATTTTTCTTAATAAATTGATCTTCATTTTGATTACATTCACCATTTTTATCTATATGAAAAAAATTACTAATAAAATAATCCATAATTGTATCCTTGATATAAGATCTTTGAATAATATTATGCCTTAATTTATCACTTATAAAATAGGCATACCTTATAAAAAAGATAATAGGAAAATTATTGGTTTTGATTGCCATCAAACCAAAATTTATGATAAGGTTTGTGATATTTTTATTAAAATAACTCAAGATTAAAGAATCAAATGCATTTCTAATGTACAAGTTTTACATATCTTTGTTAATTATGTTACTAGGTAGAGATTGCTATAAATCAGCTCTTTCTTTTTTTGTTAATGATACTACTTGGGTTCCCATAGGAAATGAAATTAAATTCATGCATAGAGAAGATAGTAAAGTAAAATTATTGAACTTTTACCAATTAATGTTGTTTAAGTTAAAATTGGGATTGGAACTTATGAACTATTAACATTAGATTAACCTAATAAAAAATATATAAAAACCATATATAGAGAGAAACTATTTTGTCCTTATAATTTGATGGAGCATGTTTGAAACATGAAAGTGGTGTTGGAGTTGTTATTATCTCTCCTATAAGTAAGATATTTACATATGCTTATAAATTATATTTTGAGAATACTAATAATACAACTAAATTTGAAGTATTGTGTCTCAGTTTAGAAATGTAAATTGAAATAAATATTAAACTTGTAGAAGTTATTAGAGATTTTGAATTAATTTTGAGACAAGAAAAATTTACGAGACTAATAAAAATAATCTTCAAAAACACACATAAATTTTGGTCATTAATAGAAAGTTTTGGATCATTTACCATCATACATATTTTTAGAGAATTCAACATTAGTGATGATAAAATTGTTGTTTTTTGTTTCTAACCTGACCTTGAGTGATATTAAATTATATCAATTATTGTTTTTAAAAAATTCATACCTAATATTTTTTTATCTAAATGATAACTGGCATGTTTTTAATTGTGATGAGCATATCAATTTTTTTTTAAAGGGTAAATATTTTGATCATGATGACTATGTTCTTAATTATGGTAATTATTTGCAATTGAGTAGAAATATATTACATGTTGGTTTATTTATTCTAGAATCAATGTTTATACCTCATGTTGAACCAAAAATATCTCAAACTGAAGAGCCTTCTAAGAGAATTATCAATGAGACAATTCTAATAAATTTAGGTATAAAATAAGATCCTAAGTTTATTTATTTATGAATTCATTATACTGCTAAGATGAAGGATTTTTTTTTAAAATTATTCAAATAATTCATTGTTATATTTTCTTGGTTATATAAATACCTAAATGGTTATGATATTAATATTATAAAACATGACATACGTATAAAATTTGGTATAAAAATTGTTAGGTAGAAATCTATAAAAATCAACCTCTTATTGGAAGACATCATCATTAAGGGTCTAGATAAGATATTAGAAGGTGGCATATTTTTTACTATAAGATATTAAAAATGGGTAACCAACATTGTTCCTATTAGAAATAATAATGGTGACATTTATCTTTGTGTAGATTTTAAATAATTAACTTGCACTAGTGTTACAGATAATTTTTAATTTACCAAGTATATATAATATCTTGCAACAAGTTTTTGGTTCTAAAATTATGTCTCTTCTAGATGGGTTTTAGGATATAATCATATTTTTGTTAATCTAGAAGATAGATATAAAACTATATTTACCATTTGTAGAAGAACATTATATTTTAACATAATGCCTTTTAGTTTAATAAATGTGGGTGACACTTTTTAGAGAGCTAACATGTATCTTTTTATGATTTAATTGGAATTATTATTCAATCCTAATTAGATGACCTTACCACCCATTCAAATAAAATAAAGAAACACCTTGATAATTTATGTGAAATTTTTAGTCAGTATAGAAAGCATGGTATATATTTGAACCCAAATAAATGAATGTTTGGTGCTACAAAATCAATTTTTTAGGTTATGTTATATCCAAATATGGAAGTTTGATAGACATAGAATGCATCAAAACTATAAAATATTTACCACCTCCAAAATATCAATTTGGTCTTTAATCATTTTTTGGTAAAGTAAACTTAGTGCGTAAGTTTATTTCTGATTTCATTGATAAGTCTAATACCTTATAGATTTTACTTAAGATAAATAAAAATTATTTGTGGGGTGTAGGTTAAAACATAACCTTCAAAAAATTTAATAATGCCATAAAAATTTCTCTTGTAATTTATAAACATGATATGAATAAATCTTTTCTATTATATGTGAATTCAAATAAAAAAACATGGGAGTTTTTATTAGTCAACATGATCATAATCATGAAGAAAAACATATCACCTATATGAGATAGATCTTAAAGGACACTAAAAGTAGGATCTTTTAATCTAGATTTTTTTCTCTCATTAATTTCATCTCTAAGTAAATTTAGATATATTTTAATGGGAGCCAAATATATTGTTTGTTAAAATGTACATGTTTTATCTTATTTTTTAAAGCACCAAATTATCCAAGTTGGCTATAAAAATTAATTTATAAAATTCAAGAATTTGACCTTGAATTTGAAACTTAAAAAATAATTAAAGGTAATGAACAAGCCAAACACTTAACTAAAAATGTGGCCTCTAACATAAATGTTTTAGTTATTTTACTTTATGATAGTTCAAATTATAAACCTCATTTTCAAACTATGAAGGTTTTTGATTTTTCAAATAAATTTAGGATAGGACTTGAAATGCATGATTTGTATTGCATGTTTTCACAAAATGATTGGTATCATAATATTGTTTAAAATTTTCAAAAACAAATGTGTCTTGATTCACTGGATAAACATCAAATATGGGATCTTAGGATTCAATATTTAAAATTTGTTTTACTTAAAATGTTTATATTTTATCAAAATAGAGATGGAGTAATTTTAAATTATTTGTCCCATTTACAAACCCAAAGGTTATTAGAAGTTGTCATGCAGAAAACTATGGTGGATATTTTATAGTGAAAATACTACATAAGAAACCATGTGTATATGATATTATTGGCTAAATTTGTTTCAATATGACTTTAAACTAGTTAGGTCATGTATGCCATGCCAAATTTTCACTAGTAGAGATATGTTATCATCCATGCCTTTAAATCCCATAATACCTAAAAAAATTTCACAAAATTGGGTATAAACTTTATTTCTGACATCTATTTTCCATATTCAACTATGTTGGAAATATTGTCATTAATTTCAAAGGTCTAAATTTATTGGTGACAAAGGCCCCATAACATTTATTATCTAAAGTTGTTTATTAATGATCATATTTTAGCTAAAGTATGTTGATATTAATTAAATATTAATGAATATATTTTTGGTTGCATAAAGTCAAAAGAGGGCCCATGAAGAAGTCAAAGAGTCATGAGGTAAATAAAAAGAGGTAAAAGACACATTTTCCCATGAAGGGTCACCTTAAAGAATTCAAAGAGTCACCAAGTGAAGACAAAAGATGGAAGGGCATATTTTTACATGTAGAGTCACCTTAAGGAATTTGAAGAGTCACCAAATAAAGACAAAAGGGGAAAGGATGCATTTGTTCATGAAGGGTCACCATGTGAATTTTAAAATGAAAGGATTTGAATGGTTATTCAAGTTTTGTGCCATTTTCCATGTGGATTGAAGAGTCACAAAAGGTGAATGCCAAAGGTCATTTGGAAAGCTATAATAGGAGGCTTGGGAAGCCATTTTAAATATGCAAGTGCATAGTTTGTAATTCAATTTTGTAATCATTTATCTAGCTAAGAAGAGAAAGAGGAGAGAAGAGAAAAGAGAAGAGGAAATAAAGAGATATAGTAGTGTTCTATCATTTGTTGAGAAATCAATATTGAGAGATATTTGTGTTATCTACACAAGAGGGGTTAATGCTCATGTGAGTGGGTGCTCACAAATCATTATTGTGTTGGTTCTTAGAAAAGGGGTTGGTTCTCTTGAAATTTGGTTCTTGTGAACATTGTAAACTTGAGTTGGTGCTCATTTACATACTTGAGATAGTTCTCCATGGTTTTTCCCACTTTGGGTTTCCACATAAAAATATGGTCTCTCTCTCTCTCTATCTTATGTGGTGCATGTTATTAATTTCAATTTTATTACATATCTTGAATATATGACTACATGGTTAAATTAAAGGAATTTGATTAATTAAAATATTTAAAAGATATATGATATACTGATACCCCCCCTCTTAATATATCTCATGCTTAACAATTGGTATCAAATCAGGTTCCTTCAAAAAGAGTTTAACAGATTGAAGGTAGATAAGGGAAAGCATGATGGTTAGAGCACATGAAGTCTTTTATACAAATAAGGAACCTTTTCTTGATGGTAAAAATTATGCCTTTTATATCATAAGGATGAGGACTTACTTGATGGCCCTCAAATTCAACATTTGGAAAGTAGTGACAAATGAATACCAAGAGCCATAGACACCTGTAACTACTCCCATGGATAAAAAGGCACATGAAAATAATGATAAAGATTTAAATGATATTTTATGTGGTTTATTTGAATCAATTTTTTTGGAAGTTATGCAATGTAAATCTACTCATGGGACTTGGGTAACACTCAAGAATATTTACAAAGGTGATGGAAAAGTTTAGCAAGCTAAGATCTAGACTTTTAAGAGATAGTTTGAGAGTCTGAAAATAGAAGAGGAAGAAAATATAACAAGTTATCTTTTGTGATTTGATCAAATAGTAAATCAAATTCAAGGCCTTGGAGAAAAATTAGAAGAGTTAATGGTGATACGAAAGGTTTTAAGATCTATACCATTAATATATGATGTAAAGGTATTTGAAATTAAGGAAATGAAGGATCTAGAAAAGTTAAAGATGGATGAACTATATGGTATTCTTACAACATATGAGATGTAGACTGAATAAGAGAAACCCTCAAAGAGGGAAGCTACTTTTAAAAATCTAAGAAAGACAAGGCCAAGATTCAAGAATCAAGTGACAACTCCAACAATGAAGAAGATGAAAATGAAGCCCTATTCATTCACAAGCCTAAAAAGGGCACATGTAAATATCAAGGAAAGTTGCCATTTAAATGTGGTAAAATTGGACATTTTGAAGCTAAGTGCCTAGATAATAATAATGGTGACAATGAAGAAGGAAAGCCTACATACAAGAAAAACTTCAAATTAAAATACAAGAAGAGATTGAACAAGAAGATTTTATATTCTAAAAATCTTAGCTCAGCCAAAGACAGTGGAGTCAGTGACTCAGATGAAGAAGAGATTCTATTCATGACCATACATGAAGATGTCTCTGTAAGTAAAAGTAGAGATGATCAAGAATAAGAACACAATGAAAGTGAGGATGAAGCTAAGGTAAATATAGAAGGAGAACTCATTTATGTCTTATAATAATTAAAAGCTCTTGAGAATAAGAATTGAATATTGAAGCTCCAGATTAAAAAAACAATGAAAAGGAGTCAAAGGAAATAATTGAAGATATAAAATCTCACATTGAAGAAGCCAAAAAGACTGAAGAAGATCTACATTACAATTTCAAAAAGTAAGTAAACAATGTGAAAGGTATGTTGTTGAAATTATCTCTTTAAAAGAAGATATAGAAAAAACAAATAAAGTAGCCAATGATTCAAAATTTAACAATATCACTAACATGTTGAATAAGATATTAAAAATTCAAATATCAATGTCAAATGAGACAGGTATCATATTTGAAAAGGAGAAAAGGGAGGCCACTACTTTCATAGAACCTCAAGACAAGGTCAACACAGAAAAAGAAAAGAGCTATGCTGAAGACCTTACTAAAGAAGAAATGAAAATAGAAGAAATTAAGAATGCAGAGGTTAGCTCAAACAAAGAAGGCTGGAAGGAACAAAGCTATAAAAGACAACCAAGTCAAAGATACAGAAACTAGAAAAGGTTCTATTTTCATGGTTATTTTTTTTATTATAATGGTTATGGTCATAAGAAAATAAACTATAGGAAAAGATCTAACAATTTCAAAAACAAGGAGAAGAGAACTCATGCAGAGTCAAGCAGAAGCCACAACTCTTTTTTTCCCATATCAAAATTTAATGAAGAAGCCATAGTATGTTACAAGTGTAATAATTTTAGACACATAGCCTAACATTATATAAGTGTGTTTGTGTTATTCAAGAAGGACCATGGATTCAAGGCTCCATTCATTAAAAAGAAAGTTCAGATAGGTTCATGGTAGAAGAAACAAACTGAAGAGTCTAAGTTAATCTAGACATCTTTGCATGTAAGAAATGAAGAACAACCATGGTTCATCAATAGTAGATGTTTGAGGCACATGATAGGAGATAAGAGAAAATTCATAAATCTAAATAAAATAAATGGTGGCATAGTGAAATTTGGAGATAATACCACTTCTAGGATAATGAAAAAGGTACATTAAGTTTAGATAATGGTAGAATAAAAATTGAGAATGTATTGTATGTAGAAGGTATTAAGCATAATCTCTTGAGTGTAAGTCAAATGTGTGATTAGGGACACACATTAAAGTTTTATGCATAAGGTTGTGAGATTAGAAGAAAATATTCAAATGTGTTTATTGTAGATGCTTAAAGGACATGCAACAATTTATATATGTTATTATATATCAAGGGTCAAAAATGTTTTTTGAGTCAAGTTGAGGAAGGTTTGTTGTGGCATAGGAGAATGGGACACATAAATTTTGATAATCTTGTCAACTTCAGCAAGAAACAAGCAATTAGAGATCTTCCAAAGATTACAAATCCCCCCAACACACTGTGTGAACCATGTCAACATGGGAAGTAGGTCAGAATATGGTTCAAGACAAAGGAATACTCAACTACTCAGATGTTAGAGCTTGTTCACACTGATCTATGTGGACCTACTAGAACTCAAAGTACTTAAGGTGAGAAATACTTCATGTTGCTTATTCATGATTTTACACATATGACTTGGGTGATGTTTTTGAAAAAAAAAACCAAAATATTTCAGCCACTTCAAAGCATTCAAGGCTTTAGTTGAGAATGAAATTAGTTTGAAGATTAAGTGCTTGAGATCAGATTAAGGAAGAAAGTTCATGTTAAATAAGTTTATTGAGTATTGTGAAGACCATGAGATAAAGAGATATTATTCAACAACCAAAACTCCATAGTAAAATGGAGTAGTTTAGTGGAAAAATAGAATAGTTTAGGAGATGGCAAGGATAGTGCTAAATGAATCCAAGATACCAGATAAATATTGGAGAGAGGTAGTAGGTACAATAGTGCATATCTAGAATAGATCATTGTTGAGAGTCAACATTGACAAGACTACCTATGAGTTATGGAAAGACAAACTATCTATTGTTGATTATTATAGAGTTTTTGGTAATAGATGCTTCATAAAGAGAACTGATGAAAAATTAGGTAAGTTTGAATCTAGAATAGATGAAGGTATATTTATTGGATATTCTTACAAAATTAAAGCTTATAAATTTTATAACAAAATAACCAAGAAGATAGTTGAAAGTGTAAGTGTCAGGATAGATGAAGATGTAGCACAAAGAGCCAGTGATTTGATAGACACTCTTGAAATCATTGAAGAAGAAGATTTTAAAGAATTAGATGAAGATGAGAAGAAGGAGAAAAAAGATACCAAGACCCCATCCAAATATGTCTAGAGAAATCATAATGAGAATGACATCTTCAGTAACATAAATGAAGGAGTTCACACCAGAAGGATGATGGTAAGTGAATTTGAGCAAGTTAATTTTTCTTTATTATCCAAAATTTAGTTTAGAACTTTTTAAGAAGCTAAACATGATGAGCATTGGGTTAAAGAAAGGGATGAAGAATTAAATTAGATAGAAAAGAATGATACTTAATAATTAGTGCATAGAACAAAAGATCAAAATGTGATAGGAACATAATGGGTATATAGAAATAAGTTGAATGAAGATGGTGAAGTTACCAGGAATAAAGCAAGGTTAGTATGTAAAGGATATGCTTAGATTGAGGGAATAGATTTTGAAGAAACTTTTGCACTAGTGGCAAGGCTCAAGGATATTATAATGGTTATTAAATATGTAGTGTTTAAAAATTTCAATGTGTGTCAAATGGATGTCAAGTCTACTTTTATAAATGAGAATCTAGAAGATGAGGTCTACATTGAGTAGCCTGAGGGATTTATTCTCTCAAATAATAGTAGCCATGTATGTAGATTGAATAAAACACTATATGGATTGAAACAAGATCCCAGAGCTTGGTATGCAAGACTTGATAAGTACCTATATGATCAAGGTTTCAAGAGGTTTTGTTGACAGTAATCTCTACATCAAAACAAAAGGTGAGCATCAATTTATTATTGTGGTATATGTTGATGACATAATATTTGGAGGCAACATTGAAAAAATGACAAAAGAAAATTTTGATAATATGAAAAAAGAATTTGAGATGTCTATGCTTGGAGCATTGTCAATTTTATTAGGGTTAAAGATATTTTAGTCAAATAAAGGAATTTTCATATCTTAAAGTAAATATGCTAAGGAGATGTTAAAAAAAATTAGTTTTGAGGATTGTGCACTAATTGGAATAGCAACGGGTGTAGGGAACAAGGTGAGTAAGGATGAATATTCACCTATTGTAGATTAATCATTTTATATATCTATGATTGGTAGTCTTTTATATTTGACAAAATTAAGGCCAGACATCATGCATGTAGTAGGAATGATTATGAGATATCAAGTAGCCCCGAAGGTGAGTCATGTTTAGTTGGTGAAAATAATATTTAAATATGTCAAGGGGACATTGGATTATAGATTGTGGTATCCCATAGGTAGATATTTAACTTTGGTTTCTTATATAGATTTAGATTAGGTAGGTTGTTTAGATGATAAAAAGAGTAAAAGTGGAGGAACTTTCTTCCTCAGCGATAACTAAATATATTGGTTAAGCAAGAAGAACTTAGTATCACTTTTTATAGATAAAGCATAATATATTGCAGTAGTGTTGTGTTTTACTCAAGTAATTTAGATGAACAAAACTTTAGAAGATGTCAAGGTAAAAAATGATGAACCTATTTCTATTTTTTTTGACAACACAAGTGCTATTATTATTTCTAAGAATCTAGTGATGCATTCAAGAACAAAACATATTCCTATCAAATATCACTTTTTGAGAGAGAAAATTGGATATCAGTAGGTCAAGTTAGAATATATCAATACTATAGAATAGATTTTATATATTTTCACAAAGGCACTACCAAAGGACACATTCAAGTATCTATGAGAGAAGTTGGGAGTAATTTCTTTTACTTCTTATAATTGAGGTTCAACATCAGTTGGGGGTGAGCTAAGTGTTAGCTCTAGGATAGGCCCTTTACCAGTGATGTTAAAGGGGGAGAAGTATAAGAACATGATGCTATAGTAAGGAAGAGTTACTATATGTTTTTTGTTATTAGTATGTGTAGGTTGGCATGTGTAGTATAGGTTTTAAGATGTGGTAGTTTCAGTTTGAGGTTGCCATCAATGACAAGGGGGAGATTGTTGGAAATATTGTCATTGATGTCAAATGTATAACTTTATTGGTGACAAAGGCCCCATAGCATTTATTATCTAAAGCTATTTTTTAATGATCATATTTTGGCTAAAGTATGTTGATATTAATTAAATATTAATGAATATATTTTTGGTTGCATAAATTCAAAAGAGGGCCCATGAAGAATTCAAAGAGTAATGATGTAAATAAAAAGAGGGAAAGGACACATTTTCCCATGAATGGTCACCTTGAGGAATTTAAAGAGTCACCAAGTGAAGACAAAAGAGGAAAGGATGCATTTTTCCATGAAGAGTCACCTTGAGGAATTTGAAGAGTCACCAAATAAAGATAAAATGGGAAAGGATGAATTTGTTAATGAAAGGTCACCATGTGAATTTTCAAATGAAATGATTTGAAGGGTCTACAATTTTTTCACCATTTTCCACGTGGATTGAAGAGTCACAAAGGGTGAGTGCCAAAGGTTATTTAGAAAGCTATAAAAGGAGTATTGGGAAGCCATTTTAAATATAAAAGTGCATGGTTTATAATTCAATTTTAAAATCATTTTATCTAGTTGAGAAGAGCAACAGGAGAGGAGAAAAGAGAAGAGATATAGTAGTGTTCTATCATTTTTTGAGAAAGCAACATTGAGAGATAGTTGTGTTTTTTACACAAGAGGGGTTGGTGCTCATGTGAGTGGGTGCTCACAGATCATTGTTGTTTTGGTGCTCAATAAAAGGGTTGGTGCTCTTAAAAATTGGTGCTTGAAAACATTATAAAATTGAGTTGGTTCTCATTTACATACTTGAGATAGTTATCTGTGGTTTTTCCCACTTTGGGTTTCGATGTAAAAATTTGGTCTCTCTCTCTCTCTCTCTCTCTCTCTCTCTCTCTCTCTCTCTCTCTCTCTCTCTCTCTCTCTCTCTCTCTCTCTCTCTCTCTCTCTCTCTCTCTCTCTCTCTCTCTCTCTCTCTCTCATGTGGTGCATGTTATTGATTTAAGTTTTATTTCATATCTTGAATGTATGACTTATTGGTTAAAGTAAATTAATTTGACTAAGCAAAAGATTTAAAAGATATATGATATACTGAGTCACCCTCCTTCTCAGTATATCCCATGCTTAACAAACTAGACATAGGTACATTCTAAACGTCGTTGATTGTTTCACTAAATGTATTTAAATTGTAGCATTAAAAGGTTAGCCACTTTGAAAGTGATATTAATTTTTTAAAATCAAATATTTTCAATATTTGGAGTCCTTTATGAGATAATATAAGATAATGGTCCTTAGTTCACCTCTAATGGATTTAGAATTTTTAAGCCATTATTCAATCATATATATTCATTCTTATAAATATTATCCTCAAGATAATGAAATATATGAATCTAATAACAAAAAATTGATTTTAATTATGACAAAATAGTTTTAAAAATAAAATAAAATTGGCATGTTAATATTTTTGAAGCATTATGTGATAATTGAATAATGGTTAAATCTACAACAGGTTATTCAAATTTCATGTTAGCTTATGGTTTTGAGCCACCTTTCCAATTGAATTAAAAATAAATTATAATATAACTAATCTTCAATATGTTTTTGAAGATAATAATTTCATTGAACAAAGAATAAATGATCTCTTAGCGCTAGATGAAACTAATGTTACAAATCTATAAAAAATAGAAAAAAACTAAATAGAAAATTATTTTTTTATAATAGTTTTTAAAAAAAAATTTAAGGTTGGATATTTAGTCTCACATTGGGATAAATCCCCCCCAAAAAAAGAAAAAGAATACAATAAATTTGATTCTTTATGGCTTGGACCATATAAGATAACTATTGTTATTGGTCACAATGATTTTAACTTGTAAGATATTAATGACAATCAATTATGTCATATAATCAATCATCATCAATTGAAATATTCTTTAATTGATTTTATTTTCTTTATTTTTTTATTATTTACTTTATTTTTTGCTCTTCTATTATTTTTTATTTCTTGTGTTTTGGTTTGAGACTAATTCTTTATATAAGATTTATAAGTGTTCATTATTATAAAGGTGAAGGTAAATATTTAGACACATGAATGTAAGTATCTCATAAATCAAATATTTAAAATATTATAATAATGATCAAATAATTGTTTATAAATAAATAATACTATAATACTGTTATTATAAAGCATTTCTTACTTTTAGATTTGATGTTTTAGTCTATTGTAATGATTTTCATCCAACCTAAAATTCCTAGTTAATACTTCCATATTTTTTGTGCCACATTAGCTAAACAATTCATCCTTTAAATGTGAAAAATATTTCAAAAGGGTTTATGCTTAGTTTCCTAGGAAAAAAGTGGCTTGGATTACACTCATAAGTCCTTAAATTTAAAAATATAGTGGCTTATAAATATTTCTAGTTTTAAAGACTTTTAGTTTTTTTAAAGTATATAAATATGCACGAAAATTAGTTTTAGTGGATATTGGTTGATATTTATTTTTGTGAAAGGGTTTATATTTTTTCGAATATCTCAATTTATGTCTAAAATATTACATGCATATTATTTTTTGGTTGCCTGTAAACTATTCCTTTTAAAAATGAAAGCTTACATAATCTAAGCTTGCATGTTATTCTAGGTTTGAAGTTTAAAAAATAAAATATATGTGGGTATTATCATTAAAAATCACTGTCATGTCTCTTTCAGTGAATATTTGATATTTAAAAAAATATATTTATCAGATGCAAGTATTTGATTATGATATGTTTCAATCAAACAAAGTTATTTTGACAAACAAAATTATTCTTTCTCTGCTTCATTTTTATTTTGAACTCAATATATTTATGGAATGTTTGGTGAATTTAAAATAAGAGAAAAATAAAATTCATTAAATTCTAGGGTTTAAACTATTTTATTGAGAAATTATTGTGTTGAAATGGTAGGGAAGCATTCTTCTTTATTGACTAGTTTATTAAAGTTGTTCATTTTTTGAAAACTCAGTATGGGATAGAATGTCAAAGAAATACGTATGTTTATGGATGATTATTTTTGACATATTAGAACATAATTTTTATTAAATATGCATTTTTTCATTTTTAAACCTTAATTATTCATCATAAAATTCAAAATTTGCACCTCTGTCAGTTGTTTTTCAATTTGAGATAAGTTTGAGAATTAAAAAAAAATAAAGTTTAAGAAAATTGATGAAAAATGTTGAGTAATTATAGTCAATGGAAAATTTATTTTTATATCAAGTCAAATTGATTATTTTTAAAATAAGCATATTATTTTGAGTACACCTTGTAGTTTTATTTGAAAAATAAGTGCACTCATGTTTTTAGTTTTTAAAATTTGAAGTTCATTTCTTTATTAGTATGAGATGTTTTAGTGACATTATATTTAGTATTCTCATTTGAACTTATTTATAAAATATAATCATGTCAAGTTGGACTCAAGGTTCACACAAATTATATATAAATGTGTGGGGTAGTGTAAATATGTAGAAAAAAATTACAACTCCTTAAGACAATCATTAATATAGGCCCTTTCAAGGTCATAGGGTTACTAATGCATTTTTAAATCCATTTCATTATAGAACCCAAGGTTCTATGAATTTTCATGCCGATGAAATAAATTTTTGGAATGTCATAAATAACCTTCTATGTGATTCATTATAATTGTGTGTAAATAAATTTCATAGAGGCTAGAGATGAGGTTTTTGGTGATCTCACTCATTTGTACATGATATGTCAAGATTCTCCTCTCAAGAGATGCACACTAACATAATACTTTTGCTATTAGTAATATTTCACCTTAAAGTTATAAATTATTTCTTAAAACTAATCCTAATATTATTGATACTACCCTCATTATCATTCCTAATATTACTTTTTCAACCCATGAAAATATAACTTCATCCAACAAAAAACACATTTATAGTCCTTCGTCTTAGCCTATGGTCACTCAATGAAAAAGGTGAAACTTGAGGTAGAGAATGAATCTAGTGGCACCAATGTCATTGAGATATCATATTCAACTCTTAAGCATATAGAGTATTGAATGGATAGAGGGGATCCATTGATTGATTTGATTTTAAAATGTGATGATTTTAGGAATGAGCAATTATGAATTTGTTTTCATTTATATTTGGTGGTTTCATTTCAAAAAAATGATATTTTGTTTGAGATACTTTATTATTTTCTTCAGTTTGGTACTCTCAATTTTTTTTATAGACAATTGATCATTTAAATTTAAAATAAGATTAATTTTGTTTGCAACATTTTTATGATGGGATTATCATTTCAATGGTTTTTAGTGTTTGATTATTTTGATGTGCTAGAATATTCATGATATTTCTATGGTTAGATTTTATGAATGTTGTTTAATTTTTAAAATGGATAAATCATTAGACATAATTATAGTAATCATTTAATTACATGAGAAACTTATTAAGTGATTTGTTAATTTTTGTGTAAACAAGTAAAATACAACTCCTCACCTATTAGAAATGTTTGTTTGGATCTTATTTTAAAATATTATTCTGAAGTCTCATAAAATTATTCAATAAATTTCAAGTTATTAAATTTATAAAGTTATAAAATAAGTTAACTATAAAGTAGATATCTTGTTTTAAAAGTTAATTACTTTATTTTTAAAGTTAACTATAAATCTAGTTGTAACTTAAAGTATAAATACCTATAATGTGAAAGATCTATAAGGAGATATGAAGGATATTAAAAATGGAGAGAGAAAATACAAGGGCACAATATCTCTTTAATTTAAACTTTAATACTACATGTGTTTCTATGAAATATCTCTAAAGTTAGATGTCATTTAAAAATAAACCAAATAACACATTCTCTGATGTGGAATTAAAATGGTTGATATACATAGGTATATTTAGGGTTCTTATTTATTTTATAAATCAATTATTTGAATTTTAATAAGTATTAATTATATTGATGAATTTAGAAATATGTAGCCATGAGTATAAATCATTTATACTTCACATAAATAATAATGAATACATCATATCTATTATGCATATTAATGTGTTCAGATTAAGGTAAAACCAACTTTGATTGGTGTGGAACCCATCCCAAACACACTGGGAGGCATTTTTTTCCCCTATAAAGAGCCAAAAAATAACCAATAGAGATAGTAAAAAAAATACCCAACTTGAGAACAAAAAAGAGACCAAATCACAAAAAGGAAAGGCTCATGTAAACAAAAATCCCCCACAAGAACTAGAGAGGGGGAAAAAACCCAAAACAAAAGGGACATAGTCCCAAACCCCAATGCTAGTTGCCATAGGTCCCAAAACAAACCAAAAATGAAATGGAGATGCAACATACAAAAGTACCACCCAATAAAAACAACTATGAAATATACCGTAGATTATTCAAACTTAGAATATGTTGCAACTCTTCTTGAATCCAAACATTTCTAAAAATTTCATCAAGATGGAGGTCCAAAATTTCCCCACTAAAATTTAAGGAACCATGAGGATCATTAGAGTCTTCTTAGTTGATTATAAATTTTAGATCTCCATGGGTCACCTTGTATGAATTCTCAAGATGGCCAAATTTCCTACAACTTGATCAAATCTATTTATCCTTATCAAACATGATTTATTGGTTCTAGGATCCCAAGATAAACCTCGACCAAATGTAATTGGGAAGATTTTGGTTCATGGCCATAAGCACAAAGATTCTAACTAAGATCAACCTATTGAAAGAGTGGGTAATGGGGTTGATGGTGACAAGTTAACAAAATATTTCCATGATACTTTTTAGGGTCGAGTTTATCTATAATGTGGGATGGAGGCTAGGGAGTTCTAGACACAAAGGAAGTCAATTTATTTTGAAATTTAAATGAGAATTTCAATCTCCAAGGTTGAAGCATGAGAATTACCCTTCCCATCAACCGTGATCCTTCATTAAGGATTATTGTGTAATCTTCACTACAAGAAGAATAGAATAATATACATTGATTAGTAATAACAATTATTTTAATGCCATCAATCCGTTCCAACTTTATTTTTATCAAATTTATAATTACTTCAATGTCATACCTTACTCCCACAAATTTTCCCATAGAGAGTTGTACTTTTCTTCAACATCTTCAAAGACCTTATCAGGAATGTACAAAGCTAGATTCCTAAAATAAGGTTTAATATTAAAAGACTTACAATTGCATCTCATATATTCCTCTACCATTTTTAATACAATTTCTAAAAATTCAAAGGGATGGTGATGACACTCAAGATTAATGGAAACTAAAGCAGTCAGAGAATGTTTGAATTTACTCCTATGTGAGAAGAATAATAAATGTTTTATCCACTAATTTTTTTTAGAGGGAAATTTTATCCATCTATTCAAATTAAAATAGGTATAAAGAGAAATAATTAATTCTCCAACATCTTGAATCAAGACATCTCCTTGGAGCTAGAAAACATCCCCATCCTATTTGCTAAAAATCAACTAAAAATTTAATGCTACATAGGAACTCTTCAAGGTCATAGTTGAAATTAATAAACTTCTACAACATAAAACCACAAAAAAACCATGTATAACTTATAGGTCCTAAGGTACCCTAATAAAAAAATAGGTTTCATGAAGATTAGAGAAGCTTGGACTGTCTCAATATCATCTATGATCCCTAAGATTTTCCTTTGCTAGATTATGGGGTTTTTCCTTATTTTTTTCTATTTTCCTTCGTCTTATAGTGGCCCCATAAGTCACCTTTCTCCTTTCCATTTTTAATTTTTTTGGTTTAGTCCAATTTACCTCCTTAGGTAAATGGGTCCCCTTAATTCCTTTAAAAATGCTACTATCATTCTAAGGAATATTAATATTATTTTATAGGATTTTTCTAAGAGGTAAACTTTGATGATGAGGGTTTTTATCCTTCTTCATTCTTAGGGAGGGAGTTGTGTAGATCCTCCTAGAAGAGCTTGGTGATGACCTTAAAATTAAGAGTTATTTAACCTTATGAATTTGAAGTTCAAAAGATGATCCAACACCCTTGGAATAATTTTTTTTGCCTTTTTCTTCTGGGCTAAGGAGTTGTAAAGGATCTTCTAAAACTAAAACCATCTATTTTGAGCATTTTTAGGACCTAGGAGAAAGAGTCATGTCCTTAGCATTTATTAAAATCCCTCTATCCCCACAAGGATTATGCTATCCTTTTTATAACATTGAGGCCTAAAATTCAACATTAAATTTTTCCTTAATCTTTTGAGGATTTGAAGGATTATTTCTAGTCTCAATTGGCTTCTCAACCACCTCCTTTTCTAACTTATTGTTAAGGATTAGATAGAATATTTCATTGTGTCTTACTAAATCACATCCTTTGTAGATAAATTAATCCCTTTCATAAATAATTTTTTGACTTCATTTCCCAAATTTAGATTTAATTTGGATATTTATTAAAACTATTTTGTTCATCTGAACATAGACATTGAGCCTATTTTGACCAATATTTTTTTGGACTTAGTGACTAGGTTGATGGACATTAGTTATCCTATAGCATGTATAATACCTAGGAAGACTTCCTCCTCCTATAACTCAAAGGGAGGCACAATGTAACCCACATTGGAATTTCCATAATAACATCAATATCTAGATTGAAACTAGGCTTCTATTTCCTAACAAAAAGGAAATATTTCTCCAAATACCATGGTCCTCCTTCTAGATCTTTCTTATAACTTTCTAGTGAGGAGAAAGAGACTAGGAAGTAACTTTTTTCCATGTAAACCAATTTAATTAGCCCCAAATTCTTCCATTTCCTACCCACCCATTATCTAAAAGTATTAATTTTTGGCCTATATCCATAAAAGCATACCAATAGAGAGTTTTTCAATGAGGATTTAGTGCATTCCATGATGGCATCTAGGATTTACAAGATAGATTCATGGTATTTTATAAAAGGCTCGAGATTATAACCAATTGACAGTTTGGAATCCCTTGGCCCTGATAGAACATTTTCCCAAGACCATTTGGGCTCCTTCTCCCTTCTATTCTCAAATTTCTTAACCCTATCACCATCCAAGATTTCACCTATCAAATGGATATTTTTAGAGACAAACCATCACCATATTTTATATTATTGTGTTTTTATTTTGTAGTGATTATTATTTTTAAGAGTCATTTGTAACAATATTAAATAAATTTATAATGATTTCTCAATAAAATATTTAATTCACATAATATATGAGTCAACTCATTATTTATTTATAGTTTCTTTTCTATTTTTGATCTTATCCTAGTTGTATTTTAGTTTATTTTCTTGTCTAATATTATTCTTTCTTTAGTATTCTTAGATTAGTTTCTTATTTTTATGTTTCCTTAGTTTAATATTTCTTCTTAGTTTAACCTTCTAATTTTTATATTAAATTTAGCTTAACTTAATCTTTATTTTTATCTTTTGAATTTTAGGTTCTAATTTCTAATCTTGTATTTAGATAATTATTTTCTCTTCTAATCTTAGTTGCTAATAACTAATGTTGATTACAGTTAATTTATCTATATTTGGTTTCCACATTTATTTATTCTATCTATATTTAATTTTCTTTTGGTTTGGTTTAATGTCACTGTGGTGTTAAAATAACTTTATTATAGAGGAGATACATATCGATTTTAAATATTATAAATATGATTCAAATTTCTTTCCTTCAAGATATTTCCTCTTTCATAGGCTCTGATCTATTGGATAGGTTTTATCATATTTAAAATTTGATACAAATCTAATGAAACATTAAATAGATTAATTGATCATCTGAATAATGAAAGTTTGATGTACTCTTTTATTGAACTAATTTATTCCTAAAACTATTAAAAACCATTCTACAATCTTAGGAATGATTTTTGTCCCATAGGTCCCTATAATTAAAATGGTATGATTCCATCTTGATCTTCATGATAAGCGAATAGGTTGATTCATTGATGTGATAATTTGCACCATCAAAAATACCCAAAGCAAGTTTGGAATAAGACCAAGAAAACTAATTGGGTATTATTTTAGGAAGTTGAAGAGAATGAGGGCATACTTGTGATTAGTCTTCAATCTCTCAATACCATCCGTTACTTGACACAAATGGAAAGAGTTTGAGTCGATGGTGAGATCTTATAATACTCACTTCTACTAACTACCAAATTAATGTCACTTAGTTAATTATCACATCAACTATGCCAAGTATTATTATTTCACAAGTGATAAATATTTCCTCCCTATTACAAATCATTATTAACTTCATTAATTATGGTTGGAGTATGGATATCCTTGGAAATTATATATTTGTCCCAGTCACATAAAATATGGGGAGTAACCAAACTCAAAGTTTATTATTTTATGTTAATCCCCACCCATTAATTATCTAAGAGGTTTGCCACTTGATTCCCATTCATGGATAATAGAGAAAAATGAGAATCTTGTAAAGAGTTATTTACAATATCTGATCACAGTAGTAAGCTACCAATTTTATATTTTATATTATATTACCACATACAAAATTAATTTTGAATCCCATTTAATATAAATATAAATCAAATTATTTTCAAGTGATAACTTTATACCACTTCATAAAGCTTTGGCTTTGGTAATGTTATCGATGCATTTTCATAAAGTTTCACTGAAGTAAATGATTAACCATCCATGCTTACCTTTTCCTACACTATTATATTTTAAATTAATTTTATAACCTTGTTTTGGCACATAAAATTCACTATAATAGATCTTGATCTTGATTTCGATAGTTATTCCTATGTTGATATCTATTCCTTAAAAAATAAACCCACTTAACATACATGTATCACTATCTTGATAAAATAATCCTAGTTATTTTTAGGGTCATATCTTTCCTAAAAAAGGATAATGTTATATCCTTACCTACTTATATAATGTCAAACTCAATCATTTTCAAGGAATTAAATAAGATGATCCAAAAAAGCTCTTTAAATTCCATAATTTTTTTTAAATTTTTTTAATGAATAAATATATTAACAAAAGATCTTGACTGTAAAAAAGCATCTTATAGATATATCATGTACATTCTTAATATATAAGGATATTTAAAGAAAAATATACCACTAAAAATGTATTTTTCCATATAATTACCTTAATCATGTTGAGAAGATGTTCATTAATTATGGGAGAACAATTTTTAAAGCAAACTTTTTAATAAAAAGTTAACTATTTTTTTACCATAATCAAAATTACTTAATGATTATCTTAAAATTTCCAATATTTTAATTCCTTTAAGTTCATTAGTTTCCATAAACAAAGACTATAAAAACAACACATTCATTATTTTCCCACTATTTTCTAGAGTGTTTTCCAAATTTCCCACATGTCACATACATGAGATTTTAATGTATGAAATCTCATAACCATATATTCAAATTGAATATACTCACTTATGGTTACTTTGATGTAATAAGTTCTAATGAATTCTAAAATACTATGGAGCATGCACCATAGGTCATCCAAATTCACATAATAATCTAGGATGTTGTGTCACATAACCATCAATTCCACATACAAACTCCATCTCATATTGTTACAAGATTGGACATGAATAGAAAAAAATATACTCAAGACACTTTGAGCCAAAGTATTAATTTTCCATTATATACTTATAGGTCGAGTGACTTGATTGTTCATAGCTTCATATTCATAAATTCTTATTAATAACCATGGAACTTACACCAATAGGAATCTAGGTTACACTTAGCTTTCTATGAGAAGTCAATAATTTGTAACCAAAATGATACAATTTACCCTTACATGAACTTTTAATATATATATCACATATATACCATACCCAATTATTATAATCTTATGTAGATAAAAAATTAATCATTAGGTACTTGACCATGTTTATTCTAGACATCCTTACTTTACATAGTCTATTCACCATTTTGCTAACTCACAATCTTTAAGATACTTCAATGTATTATAAACATTGAAAATACTATACAAAAATACATATTTCACCTATTTTTACCTATTTAAGTTTCATTCATCCTGTCATACCTATACCTATAACATCTGGTCTTCTAGGACCAATTCATGATAGGTCATATAAGGTTTCACTACAGTATTGTCCCCTAGTGCAAACTTGTCCCCCATGATCCAATTGTCACTTTTTAAATTCAATACATTTCATAAAAAATCTCTTGTGAATTTCATATATATATTTTAAGAACATATTCTAAATATTCCCCTATAAAACCATGTCAAGACACTCACTTGAAACCCATTAACAAGCTGATTTCAAATTACTACACACTAAGCAAAAGAGCACTATTTCTTATAATTTAAATTATTCCACTTTCCAATAGTAAGAGGCCAAGTATGAATATATATATATATATATATATATATATATATATATATATATATATATATATTAGGTCAATGGAATCCATTTTTAATCATTTCAATCAATCTTATAGCCATAGTCATATATTTACACAATCATCCTAAGAGGGAGAACTACATTGGTCTGAGGCTCATTTAGGATATGTAGGCAATGCTTAGATTACACAAGGTTTTTTGAGGATAGATTAGATATTCACCTTATCTATTTCTTTCCTTTGAGTTTGATCTATATATTTTTTGTTGTGTGAAATCTATAGTTTATCTTTTATAGGTATTTTCACACATTTATTCAACTCCTGCACATAATAAGAAAACCCTCATTTGTAGGTGTAAAGATCCAAATAATTTTTTTAAGCACACATTAAATAAAGCCATGACCATGATAAAAATACAATTACACACTACACCCTTGTCCTCCTCCTATATCATTATCTCGACATAGTTTACAATTATATTTTTAAATGCAACATTATTTACAGGTCATTTAAAATAATTTCTAGTCACAATCAACTTGAAAAATCAGTGTTAAATCTATTTTAGGGAGGTTTTAATTTTCTTCAGATCATTTAATATTTCTAGAAAATTCCAAATTCTATAAAATTTTGTAGCATATTGTATTTTAATATCATATCTATATATTCTAGCATTTCCATATATATATATATATATATATATATATATATATATATATATATATATAATTAATTTAAACTTAAAATATATTAAACATTATGTTGAATCTATAATTTTTAGAACATTACTTGTTTGATTTATTTTTGTCTTAGTATTTCATACATATTTCTATAAATTCTTGACACTGAAATAAAACAACTTTCAACCTTGGATAAAATCCAACACAACAATTCAAATTCTTCAAACTTAGAATTAATCTAACTGAAGAAGTTTGTCTTTTCACCTTGGATAAATCCAACACAAAATATATTTATTTTGACCTCATGTTGAAATTTTTTGATATATATACACAAATATTTTGATTTTATTTTTCATTTCTTTGGCTTATTTTACAAACCATGTTCTAGTAATTTTAAAACTACTTAGTGACATTTTGAAGGGATACACAATGTTTTATTTAAAAAAATAATGGCATGATGAGTTTATCTAAATACACATAGCTATTTTATAAAAATATACATGAAATTTAGTTTCCACATAAATCACGATATATTAAAAACACATAAGATCCCTTGTTTACACCATATGAAGCCTATTTTAGCCATTTTATTTATGGTTCATACAAGAGGAGAATATGTACTAAGGAATATAATCTCATTTTACTCTATGAAATAGGGTTATTAGGATACAAGAATGGTTATATCTCTATATTTAGTACTTTGAAACATTGGGCTGACATTAATCAATGAATGAGAATGTATATTTGAGATCCCACATAATTATTCAAAATTCTTGACTAGATCACTCTTATACCTTTATTTTTCACTTGTATTATATTCATAGGCACTATAATTACTTGATTAATATTGTATTTATAATTGGATCAGTGAATGCATCTTTGTTTCAAATTTTATATATAACCATTCAATTTATTATTAAATTTTGTATTACTATCCAACATGTTATTCATTATGCTTTTACATGGATAAAATCTTCAATTAATTATGAAGCTATAGTCAATGATGTTCAATATAAATATATTCATATTAAAAATTATTTCACTACTATATACTATCACCATTCTTCTCCAATATATTTTTTCAAATCTGAAATGAATTTTTAATAATGGGAATCATATGTTATACATTGTGTTAAATATGTAACTTCAAATGATCTTCTATTGTTACTTCTCATCCTATGGAAGAATGTATCATGGCCATCATTTTTGAACCCACTAATAAATAACAATGTGGTCCAACTAATGTAGAAAAATTTATGCAATATTTTTGTGAACATCTAAACAAAGTTTATTTAATCGTATATGTTGTTAGAGATGAAAAAATAAAGGTGACCAAGATAGAACTTATAATGTTTCTGCTTATACTATTTCATCTATTCTTATATCACCATCCTTTGGTTTGGTAGCATTATATTTAACAATATAACAAATCAAGCATCTAATAGGAAATTTAAGATTTGGGATGGGTGCTCTTTCAGAATTTGAATTAGCTAGTTCACAGGTAGGTGAGAAACTGGTTTGGGAGAATCTGGCAGGAGGTACAGACCCTGGAGGAATTGTAGGGGGTGTGGAAAAGAATGTTGGGTCAGAATCTTTACCTGTTGTGGCTAATGGAAAGTCTATGTGTGTATCTGATCCTTTTTGTGGGGTCTGTGTCCCCCCATTGGATCATGTGGTGGGGCTGGATCTCTAAAATGAGAAAGAAAATGTTGATTCTAATAAGGAAAAGTCCTCAAAAGGGATGAAGGTAGGGTTCTCAAAATGAAGGACTTGGTCATCTCTATTTGGTAAGAAACCTACTAGAAAATATCTTTTCCCACTAGTGACTACTAAGTCTTGTTGGGAAAAAGGTGAGTTTCAAGTTTTTATTCCAGATCCTTTAGTTGATTTTTTTATGTCTTCCATGGATTTCACCCTAGTGGGAAAATTTTTAAGAGTAAGACTAGATCTAGAATCTCTTAGAAAAATGGTTGATGGAATTGGGTTATTCATGGAGAGTTAGATCTTGCACCAATGTCAAATGGTTTTTTCTTGTTTATCTTCAACTGTAAGGAAGACATGAATTTGGTTCTTAGTGGAGGACCATGGTATTTTGGTAAATATTCTCTTACTATTAAAAAATGGGAGCCTAACATGGATCTCTCAGATTCTTTTTTCTTAACCACTCCCATTTGGGCTAGACTTCCTGGTCTCCCTTTGGAATTTTGGCATGAAGACATTTTAAAAGGTATTCCCAGTTCTTTTGGAGAAATTGTGGCATTGGATAATGCTACGGCTTCTAGAACCAAACTTCAAAGTGCTAGACTTTATGTTAAAGTGGCAGATCTGAATCATCTCCTAGAAAATGTGGAACTAATATCCAAGCTTGGTAAAAAAAACTCAAGATTTTTTTTTTGAAGATTTGCCTAACTCTTGCTATGCTTGTAAGAAATAGGGGCATCTAGTTAAAAATTGTCCATCCAAAAGTAAAAATTATCCTAGTAGTGTTTTGGATGGGAAAAAGACCAAGGTCTAGCAAAATAAAGTATGGAAACTCAAAGAAGATCATCGCCAAGAATAAAAGAATAATGCAGATTCTAAAGATCCACATGCTGAGGTGGATAAAGAGCCTTCTTCTAAAGATTCTAATGTTCTACATGCAAAGATGGATAAAGAGCTCTCTTTTGAGAAAGTAAACTTTGAGAAAGAAGGATATGGGTTGCAATCATAAATCATAATACCTGAACAAAGAAAAGAGGAGCTGACAAATCTATCAAAACAAATCATTATCTATCAAAGGATAGAATATCAATGGAGAGATGTAGATGACAAAATTGTGCTAGAGGAAGGTGAAATCTTGGCTAAAGATGGAAACAAATCAGAGGAGGGAGATCTTTTTTCTCAGCCTAGGGAGATTCAGGTGTTATCTCAAGATAATAATGATTTTCCTTTGGATGAGCTTCTTCCCCTAGAAGCTATGAAATATAATGGAGAAAAATCAAAACACAAACTAAACCAAAGAAAAAGGGCTGAAAAAAAGATTATTACTAAGGGGGTAGAAACTAGAAGCAGCAAAATAGATCAGCAAACTAAGGAGAAACCTCTTGCTTCTACTCTGAATAAATTTGGAAAAAGAGTTGAACTACATTCTAAGGTGAAACCGGATGTTTGTTCCCCAGACAAACCTGGAAGAAGATCCACTAAGAAAAATAGAGAGTTAGAAAGTATGCAGAATATTGCTGATGGTAGGCATGCAACTATTCTGGATTTTACCCTTAAAAAATAGATATAAAAATCATTACTTGGAATATTAGGGGGCTAAATAGTATTCATAAGTTGGATATTGTTAGGAATTTTGTTAGAGAACAAAAGCCTAATTTTCTCTTGCTACAAGAAACTAAGATGAATAAAGAGAAAGTGGAACAGATTAAAGATTTTAAAAATTATTCTATAAATGCCAGTAGTTTAAATGGTGCATCAGGGGGAACTCTGATGTTATGGAAGAAGAATTATTATTCTAGAACCATTATGATTGCTAGTAAATATCTTATGATAGCCAAAATTACTAGTGTTGACCAAAAGGAGGGTTGGTATATTGTGAATATTTATGCTCCCAACATTAAGCACCTAAGGAAAAAGGTCTGGGAGCCTGTTTCTAATTTTAAAAGTAAGGACTATTATGGACGATGGATTATAATGGGAGACTTCAATGTGCCTCTCTATGATCATGAGAAAATGGGAGGTAATGCTACCCAGCTAGAAGGGAGATTGGATTTACTGGAGTTTATAAATAAAGAGGGTTTAATGGATATGGACCTCCATGGAATTCAGTTTACTTGGAGTAATAAGAGAGTTGGTAATGAATGTATTCAGGCTAGGCTTGATCATGCTCTTATTTCTCTTGATTAGACTAAAGAATTCATTTGCAAGTTGGAAGCCTATCAGAAAATTGGATCGGATCATTTTCCCCTCATTTTCACTGCTGCAAAGATTAATCTTAAAAAGAATTTTCTTTTTAGATTTGAGAAGATGTGGATGCAACACCCACAATTTGAAAGTAAATTGGAAGAATGGTGGAGTATTGATATTGAAGGCACAACCCTCTTTAGAGTTGCTTCTAAGCTCAAAAATGTTAAAAGGGAAGTTAAAATATGGAATAAGAACAACTTTGGGAATATCTTTGAGAACAAAAATGCTATTAAGGAGGATATTCTAAAAATATAGGAAAAAATTTAGAAGGAAGGATATACTTTTGACCTCCTCATTGAAGAAAATGAAAAGCTAGCTCAATATCATGACATCATCACTAAAGAAGAAATCTACTATAGACAAAGATCAAGGTTGTTATGGTTGAATGAAGGAGATAAAAATACAAAATTTTTCCATCTATCCACTCTTAAGCATAGTGCTAAAATTCATATATCACACCTAAAAAAGGGAGACTTGAAGATTATAGAGGATAAGGCCATTATGGATGAAATGGTGGCTTTTTTCTCTTCTCTAATGAAGGTTGATCCTAACATCAATTTGGATAGTCAGGCTAAAATCCTTAGAGTGATTCCTCCTCTGGTTTCAAAGGAACATAATAAAATGTTAAGCTCAATTCCTAAGGATGATGAAATTTTCAATGCTGTTTGTTCTCTGGGAGGAGATAAAGCTCCTAGTCCTGATGGATTCCCTATGTTTTTCTTCCAAAAACTTTATAAATTTGTTGGTAAAGATGTATGTGATGCTATGAAGGAATTCTATGGAGCTAAATAGATGCTTAAGGAAGTCAATTCCACCTTTCTGTGCCTGATTCCAAAGAAAATTGGTGCTGATTCTCCTGATCATTTTAGACTGATCAGCCTTTGTAATTATTTTTATAAAATCATTTCCAAAGTTATTACTTCCATACTTATCCAAGTGATTCCTTTGATTATTTTTTATCAACAAAATGTCTTCATCCTAGGTAGACAAATCCTTAACTCTATCATCTCTGCTCATGAGAATATTCACTCCTTGTCTTGTTCTAACAATCAGGGGTTCATTATGAAAGTTGATATTGCTAAGGCATATGATAGAGTTGATTGGTCACTTCTCTCAAACATTCTATTAGCTTTTGGCTTTGACCAAAAGGCTGTTGGTCTTATTCATCAATTGATTTCCACCTCCTCTATTGTTGTTCTAGTTAATGGAAGCTCATCTCGTTTCTTTTATCCCTCTCGAGGATTGAGACAAGGTGATCCTTTATCCCCCATCCTTTTTTTTATTATGGTTGATTGTTTGGGGAGATATATTGGGGACTTGGTCTATAGAGGTTTATTTAAGGGATTACAACCTTCTTCTCATCCTCTAATTTGTTCACATGGACAATTTGTTGATGATACTATCTTTATGGGTAAGGCTGAAGTTAAGGAAGCCAAAAATTTGAAGCAAGCTATTAACTTATATTCTATTGTCTCTAGTCAATTGGTCAACTGGAATAAAAGTGTTGTGTTCTTTATCAACACACCTATCCAGAGACAAAATAAAATTGCTAAAATCCTTGGATGTTCTATAAGATCTCTCCCCTCTTCTTACTTGGGTCTTCCTCTTGGCCTGAAGGTCCCTGATACCTTTTGGGAAGATCTTATTAATAAATTTAGAAAGAAACTTATGAGATGGAAAGGAAATATTTTAAGCCAAGTAGGTAACTTAACTCTTCTTAAAGCTTGCCTTCAATGAATACCTACTTATGCTTTAAGTCTCTTTAGAATTCTTATGAAATTTGCTGAGTCTATTGAAAAAATTCAAAGAAATTTTCTATGGACTGGTACTGAGGAAAAAAGGAGAATGCCTTTAATTTCATGGGATCATGTTTGTAAACCTATCCATGAAGGGGGATTGGGAATCAGGAAAATCAAAAGTATGAACAAAGCTCCTTTAGCCAAACTAGGTTGGAGAGTTTACCATGACAACAAAGAGTGGAGTACCATATGGAAACATAAGTACCTCTTCAATGCTAATTCCCTTCCTGATTTCTTCTCTTCTCATAATGTTATTCATCCTTCTTCTATATGGGGGGTTGTTCAAGGGACCAAGAAAACTCTAGAAAAAGGATGTTCCTAGAAAATTGGTAATGGGCTTAAGGTGAAATTTTGGGATGATGTATGGTTAAAGGATCATCCCTTGATTGGAGATTTTCATGACAAGGATTTAGTTGATCGATGCAAGCAGAGATATGTCATATTAGTTAGTCATTATTGGTATAATGATTCTTGGGTAAATTTAACTGATTTTGATCAAGGCTTCAATAACATACAATTATCTCTTAATGATGTCTCTCTTTATCCTTATCTTGAAGATAACATTATTTTTCATGCTGACTCTAGTGGCCAATTTAAAGTCTCTACTATCTTTGCTTCAAAGGAAAAGGGTAATCAACCTTTTTGGTCTTATGCCTGGATTAAGGAGCTCATCCCCAAAATTAAAATCTTCTTTTAGACTCTAATTCAAAATAAAATTCTGACCCTTGACAATTTGCAAAAAAGAGGTATAAATGTGGTTAATAGGTGTATTTTATGCAAAAATGGATTTGAAGATAGAGACCATATGTTTTTGAATTGCTCTTATACCTAGCTAGTGTGGACTGAGATTCTTAATTTTTAGGGTATAAAATGGGTCTGTCAAAATAATGTGGAACTCTCTTTTAAAAGCTGGCATTACCCCTCTAAGGATCTTGATGCTCTTTTTCTTTAGGAACTAACTCTCCCTCATCTTTGGTGGGGTATCTGGAAAGAAAGAAACAATAGAATATTCAGGAGTAAAGAACTTCTAGGATGGGTGCTTGGTCAGAATATCATTAGAGCCATCAAGGAGAACTTTCAATCCCAGAGGGATTCTGATCAAACCTTTCAATTTGATAACCCTTTATAATCTGAAGGGTCAAATTTGAAAAATGATAATCCAAGATCAATCATAAAATGGTATGTTCCTCCTAATGGATGGATCAAAGGGAATTTTGATGGAGCAGCTAAGGGAAATTCAAGAAGAGTAGGATGTGGAGGGGTCTTGAGAGATCATGTGAGAAATTTAATTGATGCTATTGTTGTCCCAATTGGTAATTCAAATAGCCATATTGCTGAAGCTACTACAACCCTCTAGACTATTAAATTAGCTATTGAGTTGGGGTATTCCAAATTATGGTTGGAAGATGATTCTTTGAATATTATTAATACCCTAAATAATAAAAATTAATCTCATGGTCTATTGAGGCTACAGTTATGGAAATCAAATCCTTAATTCAAAAATTTGAAAAAGTGGCCATATCCCATACATATCGAGAAGCCAATGGGGTCACCGACTGGATAGCCAATCATGCTATTCAAACAGGGCATAAGGTGAGGTGGCTTGATGAATTACATATGCACGTGGATCTTAAAGCACTTATTAATTATGATGCCATTCATTCCAAAGTGGGAAAGATTTGCTTGGATTAGCAATTTAATGATTTGGTGGAGTGGCCTTATGGTTGTAGGATTACCTTCCCCGAGGAGGTACATTCATGAGAATGTAATGTGGTTGTTGCATGTATCATCAAAAATGCGAATTCCATTTCAAGTAACAAATAATAGGTTCCTTTTTGACTTCTGTGTTTGGGTGCTTCTGGTTTTTCATTTGCTTTGCAATATGAGGGGTGAACCGAGGAAGCAAGATCCCAAAAAATGTGAAGACTGGAAGGCTAGATAGGATGTATGGAAGATTCTACAAAAAGGGAAGGTGGTCAGTTATATGGAGCATTTGCATGGCTTTAAACCCCATGTCACTACTGCCTTCTTTAAAAATTGGGTTGATGACAAAATTACTCTCCATGGAGTCACTATGAAGCTTACTAGAGACTTCATTGCTGAGGTCATGGAGATTCCCATGGGTGGTATTAAGTTCTCAAAATAGACAAGTATCTCCAATGTGGCCTACAAATTTTTTTTGAAGATGGATGCAGAGGAGAAGTAACTGGAAAAGAATGGAGACTTCTTTGATGTGAAACAGATAAAAGGAATATGGCAAGACATGCTATGCTGTATTCATGAGTACTTTATCCTTGATGGTAGGAATAATAGAGTTCACAAATTTCATTTTGTTTTTCTCAACCACTTTAGGCACAAGGATAGAATTTATTTCCCTTTCTATCTTCATTTTTTGTTGCTTCAAAGCTTGTATGCCCATAAGAAGGAGTCTCATCCAATTTTACATGAAGGTCTGATACTTCTCATAGAGGGTTTTTGTAAAAATAAATCCATAGCTTCAATTCCTTTTTTTGACAAACATAAGGGTTCCAAAAAGTGTAACAAGGATGAGAATGTTAAAGGGATAGAAAAGGCAAAACCAAAACCCTCTAGTTCTCAAAAACAAATTGTAGAAGAGAATTTTGAGTTGGAGAGTACTGAAAGTTCTGAGAAAGATGTCCTAAAGGAAGACAAAGGGATGGATGTTGGGGAGTTCAGCTCCAACTTGGATGGATATCCAAAAACTAAAGGAAAAATTGAGAAAGGGAATGAAGAGGATACAATTGAGGGAAACACAAAATAGAGCAATTTTGAAAATGAGGGTAATCAAACTATGTCTAGGGAAGGCGATAAAGACAAAGATATCTAACTGATGATCTAGTTTCTATGAGAGAGGAAGATCATATGGTTTTGGCTTCTACTCCTACTATGGAGACTGGGGGACAAGAAGAGGAGGAACTTGTTAAGCATGAAGACCCTGTTGAGACTAGAGAGGAGAAATTGATGGATAGGGAGGAACAAATTGAAAAGGTTAATTCCCCTCCAGATGAGATAGTAGAAGACATTTGTGAATCTCTATAGAGGGAAACCAAGCTTTCCTTCTTGCATTCTACCAAGTCCAAAGCTGACTCTATTCTCCAAGTTGATTCTTGGATCTATAATGAAATAATGGGGCTGAAGAAGAAAGTGGAAACAATGAAACACAATCAAGATGTTGATTGGACCAAAATTAACCACTTGAAGATGCAAATGAGAGATATCCCAAAAAAAATTAAAGATTATGAGCATAATCTTAGAATGCTCATCAAGGAAAGTAGAACAAAGATGGAGTAGGTAACATCAAGCATTTGTGCTACTGCAACTAACCTCAGTAAAAGAGCAAATGAAGAAACCATATCCTTGGAAGGTCCAAGTAAAAGGACAAGGTAGATTTCAAGGAAGAAAGCCTTGCAAGCTACTGCTACTTCAGCTACTAAATCCATTTAGGATACTGCTACGATAGGGAAGGAGGTTGTTAAGATGATTGTGGATTTACAATAGAAGACTAGGGTCTTCTTTGTCAGTTTTGTTTCTATTCTGGTCTTTTTTGCTAGTTGTTCTAACTGGTTTTTGTTTTTGGTCCTATTTATTGGTTCTTGGTCAAAAACTTTATTTGAGGTTCTAGGTCCTTGTAAAACCTAGGTACTTTTATTGAACTATGTTTGTGGTTTTAGGTCCCTGTAAAACCTGATTTTGATGCTTCTCTTTAGTAGGTTTTAGGAATGCTTTTCCTGGTGGTTGTTAATGTTTTATCCTTTTTGATACTATTAAAGGGTTTCGGAGTCCCTTCAAAACTTTCTTTTACCATAATCTAAAAAAACATAAATATATTTATGCCAATGCCTGCTCTTTCTACTTATATTTCTTTTATTACGTCTCAAAATTCTCTTCTTGAGCATGTATTCCTTGTATTACAAGTTAAGTTAGCTAACATCAAGAAAAATATATATCATGTTATCCCCTAACCATTTGTCACATAAAATTGCATATTATCCATTACCAATTGGAATTACCAATCCAAATCTTTATCTATATGAAGGAAAAGGTGATCCTAAATATCATTTATGTGCATTCCATGTAACTTATCTAGACTATGATGATAATGACAAATTATCAACAAACTTCTTTCAAATAATCCTAAAAAATATGCTTTTATATGGTTCTATGATCTTCCTCTTTAATTATTAAATTGTTTCAAATATTTTTAAAATTAGTTTTTAACACACTTTTTTATCAACAGTGGTGAAAACTTAGCATATGATCAAATTTCAAAGCTCAAACAATGGTATAATTAAACAATTAGTTAATATGTGCTAAGATACAATAATATTCTATTAAAAATGACTAATAAAATGGATAACTATGAGCCCAAATTATCTTTACTGAAAGTTTGTTATCTCCACTTCAAGAGTCAATTATGTTTGATATGCTCAAATATTTCAATGAACTATGCCATTGATTTGAAGCGTGATGTCAAGTTTCTTACTTTGAATAAAATTAATTATAATTCAAATTATCCTTATAATTCAAAT
This sequence comes from Torreya grandis, assembly GCA_037957365.1. Lineage (NCBI taxonomy): Eukaryota > Viridiplantae > Streptophyta > Pinopsida > Cupressales > Taxaceae > Torreya > Torreya grandis. Next base: position 152,755 of record JARHVA010004283.1, on the reverse strand, counting down.
GATCCTGACAATTTAAATGTAAATTTTCAAAGTAATCCAAATTATAAGAGTAAATCAATGAAAGAAATAATGAATCTAAGATTAAATTAAATGTTATTTCATAACCAAAACAAAAGCTTAAATTACAAGCTTCACTAAGGATGAAATTTATAAGGGTACCTTTACCTACTCATGTATTATTTAGAAATTTTATTGAATGAAATCTAATCATTCTTTTTTAACCAATGGATGTGGACAACTCTAGATCACAATCTAATTTTTTTGATGGAAATGCATATTGTGACTCCCATAGATATATTGAACATTCTAAAAACTAATGTTTCAAGCTTAAGAACATGATGAAACACCCTATTTATGATAATATAATTGATATTGGTATACCTAATAAAGAGGAAAAGTCACAAAGGAATGACAATTAAAATCTCAAAGTGTATAAATATAATTTTCCTAATCATGAAGTAAATAATAAGGAGAATTTTGAAATACATTATGTATATAATGATCATCCTCCTCCTCCTACATATGGACATCCACTTTATAACATTATTGGTATAATTTCAAGTAAACAAGAATAATGTCCTTTGATCACATTTGATGATAGTGAAATTGTTGATGATGATATAGATAGATATGCACTCTTTGTTCAAGAATATTATGATAAACAATTCATACATAGTGTTATGATAGATCATGGATTAGGTGAAAAGGTGTAAACCATAATAATATTTTATTATCTTGGTTATACAAAATAATATTTACAAGGCACTTCTATAGATGTCAAATATTTTTATGATCATACACAAAATACTCTTGGGCATATATTTCTACCTTTATAAGTGGGGCCTCTCATAGTACCTATTACATTCTTAGTTCTACCAAGAACATGGGTATTTGATATGATATTAGGATGACCTTTGATAAAAAAGATTCTAACAATACCTTCTATATTGAATAAACTTCTCAAATGTGTTCATGATAATATAGTTGTCAAAATTATAGGAATCCAATATAAATATCCTTTGGATAAAATACTATTTACTTATTTTGTAGAATAATGCATAGCATAATAATTGAGAAACATGGTAATGAAATACTTTACTGAACTACTCAAGAGCATGATTTACATATTCCAAAGCACATTATAATATTATTTTCTCCATTTATTCATGAGCACGAGCATATTACAAAATTAATTTTTCATACTTATGATCATGAACATATTATAAAATTAATTTTTCCATATAATTATAAGCATGATATAGTCATACATGAGCATACTTAGTTAGTTACAAAGAGCATGATACACTATCCTAAATAAAAATTGGCACATAAAAAGAGGTGTTAATCTCTTAAGCTACACCACGTTATTCAAAAAGCTTCATCACAAGTACAAGTTATTATATATTATCCTATTTTACATGAGAATACATGTTTACATGGGAATATAAAAAATTATTTAGAGGAATATTTTACAACATAATATCATAATTTATATTCATAGGCATATATGTTTGTCACTTACTCTCTAAAATAAGTCATTCTTTCATACATTGCACTTATGTATACATATGTGCATCCTATTGATGAGATCCTTGGTTAAACAAAACTTGTACTTTCTCCCAATCTACTAGTTGGAACAAATATCTTGAATAGTCACATATATACTTACCTTTATACATATATCTTTGATTTTAATTTCTTGCTCATTATTTTATCCCTTATACAAACATTCTTCTATTCCTTTACTTTATTTTTCACTTTGGGAACTTATCCCATGCATTTTCAAAGTAATTTAAACATTCTAAAGAAAATTCATTATAAATACTTTTCAATGATCATTCTAGTTTATTATTACATACATATCATGTTATACCTTTAATTTCACTTACATAATCATATATTTCTTTTTTTCATGAGGATCTTGTACTTTCTTATCTATCTTTATCATTCAATATAAATTTATATGACTCATTTATAGATACATTAGGGGCACATGTATTTCCTTCGTCCTTAACATATGAGTTTTTTCACCTTGTTGAGGATTATCTAAATCCATCTCTTTTACTCTATTTTTAAAAATTTACTCAAACAATTTTTTGAAAATTCTCAAAATTCAAAAACATGCAAATAATTTTTTTTTCAATTAAAATGTTTTAAAAAATTCAAAATCAAGACCTATAAATCATTTGTGATTGTTTCTAGCATAGTTTTTTCCATTATTTATGTATTATATGTTAGCTTGGTAGCATATTTTAATTTTTTAATACACATTTATCTTTAATAGGTATTTGAGTGTGATAAAAGACATAATTTTACATGGTTTCAATATCGAGATTACATTATTACCCAAAAACCTTGGTAAGTTGGGTGCATCTCTTTATTCTCCATGCAAATATTTGAGTTGTATTTATCGACAACCTTTCTACCATGTTGATCTACATATCATACAAACGTTTTTATACTCACTCATAATATACATGTGTTACATGAAATATGCTATTTTTAAAAAATGGCATGAATCTATGTGGTGGATGAAAAATATATTCATTTATTCTATGATTATTTTATTAATTTACTGTATGATAAGTCAAAACTTAATTGTTTATTGTGTGTGGTCATTGGCCTTATATGTTTAACTTATTGATTGTATGACATCATTATGCTAATATATGGCCCTTGGCCTTGTGTGCTTATGCAACATGCATATGTCCCTTGTACATGGCCATTGGTCCTTTATTTGTGACATTATCTACAAATTACATGACATTTTGTGACACCGCTTACATTTTACCTATTATTATAGTTACATTATTCATATAATGCATTACTTATATTTTTATTAATTTAATTCCATGCATATCATGCACATCATAATTATGTGACTCAATGACTCATATTTTTAATACATGATCATAATAAAATTTAATGTTATATTTAAATATACTATGAGAATACATTTAAAATATCAAGTGATATAATATGATTCATATTTTACATATTACATAACTATTATTTTGAGCTAAGTGACTTGTAGACTATGCCTCTCATCTTAAAAATGGGCATCACAATGGGATTCTCCTTAAAATTCAAGCCTTCATGATCAAAATTTAAAATTTATGGAACCCTACAATTTCAAAAATTATAGCATGATTCATAATTTTTGGATTATGAGTGCATGTCACATGCATGTGCACTCATTCGTATTATTACAAAGTGTAAATTTCAAATAGTTATAGTTACAAGTTTTAATAGTTGTAAATTTAAAAATCATAATCAATATTAATTTAGTATAATATAGGGGTCATTATTTTTATTCATGTTTAGGTTAATACATGGAGATTTCAAAGTTCACAAATTCAAAAAGTTTCAAAAGCTATAATTTCCAAAAAGTTTATAATTTCTCAAGTTCAAAAGTTTCAAAGTTACAAAGTTTCAATTATAATATATATCAATCTATAGGTGTGATTCATATTCATGTTGAAAATGGGACACATTATATAGTGACACTCAAGGTCTATGGTTTCACTTTTTCAAGACAATGAGACACATTTGGTGGTTTTAGCCCTTAAGTTATTTCACATAGTACTATAGTCAAATTAGAGTTTGAGTAAATAATATTTCCAATTCAAGAGCATTTAAAAGTTCTAAAATTGATACTTGATCTCTCTCAATTTTCCACATTCAAAATTTCTCCAAATTCATCAATAAGGGGTAGGTTTTTGTCCATTTTCAAGTTATAGGGAAATTAAACTACATACTCTTTCAGGTGCATACTTTCCTTGCTCTCTTTAAAAATTTAAAATTTTAGATTTTCAATCTTCAAATATAGATAATAACTAATTATATTAGCATTGTTTCAGGTTTCACATATAAGGGTTCTTGCGTAATCAATTCCCTATCCAAAGACAAAGTGTGTATGCACACTTAGGTTCACATCTACTTTACTCTAGTAATTTAACTTTGTTACATTGATAAAAAAAAATTTAATTAAAATGTAGAGAAATTAAAATAATCATTAAGTGTTTGGAAATGTTTATTGTTGACAACCTTACCATAGTTTGTTCATCATTTCACTAACTCATAGTCTATAAGAGAGACTTCACTATATTATAAGATTGGATATATCATACAAACATGCCTATTTAATCCAATTTAATCCCTATTCAAGCTAAAATCTCTAGTTAGACTCATCCATAAAATATACCATCCTTGCAATCTCTAGTATTTTGGGACACATTTTCATTGTTTTGGATAAGGCCACACTATTGCATTGTCCCCTAAAATGAACTAATCCCCCATAATCCAATGATTAATTTTAAAAATTGAGACTTTTCACAATGGATCTCCTACACATTTTGGAAAGTTGATTAGCAAATATTCTAATTACTCCCCTAGAAAATCACATGAAGGCATTCACTTGAAACCCTCTAGCAAGCTGATTTTAATTTAACATACATTGAGTAAAATAACACTATTTCTTCCAATTTTAATTTTGATACTTTCTAACAGTCATAACCAATTATGAATATTTTTTATTTTAGGTCAAGGGCATCCATTTTGAAACATTTCAATAGATATTGTATCTATAGTCATTTAGTTACATAATCATAGATTACACAATAACACTAGGAGGGATAACTACATTACTCTAAGGCCCAATTGGGATATGTAGGTAACAATTAGATTATGTGGGGTTTTTGAGGATAACTTAGCTATTCTCCTTACCTATTTCCCCCATTTGAATTTGATATCTATTTTTTATGTAGGATCTAGGGTTTTATATTTTATAGGTCTTTATACACATCTATTTGACTTCTACACAAAATCAAAAAACCCTTATAGACACACAAATATAGATCAAAAATTTATTCACATATTACACCAAGATGTGGACACAATAAACATAAAAGGCCACATTATGCCCCTATCCTCTTTTTTCCTTGTCCCAACATAGTTTACAATTTTATTTTTTAGGTGTGACTCCTTTTTTAGGCATTTTCAAGTAGTATCCATTCATAGATAGCTTGCAAGTCAACATTAAATATTTTAAAGAAGTTTACATATTCTTAGGCTTATTTAATATTTTTAGAAAATTAAATATTCCAAACATACTATATTTTGATATCATATCTGTATATTCCAAAATTTACATTTAAATAATTTAATATATATTAATTAAAACTCAAAATAGATTAAACATCTTATGTTATAAATATAAAAATAGAGATCGCTCATTTGTTAATCAAAATTTACTTCATATGTGGGCCCTAAAATATGTTTGAGGGTTATAATTATGATTTCAAAAACTTTCAAAAATTAAAAAATATAAACTTTCATAAACTTTAACTCTCCAATGAAAATTTTCAACTTTCCATTTTCACATCTCACTTCACGAGTTCATATTAAAAATCTAACAAATTAATTTATTCTAGAATATGTTGTTTCCATCTTAGATAACAAACATCATCAAGAGAAAACTTGAGATTCAACTCGTCACATGGAAATTCATGTCAACAATAAAAAAATCAAGAATATTGTATGAATAATCCATTAGAGGAATTATTACCATCCATTGTTTACTACTTTTTACCCCATATAGGAAATAATGTAAAACCTATACATGACTGAATACCATGCATATTACATCCCATTATTTCTAAATAAAATAAATCTATGGGAAATGATATAATAACCTATCTTAGGTTATATATAGATATTCTTTAATGCATCTTGAGGTTTTTCCACATTATTTAAACCTTTTTCATGTTAGATCCTAACTAGTTTTATTTCAAAAAACAAACAAATGCAAGGGGTCCATGAAAATATAAACTTTTTTCATATCCTTAATTTAACAATAAATTTGGAAGTATAATTTATGTGTTATCGATGTGAAAATATAATCAACATACAACTAATATACTTAATGAGTGTAACTATATTAATCTCCATAAGATCAAATTTTCAATGGAGTATGGACCAATATTCAGCCTCAAACATAAATTATTTCCATGATAGTATGATAGCCAATTAAATTACCTATTCGATATTTTGTGATTCATTAACTTATGTTTTTCACCCTATATGATTTGGGTTGACTACGTAGTTGTTTTATAACTATGACACTAAGGAGAATGTTACTTAGATATCCATATGCCTAAACTCCATCTTAACCTTTTAATTTCCTCAATGCATGATGTTGGATTATTCATCCACATAATATACATATAATAAAATTGACCCAAACTCATCATAACAAGATTCCTACATATCTACTCAACCAAATTAGGGTGTATTGTAGTTATTAACTTACATTATTGTTTTTTGACAAAGGGAACAATATATTTGCATTACTTATAATACACAATTTATGGAGACTCTAGAGATTCATTATCCATTGAAGATTGTCATTTAAACATTTTAAATTACTATTCTTTCACAATAACTACTAACTTCCCATAGTTAAATTTTGTTTAACCTCATGATATATGAATATACTAATTCTAACTATATTTTATTGATTTATTTTATTGATTACCTTGAAGTAACTTGTTTTAGATTAGAGGTAAAAGCAGGTTTTGAAGGGGCCCCAAAACCCTTTAACAAAGAGCAAAAAAAGAGCAATCAAAGCCCACAGGCAACGCCTTAAAAACACTACAGAGATGTAGTAAAAAATAGATTTAGAGTGGTCCTGAAACCATAGAGATACAGCCGAACAAGACCCAAAAAACAAAAGTCAGAAAGAACAACAAATAGAAAACTAGCAAAATAAAACCAGAGATCAGTACCAATTTCTTAACCAGAAAAAAGGACTAGATTATTCATCCAGTTCCAGAATCAACTTCATGGCTTCTTTTTCTTTCAAAGCGATTTCCTGGGTGGAAGCCTCCAGCAAAGCTCCTTTTTGTGTGTCTTTCTTTTTGGAACTTTGCCTTGTCCTCTTGCAGGGGCCCTCTAGTACTTCCATCTCCTCATTGGCACATTTCCCAATATTGATAGCAGCTACACAAATGTTGGATGTTACTTCATCCATTTTCTTTCTGTTATCCTTTATAAGCTCCCAGAGGTTGTTTTCATAAACTTTGAGCTTTACAGGGATCTCGCTTAACTGATTTTCCATGTCATTTACTTTGTTCCAAGCAGCTTTCAGAGATTCTTCCAAAGTTTCCACTTTTTTCTTGAGATCAATGATCTCCCTACACAACCAGGAATCTAATTGGGAAGAAGACTCAGCTTTACTGTTAACCCAAATCAAAGGAGTGTGTATTTCCTCATTCTATTTCTTCCCTTTCCAGTCCTCAACCTTTTCGTTTGGGCTATTTCTAGCTTCTTCAAAGAAGTCTTCTTGGCTCTTTAATTCCCGCTCATTGAATCCTTCTTCAATTTCCATCTCCATGTTTTGAATATTTTCCTGGACTGGGATTTCCTTTTCATTCTTTAACGTTGGGTCCTCACCAGAATCTTCCTGGACAGTGTCATCCTCCTCGTCTTTCTGGTTTTCCTCCTCTTCTGTTCTGGTAATAGAGTCCTCCTCAGTATTGACTTTGTCTTTTTCCATATCCTCAGATCCTTCTTCATCATTACTAGAATTGGTTTCCCATCTCTTTATTCCTTCTTCTTCCACCAGATTTTCCTCCATGGGTTCTCTAATTCTCTCCTAACCCCTTTCTCCTACTGCATTCTGTGTATTAGGATTAGGGGTCTTAATTTTACCTCTTCTACTTTCATTTTCATCCTTTTTATTTCCTGTCAACTTGTTTTTCCCCTGTTTGGGACACTTTACCAGTGCCCTGTTCTTGCAAAAGCCTTCAATGAGCAGAATAAGGCCTTTGTGAAGAATAGGGCGCAAGTCTTTCTTCTTATGAGCATAAAGGCTTTGAATCAGGGAGTAGCGAAGGTAGAAAGGAAAAGATAATCTTACCTTGTGCCTGAAGTGGTTGAGGAAGACGAAGTAGAACTTATGCACTCATTTACTTCTACCATCCAGGATGAAGTATTCCCTAATACAACTTAGGACATCCCTCAAAATCCCTTATATCTGATCCAACTCATAAAAATCCCCATTTTTTACCATTTTTTGCTCCTCCTCATCCGTTTTGGGGAATTTGCAGAATGCTTCGTTCGATATACTGGTTTGCTTTGAAAATTTGATTCCTTCCATTGACAAACCTGTAACCTCGGCAAGAAAATCCTCAGTTAAATTAACAGTTACGCCATGCAGGGTGACCCTGTCGTCAGACCAATTTTTAAAGAAGGCTGTCGTGATGTGTGGTTTAGAGCCGTGAAGCCTTTCCATGTAACTCGTGACATTTCCTTTCTGCAAAATTCTCCAGACTTGGTGTTTCTCTCTCCATTCTGCAAAACTCTTGGGTTCCTATTTACGGGGTTCTCCCTTCCTTTCACGTGCCATACTCATTTTCTTAGAATCCCGTTTACTGTGGATGTTACCCTGGATCTTGCTGCTGTCAGATTGATTTGGACGTCAAATTTGTTTATGGCTTTTTAGGATCCACTTCTCCCTCTTGAGGGCCTTGCTTTTTAATAATTGGGTTTCTTTCCCCGTGCTGCCACTCCTCCTACTCATTAAGATTTTGATACACTCCAATCGTTCCTTCATTCGCATGTGTGGCATCAAGAAGAATGATCGCCTTTAAATCCACGTTCCTTTCTAAGGTTTCATCCCACCTCACTTTATGCCCCTCCTGAACAACATAATTTGCAAGCCAATCTGCAACACCATTGGCTTCACGGTAGGTATGGGTGATTTTTATTTCTTTAAATTTCTTCATAAGGGTTTTCATCTCCTTAACCTTATCCTCTATGGTCCAAGACACTGAATTCTTATTATTAAGGATATTAATAACATTCAAAGAGTCCCCTTCAAGCCACAATTTAGAATATCCTGAATCCACAGCTAATTTAAGGGTCTGTAAAGCAGTTGTAGCTTCTGCAATATGGAAATTAGATATACCTATGGGAATTGCAATAGCATCAATAACCATTCCCACATGGTTTCTCAAAACACCACCATAACCAACATTTCCTGGGTTCCCTTTTGCTGCACCATCAAAATTACCTTTAATCCATTCTTGAGGCAGACTAATCCAAGTCACATCTGATCTGGGGTTATCATGTTTACCGAGAGTAATGTCCTTCCTCAGGGGATTATCCACATTTAGATTAGAGCTTAGATTTTTTTGAGAAGAAAAATTTTCCTTAAGAGCTCTGATGATGTTCTGGCCAACCACCCATCCAGGGAGCTCTTTGTTTCTGAATATTCGGTTATTTCTTTCCTTCCATATTCCCCACCAGATATGGGGAAGAGTAATTTTCCATAAGAAGAGAACTTTAGGATTCTTTGAAGGGTAATACCAGCTTTTAAGAGAAAGTTCAACATTTTTTTGATGAACCCAATTAATACCCCACAGATTGAGAACCTCCTTCCAAACAAGCTGAGTGAAGGAACAATTCACAAACAGATGATCTCTATCTTCAAGGTCTCTCTTACATAGAATACACCTGTTAACAATATTGATTCCACATTTCTGTAAATTATCCAGAGTCAAAATTTTGTTTTGGAGGAGGGTCCAGCAAAAGAACTTGATTTTAGGAATGAGGCCCTTGATCCAGGCTCTAGTCCAAATTGGTTTTCTGCCATTTCCCTTAGAGATGAAGAAGGAAGAGACTTTAAACTATCCACTTGGCTCCTGATACCAAACAATTTTATCTTCTTGGTTAGGATTTAGGGATATAGCATTTAGGGATAATTGAATATCCTTGAGCTCTTGATCATAGTCAGTGAGGTTTACCCAAGTGTTGTTCTGCCAATATTGATTAACCATAGTGCCCACTCTTTGTTTACATCTTTCTATAACATATTTATCTTGGATTTCTTCCTGTAAAGGTTTACCTCTTACCCAGATATCTTCCCAAAATTTCACCTCTTTACCATTACCAACTTTCCATGCACTTCCTTCTTCAAGAACATGTTTTGTTCCCTGGACTGCCCCCCAAATAGCAGACAGATGAGAAATATCTGGAGTGGAAAAGAAATCATGGAGTGATTGTGCCTTAAATAAATACTTATGCATCCAAATTTTACTCCATTCATTCTTTTCCTGAAAGACCCTCCATCCCTGTTTAGCTAGAAGGGCAGTGTTCATACTTCTTATTTTCCTTATGCCAAGTCCACCATCCTTTATCGGTTTGCAGATGTTATCCCATGCAATAAGAGGCATTCTCCTTTTCTCTTTAGATCCAGACCAAAGAAAGTTTCTTTGGATTTTTTCTATTGCCTCAGCAAATTTGGAGGGGATTTTGAAGAGACTCAACGCATACGTAGGTATACTTTGAAGACTTGCTTTGAGGAGAGTTAACTTTCCTCCTTGACTAAGAAGACAACCTTTCCATCCCGCTAACTTCTTGCTGAATTTATTGATAAGACCTTCCCAAAAAGCTTCAGGGGCTTTTAATCCAAAAGGGAGACCAAGGTATATGGAAGGAAAAGAACCTATAGAACAATCAAGAATTCTAGCGATTTTGTTCTGTCTATAAATAGGGGTGTTAGTAAAGAAAATTGCACTTTTATTCCAGTTTATCAGTTGTCCAGAAGTAGAGGTATACAGATTAATGGCTTCCTTAAGAGTTCTTGCTTCAGTAACTTCAGACTGACCCATGAAAATAGTATCATCCACAAATTGACCATGGGAGCAAGTTAAATGATGCGAAGAGGGTCTCAGACCTTTGTACTGACTTCTTTGAACCAAATCCCTGAGGTAGTGACCCATACTATCTGCCATGATAATAAATAGAACAGGGGATATAGGATCCCCTTGTCTTAATCCCCTAGACGGTTTGAAAAAATGAGACGAGGTCCCATTTACCAACACAGCTATAGAAGTTGTTGATATCAACTGTTTGATTATATCAACCACTCTTTTTTCAAATCCAAAGGCAATAAGGCTTTTAGAAAGGAAAAGCCAATCCACCCTATCGTATGCTTTAGCTATATCCACTTTCATCAAGAACCCCTCAGTGTTGGATTTGAGAAGTGAATGAATATTCTCATGCACCATTATAACTGAGTTGAGGATTTGTCTGCCAGGAATGAAACCATTTTGCTGCTCAGCAATGATTGAGGGGATCACAAGGATTAGTCTGGTCGTTAGTACTTTGGAAATGATTTTATAGAGGGAGTTGCATAGACTAATCGACCTGAACTGATCAGGGCTATCCGCACCTACTTTCTTTGGGATAAGGCAAAGAAAAGTGGCATTTATTTCCTTCAGCATCTGTTTAGCTCCAAAAAACTCCTTCACCGCATTACTGACATCCTCTCCTATAAATTTCCAAAACTTTTAAAAAAAGAACATGGGGAAACCATCTAGTCCTAGAGCTTTTTCTCCTCCAAGAGATCTTATAGCTTTAAAAATTTCCTCCTCCTTAGGTATAGAACATAACATATTATTCTGTTCCTTCGTGATCAATGGGGGAATCACACGAAGAATATCAGCTTGACTTTTCAAGTCAATGTTTCTATCAGCCTTCATCAGGGAAGAAAAAAATGAAATCATTTACTCCTTAATTTCCTTATCCTTTGTTATCTTTTGAGCTCCTTTTTTCAGATGATGAATATGTGTTTTCGCTCTGTGTTTCAAAGTAGAGAGGTGGAAGAACTTTGTATTTTTATCTCCATCTTTCAACCATTACACCCTTGATCTTTGTCTCCAATAAATTTCCTCCTTGGTTATTATGTCTTGATACTGTGCCAAATGTTCGCTTTCTTCTCTTTGGGATTCTGAAGTATATCCATTTTTCTGAATATTTTCCTGTATTCTTCTAATATTCTCCTTTATGATCTTCTTTTCCATGAAAATATTTCCAAAACAGTCCTTGTTCCATTTCTTAACTTTCTTTTTAACATTTTTGAGTTTGGAAACAACTCGAAAGAGAGCTGATCCCTCTATAGATATATTCCACCACTCTTTTATTTTGTCTTCAAACTATGGATGCTGCAGCCACATCTTTTCAAATCTAAAAGGATGATTCTTTGTTTGGTTTAGTTTGTCTGCTAAGAATATTAAAGGGAAGTGATCTAAGCCTATTCTATGGCATGCTTCCAACTTGCAATTATAGTCTTTTATCCAGTTTGGGGATATGAGAGCCCTGTCAAACTTGGCCTGTATGCATTCCTTGTTCAGTCTCTTATTGCTCCAGGTGTACTGAATTCCTCGCAACTCCATATCCATTAAGCCTTCTTTGCTGATATACTCCATAAGGTCAATTCTCCCTTCCATTTGAATTGTATTACCACCCATTTTCTCATAATCATATAGAGGGACATTAAAGTCTCCCATTACAATCCAACGCCCACAGTAATCTTTCCTTCTGAGCTTTGAGAGAGTTTCCCATACCTTTTTCCTTTCATTCTTGATATTAGGAGCATAAATATTAACAACATACCAGCTATCCTTTTGGTCTACATTAATTAATTTAGCCACCAGAAATTTTTTACTTTCCATCAAAATTGATCCAACAAAAAGATCTTTTCTCCATAAAATCGCCATACCTCTTGAAGCGCCTTCAGAGCTACTAGCTTTAAAGGTGTAATTTTTAAAGTCTTTGATCTGATCAGCTTTCTCCTTACTCATTTTAGTTTCTTGAAGCAGAAGGAGGTCTGGCTTTTGCTCTCTAACAAAATTCCTAACAAGGTCTATTTTAAGACGACTGTTTAGACCCCTTATATTCCAACTAAGAATATTCATTTCTTTTTATTGCTATTCATATATTTCCCCAAGGTCTTTTGCTTTTCATCTGCTATATTGACCTTGCTTTCCAATTCTCTGTTCTGCTTAGCAGATTTTTTCCCAGGTTTTTCTGAAGAACCTACATCCGGTTTTAATTTGGCTTGTTTTCCAGATACTATTCCTCCTTTACTCTTTAGAGAGCTATTATCTTTCACTCCACCATTTCTTGTCATGATGTGATTAGAGTTATTCTTTATCTCTCCTTTAATCTTTTGGTTTTTAGGTTTTTTACCATCTTCATCCTTTTCTTCTGCCTCAAGGACCTCTTTAGCTGGAGTTGTAATTTTGACCTTTGGTTCCTCTTGCTTTTCCCCAGGCTGACCTTCACTCAATTCATCCTCTACTTCTATATTATTTCTTCTTTCAGGATCTACTTCTCCTTCCTCTAATTCCTCTTTTTCATACATCTTTGAATCTTAGATTTCTAAGCTTTGAGAGTTCTGAGTAGAAGCAATAACCTCATCTTCAGATTGAAGATCTGATACATTGTCCTTTGTTCCCTTCCGTTTTTCTTCCATCAGGACATTAGAAATCTTTACAAGGGGATCTGATATTCCTATTGTATTAGGCTCATACGCTTCTACTAAAGCAGTAGATATGCCCTTATCTATGTGTAGGTCAGCTATGGCCTCTTGAGGCTTCCCTATCTTTCGATAGTCTTCTTTAACCTTCCATATTTTATTTTGTTGGGTCTTGAAATTTTTTCCTTCCTGAGAGTTTTTTGAAATGGCTCTTCCCCTATTGGGGCATTTCTTGGCCCAATGCCCCTACTTCTTACACACAAAACAAGAATTTGGCAAATCTTCAAAAACAATCACTTGGGTTTTCTTACCAAGTTTGGAGATGAGATCCACTTTTTTGGGAAGAATGTTTAGATCCGCCACTTTAATGTAGATTCTGGCACTTTGGAGTTTGGTTCTTAAAGCCGTGGCTTTATCCACTGCCACTAATTCACCAAAAGAGCTAGCTATTCCTTTGAAGATGTCCTCATGCCAGAACTCTAAAGGTAGCCCAGGTAGCTTAGCCCAAATAGGAGTTGTTGAGAAAAAAGACTCAGATTAATCCATATCTGGTTCCCATTTCTTTATAGTGAGGGTACTTCTTCCAAAAGACCAAGGTCCTTCACTCAGGATCATATTCTGATCTTCTTCACAGTTACAGATGAAGGAGAAAAAGCCATTCACCATAGGTGCAATGTCAACTTCTCCTCGTATAGCCCATTTCTTTTTGATCATGGACCTCAGTGAGTCTATATTTGGTCTTGCTCCTTGAAATTTCCCTACTAGGGTGAGGTCCATTGAGGAAACTGAAAAATCAAGTAAGGGATCAGGGATGAAAATTTGGAACTCACCCTTCTCCCAGCAAGATTTTGATGTCACTGAGGGGAAGATGGATTTTCCAGTTAGTTTTTTCCCAAACAACGATGACCAGGTCCTTTGTTCGTGGGTCCCTTTCTGCCTTTCAAGATTCTTTTCTATTTTAAAAGCTATTTTGTCTTTTGCTGTCTCCGTGGATTGTTCTGTTGCTTTTTTCAATGGAGGATCTCCAGCCCCACTATAGAGCACATGAACTGCTAGAGGGCCTATTATGTCTACATCAGTTAGGAATCCTGACCCTCCACTTTTCCCTCCTTCCTCTACTGTTCCTCCTGGATCTGTTCCTCCTGCCAGATTCTCCCCAATTCTTTTCCCGCTCATACCGATTTCAAATTTCTCCATATTCTCTCACTATTACAAAATTCACCTTGAAGTAACTTGTTAATCAATATTCACACTTTGAGGAAACCAAAATTCCTTTTACTTTTGTTTTATATAAATCACTCAATATAACATTTTGATCCAATGCATAATAGATAGTTTTTATCGATGAACATAAAATCCATTTGTGATTCTAACACATAATACACACATGTGTTCTATAGACATAACACACTTGAGCTCCACATATATAATATAATTTTTTTGACATGCACATAACACTCTCATGATCCACACACATAATACATGAACATTTTATGCACCAATGCACAATACATGCACATTTATGCTCCAATGCACTATACACACATACATGTGATCCAATACACAATAATACTATACATGTGATTAAAAGCACAATAAACTTATGATTTTTCTCTAATTCACATATCACACTAATTATCCATTCACATAAAATGCTCATGAGAAACCATTTTCTCACATAATCCATATTTTATAAATTTAAATAAATAATTTTCTCACATAATCCAAATACTATAATTATTAATATGTCATTTTAATAATAACCCAAGGTCTATCATTCTCAAGAATCATTAACATGTCATTTTTACTAAGATTTAATGTGAAAATACATAACAAGCTCCATTTATTTTCTTGTACAAGTCAACATATAAAATGAATTCATTATTCACACATATGCTCTTTTCAAAAATAGGATCACCCACATGATCATTATTTAAATATATCAAACACACTCCATTCATTTAAATAATCATAGTATGATTAAAAAACCATTTCTATTATTTTATGTAACACACATAATCCTTTATTTATTTAATTAATAAATACACTATGATCCAATGACATATAAAGACACTATGCTCTACACACACACACACACACACACACACACACACACACACACACACACACACACACACACACACACACACACACACACACACACACACACACACACACACACACACACACACACACACACACACAAAAAGAGAGATGTTTAATAATCAAAACCAACATTAAGACTATATGTTTTTCACCAATTATAATCTAACATTATCCATTATTTTATTAAGTCCTAAGAGGTGTCCTCTTTATCATAGCTAATTTAGGTATATAGGTTTAACCTATGTTGTCATTGAATATATATTTATAATATAATATTATGTTTTTTTGAGATATTATACACATGTAACTATATTTACATGCATGCCAATTTATTGATGTTTTTTGTAGGAACACAATAGGGTATAAAAAGTGTAAAGGATGGACATAATACCACAATAAATCATAAATCTAAAAATTATTCTTATTCATGCCCTTACTAGTATGTTTATGTGTTGTTAGAGGGTGGATAGGAATACTATTTGAGATTTATTATTTTCTAATTATTTTAGCCCATCCTATTGTTTTGTTTAAAGACCCATCAATAGATTGACACTAAAAGGATGGCTTGAATATGAATACGTTTTAGATTTATGTTTTCTTATGTTATTGTGGCCATCATTTACACTTTCTATGCCATGTTGTGTGCCTGAACAACACATCAACATATTGGCTTTAGAAAGATGGCATGAACTATAATATTTTTAATCTAACATTTGTTTTGATCTTGTAGCCATCCTTTATACATTTCCCACCCTGGTGTTTTCTTAAAGCACACATTGACATATTTTTTCCTTATGTTCAAGGTTAAAACCATAGTATCAATTATTTTCATCTATCAATCATATATCAACATGTTCTATTATTTTCACAATAACTATATTACTTCATTATTTCTAATTAACAATGTTCACTATTATTTAACAATGTAAATAATAAATTTTTAATGTCTAACATTAATAATGCTCACTATTTTTAATAATAACATAGAAATTGATTTATTTATTTACATTTATATTTGACCACATGCATTCCTTTATTTAAATACAAATGTATGTTCCCCACATTATAATTCAATTATACAAACTTTCCATATTACAATATAATGTAGGTATTTCACCTTATAATATAAATATGTAATTCATATTTACAAATAAATGTGTATTTAATGTTATAATACAAAATTATATTTATTAAGATGATACTAAAAATTATACTATGTTATTGTTTTTCATTTTTGAATACCTGTAATAAAACTTAAAGATAAAATTATATACCATAGAATTCCACATGAATAGAAATGGTGACGATTCTAGTCTCTAAAAATTTGATTTTGGTAGGTGGAATCTTGGATGTTTATGGGGATAAGAAACATAAAAATGGAAGGAAAAAGGATCCCAAATGGTCTTGGGTAGATATTCTATTAGGTTTAAGGGATTCAAAGCTCTCAACTAGGCATAATATCAAAACTTTTAGAAAAGAGCATGAAGCTATCTTATAGATCTTAGATGACATCATGGAAAGTACTAAAGCCTCACTAGAAAACTCTAGTCTAGCATGATTTTATGGATATAGGCCAAGAATTGATACTTTTAGAGAATGGGTGGGTAGGTAGTGGAATAATTTGGGAAAAATCAAAGTGGTAGCCATGACAAAAAAATACTTCTTAGTCTCTTTATCCTTACTATGAAGTTGTGAGAAATCTCTAGAATGAGGACCATGGTATTTGGCAAAATATTTCCATTCTCTCAATAAATGGAATCCTAGTTTGAACTTGGATAGTGATACCCTTATGCAAATTCCAATATGGGTTACCTTTCTAAGCCTCCCTTTGGAGTTATGTGTGGATTAAGTCTTCTTAGGTATTGCATGTGTTATAGGATAAATAATGTCCATTGACCTAGCCACTAAGTCTAGAATAAGATTGGTCAAAACCAATCTCAAGGTCCATGTCCAAATGAATAAACTATTCTTAAGAAGCATCTACATTAAATATAAATTTAGGAAATGGAATCATATAGTTATTTATGAAATGGATGAGGTAATATCAAATTATGTGACTCAATATTCCATGATAAAATTTGCTTCCTAGTCCTTAATAAGAAGTTGTAGAAGGGGGTCATTAAGAAGCTAGTTGAGACTGGTAATAATCCTTCAGATCCTTAGAAGAGAAAAGAAAACTCCAATGTTGAATTTTGGGCCATGTTGTTAGAAAAAGGAAAGGATACCCACTATGGGGATAAAGGGATTTTAAGAAATGATATGGATGTGAATATTTCTCCTAGGTCCTCAAAAATGTGTTTAGAACTAATGGTTTCAATTTCAAAAGATCCTCTATGGCTCTTTAGCCCATAAGAGAAATATAAAATAATTTATTCCAAGGGTGTTAGATCCTATTTTTATCCCATAATTTTAAAGTTTAATGACATATTTATGGCAAGGCCACCACCAAGATCTTATGGTATGCTCTACATGACTCCCTCCCCAAAAATGAATAAGGTTAGAAGTCCTTATCATTAAAGTTTACCTCTCAACCAGATAGGGAAAGGAAAAACCTATAGAATATATAAAATTAAAATCTTAGGGATCATAGAGGATCCTATGATAGTCCAAGCTTCTATAATATTCATGAAATATATTTTATTTGATTTGGGTCCCTTAGGACCTGTAAGTGTTAAAAGAATTTTTTGGGGTTCTATGTCTTGGAATATTGTTAATTTCATTTATAATCTAGAAGGGTTCTTGTGTAGTGTTAAATTTTTAGCTAATTTTTATCATCTAAGATGAGTTATTTTACAACTCCCAGGAGATATCTTGATTCAAGCCATTGGTGAATTAATTGTTTCTCTTTTATACCCATTTTAATTTTGAATGTCTAGAGAAAATTTCCTTTTGAAAAAATTTGGTGGATAGAACTTTCATTATTATGCCCATGTAGGAGTAAATTCAAACATTCTCTAACTTCTATATTTTCCATTAATCTTGAGTTTTAAAAAAAATCCTTCAAATTTTTAGACATTATGTTAAGAAATGAGAGGATTCTATGTGAGGTTTATATAAGCCTTTGATCATTAAACATTATTATAGGAATCCATTTTTGTATTTTCTTGATAAGGTCCTTGAAGAAGATGTAGAAAAGTATGGAAACTCCCTCCTAGGAAAATTTATGGGAGCAAGGCATGGCATTAAAGAAATCAAGAATTGGACAAAAATAAAGTGAAAAGAGATTGATGGTATTAAAATCATTTCCATTTATAATCAATATATATTAAACTCTTTTGATTACATTGAAGATTACACAATAATTTATAATGATGAACCATGGTTGATGTGAAGAGCAGTTCTCATGCTTCAATCTTGGAGATTAAACTAGTCTAATTTGAATTTCAAAATAGATTAGATTACTTTGTGGTTAGATATCCATGGCCTCCCTCCCACATTTTGGATGGACTACACCTTGGAAAGTACCAAAAAAATATTTTCTTTCCTTGTGACAATCGACCTTATCACCTACTCTTGTAAGAGGTTGATCTCAATAAGGATTTGTATGTTAGTGGCCATGAATTAGACTCTTCCCAATTCTATTTGGATAAGGTCCACCTTGGAATCCTAGAACAATGAAATTTTGTTTTATAGGGATAAATAGATCTGTTCAAATTGTATAAAATTTGGCCATCTTGAGAAATCATGTATGGTGACCCATGGAGATCAAATTTCTACCCTCGACCATGAGGACTCTAATGACCCTCAAGGTTCCTAAAAGTTTAATGGGGAGAATATGGAACTCTTCATGATGAAATCCTTAGGAAGGTTAGCACATTCTTAGTTTAAACAATCTATGGTGTATTTCATAGTTTTTTTACTAGGTGGCACTTTTATATGATGGGTATCCTTTCCTTTTTTTGTATGTTTTGGTGCCTATGGTGACTAGGCTTGGGGTGTGGTATTGTGTCCCTTTTCTTCTAGGTTATTTCCCCCTCTATGGTTCTTTTGAGGTATTTTTTGTTTGGATGGGCCTCTTTTTTTTGTGATAAGGATATGAAGGTTATCTAGGTAGACCTAATGGCTCTTCATTATGTTAAAGAGTTGGCTTCAAATGTTTTATATTAAAGGGCCATGAAGGAATAACATATTATAATTATTAATATTAAGGTAAACCCACCTTTGATTGGTGTGTAACATAGCTTGAGCATAATGGGAGGCTCATGTATCCATTAGAGAGAACCAAACAAGAACCAATAGAGACAAAAAAAACATAAAAAGACCCAAACCGGGCACATAAAAGAGACCAAATCACAAAAAAGAGAGGCCCATCCAAACAAAAAATACCATTCATAGGTGGGTTTACCTTAAACTTAACAATTGAGTCTTTTCTATGTGCCCGGTTTGGGTCTCTTCTATGTGCCTAGTTTGGGTCTTTTTAAGTTTCTTATTGTCTCTTTTGGTTCTTGTTTGGCTATCTATAAGGGATACCTGAGCCTCCCATTGTGCTCAAGCTAGGTTACACACTAGTAAAAGGTGGGTTTACCTTAATCTTAACAATTATATTATGTTATTCCTTCATGTTCCTTTCTTATAAAACATTTGAAACCAACTCTTTAACATAATGAGGAGCAATTGGGTCTACCTAGATAACCTTCATATCCTTATCTTCAACTAGCTTGAGGACACAAGAGAGAAAGAAGGTAGTAGATATATAATATAATGATATATATGATTATTTTAAATATATTTAAGGAAATAAATAACATAATATTTATGAATAAACCCAACTGGGAAGAGGAATTCCTTAGGAAGCTTGAATTTGCATACCAAGATTTATTTAAGGCCAAAGTGCATATCCTTAAAATTAAATTGTTTGGTGAAGAATGACACATATAATAAAATGGGACATGGTAAAAAAATATTATTAAAATATTAATAATATGTTTTATAAATGAAATAAATCTCAATAGATATTCTTGAGAGATAACTAGGAAAACTCAACTTTGATGTGGCTTTAAAAGGTAACCTCAAAACTTTAGGGGTTGGAGCTTTTATAAAAAATAAGAATGATGGTTTTATTTTTAATTTTTACATGAATATTCAATTATCCAAAAATATAATGTCTAAATTATGAGACCTTCTTGAAGGGTTTAAAGTGGCTATCAATATGAATCTCATATGTTCAGACTAGGATGACTGATAACAAATCTTTTTCGCTCAATAGAATATCATAAAACCATGATCATAAAAAGAACACCTACATATAATTTGATTATAATTAATGACCTATAATATACATACATAAACATATAATAGGTTAATCGACAACGAAGGTCAACAATATAGGGTTCCAAAGCCTACGCCTATGATACAAGGTATGACTCTCTCTATGTCTCAAAAAGGATCAATGGTTGTAGATATGGTAATGAATGGGTGTATAAAGGATATATTAAGGATAATTCATGCAAATAACTAAAAAAAAGGGTAATATATATCCAAATTAGCTTCAACATACTAAAATATTAATAAAGTAAGTGGTGTGATGATCAACTAAAGGGAAATATATGAAAAATATGGTGATAATGGTAAGCCTAAACAACCTTATAGTTATAAAATATTATTTGATATAATAAGGATAAATAAAAATGATATAAACAAATTTAAATAGTATAATATTAAATAAAGCAAATATATATAATAATTAAATAAATGAAAGAGAATAGAGATTTAGATAACTATCTTTTAGATGAATTATCATCACATCAATATACCCTTTGGCTCAAGAATAATTTTGAAAAATATGTTGTAGGATGAATACCTCAAATGGTAAGAATAATACCTAGATATAATTAATTTGAGTCACTAAATACTAGAATGCCTCCTTTACCCCACTCCTCTTATTGAGATTCAAATACGTTTAAGCAAGACTACCTCTAATAATATGATATTAACATCTAACTAATTTTACTATTTAAGAGAATAAATTTAAACACAATCAGATTAAATGCATGTGTTATATGTTTGGTAATGATAATATGACCCGTATATATAACTATGTTGTACCAAGTTTTGAAAATAGGTCAAAAAGTCAAAATGAGTAAAAAATTGGTTAAAGTAGTTTTTATTTGTCAAAAGTTAAGAAAGGAAATAATAAAATTTTACTTAAGTCTTTTGTATTTTCATAATTCCATAAACTAACAAACACAAGGTGAATTTCTAACACTTGTCTAGTAGGCCACTGAAACTTGATGTCTACTCAAACATACATCGTAACCTAATGCATGATCAAGCACATGGTATAATCTATCTCTTTGTCAAAAAAATACTTTAAAATTTATGTGTCTCTAAAAAAATGTCATATATTGATACCTATAAAATAAAAATCTTTAGGTTAAGCTCTTTATTTATGAAATCCCTAGAACTTAACATGTTGCTAAATACATCTTAACATTGGTTAGTACACCCTAGAATGTTCACCATTACTCTACCTATTGTCGTTACATTCATAGATATTTTTAATCCTAATTTAAATACCTTCATTAATTACATTTTATTAATCATCTCCTCCTCTCTCATTTCATCCTCCATCCTTCCTCACACTCATTTTCAAATATTGCATTCTTGTGAACATTGACATTGTAAGGTTAATCGATTGGGCTTATTTTCAATAGATAAGATATAGGGTTTATATTTTTTAACT
Organism: Torreya grandis; assembly: GCA_037957365.1. Taxonomy (NCBI): domain Eukaryota; kingdom Viridiplantae; phylum Streptophyta; class Pinopsida; order Cupressales; family Taxaceae; genus Torreya; species Torreya grandis. The sequence continues at coordinate 130,643 of JARHVA010004283.1, read as the reverse complement.
TGGTACATATATTCACATAATTAAAAAAAAAGTTATCAAAATTTATTGATCTTATTCTTCATATATTCTCCAAAACACATTGAAAAAAATAGTTTTCTATTATGTAACTTATCACAGTTTGCCACTGGATTATACAACATATGGATCTCGATCCTCTATTATAAAAAATGGTATAAAATTATCTTGGTATATGAATTCACAAAATTTATAAAATTATTCAAACCTTAATCATATTCTTCCTTTTATTGGAGAACCATTAAACTTGACCTATTACTTAACACCCTTGCAAACTCTAACCCTACTTGTGACACAGACACACTTCAGACTCCGTGGTCTACTCAAACAATTCCTAGATATTGATTCTTTATCAAAAAAATCCATTAATTATAACTTATACATGAACATACCTATGAACCCATATTATATTCAAACATAATTTTATTTCTACCCTTTGTCTAGGCACACATCAAAATATGCTCTTTGCTTAAACAAGGTCATATTTTTATCTCTCTTCATAAGATCAAATTACATTATAGTTTTTAACATAGGTAGGTGATATTCATAATATTTAAATATTTATGAACACAATAAAATATAATCCTAAGAAAATCACCATGAATAATATTCCTCCTAAAAAGGATCCTTAATTAGAAGAATACACATACATGGGGTTGTTACACCTTCATATATATATTCAAACATTGAGGAAATAATGGATATTGATGTAGGTTACATCAATATGGAATAATTATGGAATATAATTTTTGGGATCCATAAGATATAATATGTTCAAATCATCCATGATAGTGAATTAGCTTGAGTACCTACCTTCCCAATTTTACTACAGTGCCCAAAACTAGTCCTAATAATAACTAAGCATTATGATGTAGAAAATAGAGAAGTCAATAATTAAAAGGATAATTTACATTTTTCTTATTCCTAAATCATATTTATCACGTTATTAAATTATCTACTATCAAGCATTTGTTAATTTGACCCCATCATCTTATCAATAATTTTGGGATTCCAATACTAGTTCCTACTCTAAGTGGGTCAACAAAAAATGGATGATAAAATTGAGGCATACTTATAAAATTATTCTTAAGAATATTTATATGTTTTAATTAATGAATGAAATAAATTATATGATCACACTCTTCATAGAGTAGTGGGGATCCTAGTTTCAATAAAATTTCAAACATGGATGTATAGATACATATGGATCATTCACCAGAATAAAAAATACATCAATTAGATAAAATTGATCAATGATTCTATTCAAAATTAGATATTATAGGTCAATATCACTTCTAAATTCTATATGACCTATTATATCATCTATGTTTTTATTAGGATAATATTTTTATAGTGTATTGAATATAGTAAGTGACATGAAAACTTAAAAAAATGTGATTTCTATCCTTAACTCACATTGAAATAAAGTGCACATCATTTTCATAGAGTAAATGATTGTTTTTACAATAATATTATAACCAAAACCATTAAGGATATCAATTCAAGCTTCTATAGATATTTCCATATGGGGAGCCTGGTTCATAAAGTCCTTAACTTTTACTTATCTGAGAATTTATGGTTGTGAGATTACTCCATACATGCTTCTAAAGTATGTCAATGATAGATGGGCCTTAATATAAATAGTAAGGTAGTTGAATTAGACACACAATATCTTATCTAGCAAGTAAAACTATGGAATTAAGTTTCCCATTTTTATTGGTCGATACACTTATGCATCTTTGGCTAAATCAAAATTGATTAATGAATAAATGACTCAAGTCACTATTTGATCATTCAAAATTAAGCCTTCTTTTGATGTCAGAGGCCTAATTAAAAATATTATTGGTTATTTATATCAACATGCACATCACTTTGAAGAATTTTAGATGGATTATGATGATGAAAAGGATGTGAGAATCTATGATTACTCATGATTCACTTTGGAATAGGTCATTTTATTTGAAATAGTAAAAATAAAAAAGAATATAATATATGATGAATATGAATTGGACCCCATTTATAAGGAATAAGGAATTTAATCAAAACCTTTTCCAAGAGTAGATTGGCACAAAAAGGAATCTACTTAACTTATTGATAGGACCTAGGTGGTGTTGAATATGACTCTTAAATGATTGAAAAGTAAAGGTATTAATGTTGATAAATCAAGATTTCCTCCTGCCATGAAGGATATTGAATTTCAAAGTTCTCATCAAAAACAGCAAGAAGAAATAGGAAAATATTTAGTAGTAGGAAATAACAAAGATTTAGAATAAATTGAAGTAAAAATAGAAGTTGAAGCCATCACAGAAGTTATTCTAGTGAAAAAACCACTTAAGTTAAAAATAAGAAGGCTAAGTGAAAATTTTGTTAGTACTCATTGAATTTCCATTTTATAATAAATTCTTCCAGATAGCATTGATTAGTCCCAAACTTTTATGACTATTTTATTATTTTGTTCTCTCTCAGCCTAATATTTCATTACCTTTTCCTTTTCTCAAAAAGTTTAATTTACTCATGAACTTCTCTTAAAACTCCAATTGATACATTATAAAAATAAGAAAGTAAAATTTTATTACAATATTATCAAGACTTTAAAACTCCCCTTCCTCCTCCTAAGACTCAAAAGGAATCTAATATTGCTCCTATGAAAAAATATTTTAGTAAAAAAAATTTTATTGGTTAAATGAGATAATCAAGAAAAGAAAGAAAATTATGCAACCATAGGGGATTGATTTCAACATTTTAAAAAATGTTTCCCCTCATATAGCCAAGAATCCCATAATATTTTCCATAATATTCACATATCAGAAAGGTAATAGATATGAAAAGTTAGAAATTCCTCCTATTTAAAAATATAAAGCCAATGTTGAGGCTTCTAATTATCAAATCATAAAGGTACACTTAGGGAAAGTTAAAAGAGGTGTGAAAGAAAATATTCAATCTACAATTGGCACATTATTTGAGAAAAATGACTAATACAAAGTGACCAAAGAATAATTCAGAGAAAAGGTTGAGCAATTAACATTAGTGGTCTAGAAATTGGTAAGGCCAATTCAATCTTCCCATTTAGTTATTCAGCAAATTTTAGACACTAAAACACTTAAAGTAGTAGATGAAATTGGTCATATAGACAAGGGAAAAAAAATGGTCTAATAAAATCCTATAGTAAGGTGTCCTTATCATTAATATGATGATCACCATGTGTTTTAAAGTTTAGACAAAATATGATCAAGGAATTGAAGCTGAAGATAAATATGCTAAAGAAGTGTAAAAATGGGATGGATTGCTTCCCATGTTGGAAGATTTATCTTATACTTGTCTAGATGACCTCATTTAATTAAAGGTTGTTAAAAAGAATAAATTTCATACCTCACTAAGTTTCTAGGGGTTGTCAAGTTCAAGATCTGTATTGCTAAGGAAAGTGTTAATAAATTCAATGATTTTAAAAACAATAGGAGGTGATCCTTTCCTTGACATAATGGAAGGAATATAGAAATTGAATTGTGCATACACTAATGATGATGGGAAAGTGGTTTCTAAGGAAGTCATAGTCAAATAATTAAAAAAGAATAGTGAATGAATTCTAACTCCCAAATTTCCATTCAATTATGGGTCAATTCAAAGGTTGATCAAATATCAAAATAACTTGGATAATCTCAATGCAATGCTAAAGAGACTTTAAGGAAAAAATTAGAAGATGATAGATCTACATTATGATATAAATATAGATTATATATATTTAAATGGCCTAAATGAAGACAAAGTATTAGAAATACTACAAAAAATCGATTGATACCAAGAAAAGAAGCCATAACTAGAGAAATAAAATATCTAGATCATCCTTAGTGAATAAGAATAAGGATAGTTTATCATCAATTTTTCACAAGTTTTCTAATTTAAAATTTTTGAGTCATTCTTGCAATTTCCATTTGCATATTTTTGTAATGTTAATTTTCACATTTCATGTTTCATTTGAAAGTTTTAAGTCATGTAAATTTTCCAATTCATTTTTTGTAGGTTGTGAAAATTTGCTATCATACTTTTTCAAGTTGTGCAAAAATACCAATGCATTTTTCCAAGTTGTGTAAATTTCCTAATGTGTTTTTGCAAGTTTTAAAAAATGTGAAAATTTATTATTGTAATTTTTAAAGATTTTAAAAGTAAAAAAGGTGGTTATGCATTATAACCACCTGGTTCAACCTATGAATACAAGTTAGAGGTTCCTTTATATAGGTTCTTGATAGTTAGACTTTTCTAGTAAAATAAAAAAGGAGGAGATTGTTTCTGTACCACAAAGAGAATCAATATAAGGAGAAATTTTTCAAACTTTGTGTTTGAAATATCTTTATGGGCAATATATGTGTGTGTGTGTGTGTGTGTGTGTGTGTGTATATATATATATATATATATATATATATATATATATATATATATATATATATATATATATATATATATATATATATCTTATTTCAAAACTTTATTGAGATTAAAGTTAATTAGTAAAAACACATGGATTTTATTATAGAATTTTTTATTTGAATCTACATTATTAGTTCATGTAAATAGTGAAACCTTGGTGGGGTGAAAATTCTAATTTTTCAAGGAAATATAAGATAGTTATCATATTATTTATATCAATCATAGATACTTATTTTGGTGTATGCTATATGTTCTTATGAACATGTAATGTCTTTCCTACCCATTAAATGAGAAAGGGTTCCTTCTAGTGAAGTCATCTTATTTATCAACATTTATAATAAGTCTATGAATTTAGCCTACTGGACTTGATATTCTCCTAATTTTATACATATATTCCTTTCCTCTATTTATTTTCTTTCATATTCTCTTTATATCACATTTTCATATTTTATGGTTAAAAGAACTACCCTGATAAAAATCATTTTTTCTATAAATAATTTTATTTACTAATTTTTTTTGTTGTTAATAAATGTAACTTTGCCTACTAATAAGAGATGGACTTTTCCCATTACTATTGATGGAAAACATCCATTTTCCCTCTCAACAAAATTTCATGCCAACATTTATGGGTACCCACCATGGCACACATTTATACAACACTCGTGCAAATGACATTTTAAGATTTTGGTCCATATGAATTTATCATCAATTAAAGGACCACTTTATCAACCTAAACTAAATTTTAAATAGTATACACAATTAGATATTATTTCACATATCATACATATTTCCTAGGATTGTAATGCAATTTTTATAACTCAATTTCAAATTATTCTAGTAATTTTGAATCAAGAATTAGATCATGTAGAAAGATCAAAAATAATTCTTAAATGTAGGGAGGCACACAGAGTTCTACAAGTATTTTGAAATCAATTTAATTCATTCATGACCATTTTGGATATTCAATACCATGATCATCAACCTCATTTAAATTGGATAGAAGACTCAGATGATGATATTGCTTCAATCCTTTAATAATTAACTTGGGAAAATAAGATAATTTACACTCAATTCAACATTTTCATCGTAGTAATAAATATATAAAAACATCATGCTACCATTGTCTAAAGAAACACTAAAATTATTTCAAGAAGACAATATCAAAGATCATTTAAAATAGAAACTCAAAGACTTTATATAACAATAATTTCTTCTAATGTCCATTCAATTAATACAAGCATTGATACTTCAGCCAAATCTTAATTGGTTAAGTGAGACATAGGAAGATATTTCATCAGATTGGAGAGCATTTGCATGGAAAAATAGAACAAGCTAATTACAATTTCATAGAGTTCTTTAGGTATTAGAATAAGAAGAAGATCATGTTATTTTGGCACAAAGATTTGAAGCACTAGATGAACATAGATTTCAATAAAAGGCACCATCTCAAATAATTATTTGATTTGGACTAGTTCTTCATCAATAATAATATTTCAAAACTAGTAAAAATAAGATTCCCAGATCTAATAAATCAAAGAGTGAAATTGATAATTTTTATCAGTTACAAGAAACTTTTGATTTAAAGTTGAATCTTGAATAGAAGAGTAAACTCAAAAAAGTAATTAATATTCCCACAACTCCTAAGAAAGGTAAATAATCATAAGTCAAGCCCTTGTATTATCTAGTTTTTTTCTCCCATTATAGGAAGTATTTTTAACCATGGCTCAACCATAGGGTAACATGATTAGTACACTGGATTTGGGATAATTATATGAACTTTCAAAAGGTTCATGAAATAATTTTACAAAATTCTCAGGTGATGGTAAGCAACATCTAGATGAACATATTGCTACTTTATATATATCATGTGGAATTATAGGAGTTTAACATGAAGATATTATAGTAATACTATTAGTTGAAACTCTCCAAAATGGAGTAACATATTGATTTTATCATATTTCTCTAGGAGTAATAACCAATTGGAATGATATGAAAACCAAGTTTGAAAATAGATTTAAAATGGTAGAAAGTCACTCAAATGAATAAATAATCTTACAAACCTATGATAGATTTCATAGTTAAATTCAACAAGCTATTTCATAAAATACTAGCAACTATTAATCCAAGATATGGGAATAAAAAATGTTTCTTTATCAATTCTCAATTACTATAAGTGAGTTATCATTTGATAAGGGCCAAAGTATTTGATTTCAATGTAACCCATATGTTAGTTTTTTATATTGAAAATTATATGATAGTGGATGGAAAACTAAATAAGGAACCATTGAAAGACAAGACACAAAGTTTGGGTTAGTCTTTAATTGAACAAATTTTATAAAAAATGGCTAATGATATAAAAAATTTGAAAAAATAATTACCTTATAAAACCATTATTGCTCCTTACCAATATATTCCTATAAGGAGCTATATACCTTTGGAATGGAATCATCCTTGATTATAATATCTTATATAGAAGCTTGCATTGAAATTTCCTCCTCAACCAAACATAAATACAAATGTGAATGCCATTTTGGAAATAGATGAAATATTTATGTATGAATAAGTTGAAGAAGAAAATGAATCATAAAATCCATATCCACAAGAATGTGAAATTTAATAACTTGTTGATGCTTCTAAGTGTACCACAGGGTTTATTAGTGTTCAAAGAACACTTCTGAATTATAAATTTAATAATTCAAATCATGAGTAGTAGGTTGTGGAAACTTGATGTCAGCTATGGTGAAATAGTGATAGAGATATGTATTGGTGTTTCAAAAAATTATAATAAGTAATGGTGGGGAGCCATCATGATCTATTCTTTGTGAATTAAAAAAAAATGTTAATGCTTAGTGAATTATGGTCCTTATTTAAGATACAAACTAATCTAAGTAGATATTTATAGTGAAACTTAGACTAAAGTGGTATGGTGTAAAAAAAGAGAAAAGAGAAGGGTAAGGTAGAAAAGAAATGAATGATTGCAAATTTTATTTTTAAATATCATGACAAAGCATCAATTACAACTGAGTATGCATTCAACCAATATATAATGCAACATAGCCTAATTCCAAATTCCACTATATATCAGGAAAATTTCAAAGGATAATGTAAAGAGTCATAAGTAAGAACCAAGTCTACTTTAATGATTTAATACTATAATCAAATAACATTTTTACATATAAATATAGAGAAAAATGAATTGAAGAAAAACCTAAGATCCTCCAACTAATCTAGCATATGCATAAATTATAAACCCTATGATTAGAAAATTCAACCCAAAATTCAAAGAAACTATTTAAATTCAAGACATAAAACTAGCAATTAAGAGAAAATATATATCAACAATTGACATATCAAATGTGGACAATATTTTTAGAACTCCTTCAATATATTAATTACTTCAAGTGTATAAAACTTCAAGTGTATAAAATTTTCTCTCTTTTATAATATGGTGATACATTCCTTTTATAGAAAGACACAATAATGCATCGATCAGTTAAAATATACATGTGTACAAAAGATAAGGACAATTATCCTTAAAAGTCATAAAATACACTTGTTCTTCACAATTAGACTGACCTAGGGGAAATATGCTAATTTACTATCATATGACTTATAAAAGAATATTACTATACTAGATATAATAAATGCCCTTAACAAAAGGAATATTATCTATTGGGTGGGCCCATTGTCGAAGGGTCAAATTATTAGTTTTTCATAAGTTCTATTGCCATCTAGTGTTAGTCCTTGATGAGATTCATGTCCATAAATAGATTCATTAGGTAAACCTCTTCTTGATTAACTAAGTGAACCAAGTCTTGGTCATCTCTGGTCATGTATTCCTTTATGCTCCTTTTTTCTGTAATTTTATCTTTTACTGTGAAAATAATGTCCAAAATTCTCATATTGTCCCTACCAGATTGACCCTAGCTCTTGCTCCTAACTAACTACATAACCAAAGTGACCTTGTGTTTGAATTCAACATCATAAATGATTCCAATTATAATGGTCTTATTAGGATTTAAGAACATTTTTCCCAAGAGCTACTTAATTCTAATGATCAATCATTTATCATCTACCAAAAGCCTGTTTAAATTCTCTATGCAAGTACTCAAAACTTGGACCTTATCTATTATTATACACAATATGATTTCAAATGTGCTAATTTGATAGTATTAAACTTAGGAATATTATTCTTAATCATAATATCAATGAGATCCATAACTTGGGTCTCTACCTTTTGCCACTCAATTATTAACTCTTTGGTTATTTCACCCTACTGACTTAGGGCATCCCGCCATAACTTTATTAAATTCAAAGAATTGAACATATTGAAGAATGAGGCCTCAACCATGTCCATCATCATGTCAAGGACTAACAACATGGACTTAGTTTCTAGGTTTTCCTTATATCTTTCTAAGTTTTGAATCCTTTTTTTCATCCCTTAGACCCTAGCTTTTGCTTGAGTTGATTGAGTCTCAATCAATCTCTCAACATCTTATTAATGTATAGTGGCCTCACCAAGTTGTTGACCTCCCATTGAGGTTAAGCCTACAAAGGGCTCCTCCTTTTTTAATGTGAAATCCTCAACTCCCACCATAGTTGTCTTTGTGGTGACCCTTTCCAATCCAACTATCTTTGGATTAAATTTACAATGATAGATGAGCCTGTGAATTTTAGAGGTTTTGGGACCTCTACACCTGTGTTGCCTAATGCTCCCTGAGCATCCATTTTCTTATTCTCTAGTATTGGAGTGACCACAATCCTCATTTCATCTTGTTCCTTTATCATATCCATAATCCATGGATTTATGTCATCATGTACTCAAACATTGGCAACCTCTGTGAGTGCCCATGAGTGAGAGATAGAAGGAATATTTTGTAATTTACCATAAATAAAATATTTAGGGATGATTGGTTAGAGAATGGGGAATTCATTAATGAATATATTGACTTCACTAGTTAGGTGAGTGAAGTTTAATATTGGTTTCTTATTTTGTATAATAGGAACCAATGCTATCTTTTCCTTCCTCTTCTCTTGGGATGCCACAGGGAATATGTCAAGAGTAAGCTCTTTTCCTTTCTCTCCTCTAGGCTCCCCTACTTAGACTTAAGTCCCTTAAATTAGTTATTATTCCTTATCTATCATACACCTCTAAAATTTTCTTGAGGGCACCCTCAAGTGTCTCTTATGGCTCTAAGGAAATCATATATATGTGTTTAATAGGTAAAAGTGGCCTTGGGTAGTGTTAAAGATGAGGACCCCTCTTCCGGTCTCTCTTCCAATTTCACTTCTCCCATTTTATCTTTACCATGGACTTGGTCACCTTGTTCTTGTACCATAGACCTTTGAGGCTATGGACAATATTCTTTGGGTTGTTTTTGTGCTATCCCAAATGGTCTAGGTAGCAAGTGATACTAGAGAGGATGAATCTTCCATGCCTCTCTATATGTCTTGTCATTCTTTGTCAATTTATGTTTAATTTTGATGTTGTGCCCCTTGATCCTGGCCAACACCTCTTCATAATTATTATCTTTAATGTAAATGGTGTCATGAAAAATGATCTAATGCATGTATTTAGGCTTGGGAAACTTTTTCTCATTTAAAACATTAATCATTATGTTCTTAGGATTCCACATTTTGAGTTCATCAAGTTGAAACCCAAATGAGTCCCTGTGCTTACACATAGTATCAACCTATTTCCAATTTGTAGTATAGTCCTCATAATAATTAGAGGGAAGGGGTGGAGAAGACCCTTCCTCTTTTATTTGAAAATTACATCAATGCCATGTATGAGTTGGGAGGTAATTTCTTGCTTAGCTAGCTTACTGGGAACATACATTGGCAATATATAGGGTTGGGACATGATCCCCTCAATCCTAATAAATGTATAATCATGGTAGAACCAAATGTCACCCATCATTTATACATACTTTTTTATTAGTAGATGGACCCTAGGCATGGGAACACTTATGATGGCCTCCACTTTGGCTAGGTAGACATAGTCACAAATAAACTGCACATGGTTCTTATACTTAAAGATGTACAATTTGGAGTAATGGTGGAAAATGGTAGTTTTTACCTCAAGAGACCAATTTCTAATCCTTGGGAAGTTGATAGAGGAAATTAGGGAATATAATAGGTATGAAATCATATAAAATTTCTTATATGTCTTCATTTTGATGGTAGTGAACTACCTGGCCAAGAAGACACTAATCAAATCTCTAATTAGAGGGGTGAGTTTTTCTTCCACCATGAAATGCACATAGGGAACCTAGATTTTGTTTACATAGGTAGTTGAAGGGGCTCTAAAGGATCAATTTAGTAGGGTCATTATTAATCTAATGCCTTCCCTAAATTATACTATTGGGATCTTACCCTCAAAGTCCTTGAGGATATGGGGTCCTTGGTGTAACTAGGGTTTAAGGATGGTGTCTATTTCATACTTATTGGTCCATTATTTAATTTTGGACAAGTTTACCTAGGGGAGAGGGAGATTATAATAATTTTCAAAGGCCACAAGGGAAATATAAACTATTTTATTGTAATTTACCTCATAGATGATTCATTCATTATAAATTCTACAATAAACAAAGATAGGGCAAGGACATATATACAATGTAGTACCTCAAGTTTGGTGGTAGCATGATGAAGTCTAGACATCTGGACTATGATCAGGTCAAAGCACCTCCTACTCACTATGTCAATTTTCTATTCTTCTTTAGAAATAAGTGTTAGCTCCTCTATGGAAAAGAAAAGTTTGGACCAATTCCTAATGCTTGGTGAATTCAGGGATGTAACATCCAATTTGGTGTCTTTGAAGATCCTTCCTTCATTATTTGTGGACAAGTAGAGTTATGTCTCCTCTTTTAGCTATTTCCTATGAGCTACCATGGTTTCTACTTCTATAAATTATTTACCCCAAATAGAAAATGGTCTCTATGAAAGCTATTTTGTGTTAAAAACATAATCAAGATCTCTTTAGATCAAATTATAACTAATTGAGTTTGTTTGGGTCAACTTTATGTAGGGTTTAGGGTTTTAGATCTTTAATGGTAGGATATATCTAGACTCTAGCTTATACATGCCTTAGATTTGATTTAGGCATTTGCCTTTATACTTTCATATTTATAATCCCACAAGACCATTTGTTTTATCCTTTTATACTTATGTGGCATCTATGTGGCATTGGTATAGACCTTCCGTATCCTTTTTCATAAATGCCTTTGAGCACTAGCCATTGGTATTGAAAATAACTTTTTTTATTTCACACCATCAAGTTAAAATATTGGATTAATGTGAGTCATTTATTATAATTTAAGCCCTTACTTGTGATTGGTTCCTTTTTGTTCCAATCTCCATGGTTATGACACTTGTCATATTTTCATGCCTTCCCATGCTTTGTATCCTACATTAGTTATCTATTGAATGAACATTGGTCATATGGAAAAATCATGAGCCTTTAAAATGTCATGAGCATCTTCATGTTATTAGATCATCCTCTAGTGACAAAGCATGAACCATCAGATCATCTGTTCTACCTTGAATGTGTTTTCATCATGCATCAAGCTCATTGGCTCTCGGGGCTCCATTGAAATTTTTTTAGGGGCCTCACATCATTAGATCATCCTCCAATAATGATATGTGAACCATTGATCTACAGAGATACCCAAACTTTAAGTTAGCATGTTACTAAGGTGGTAATTTAGGCTTAAATTACTTAGGGTAAGGTTTATTTTATGTTTTTTAAACACAAAATAAACCTTAGGCTAAAAAATTCATACCTAAGTTTTATGAATTCATACAAAGGGGACCTAGATTAAATATTTTAAGCCAAATTTTGTGTTCTATTTAATAAACTTAATGTATAATTTGGGTTAAAATATTTATGTTGAGCCTTATAAATCATGCTCAAAATGGGTTCAAAATGATATAATGGTCTAATGTTAGATAGGGTTTTAATGTATTAACAAACACATGAAAACCTTTAGTTAGATGTATTTAGCCTAAGTTCTACATTTTCAAATACCTTTTAAAATGAGACTCAGCATAAGTCTTTAGCCTAAGGTTCATGACATTTAAACAACATGCAATGGGGAACTTAGGATATAAACTTAGACTAAATTCATTTTACATATAATTTGACCATAAGACCATTTCAATCTTTGTAGATTGAAGATTTCCAATGTTTGAGCATCTTTTGAGCACTTCCCTTAGCTTGTAAAGTAATTTCCAATCCCTGTAGCAAGTTTTTGGAGTGTATTTTTATCTTGAGCTTAATAATTCATTGGCTTAAATTTGATAGTCTCATAAACATCAAATACATCCTTGTGGGTGTCAAATGGTGGTCACGATTTTAAACTAGTGAATATTTTAATTGATGGCCTTAAAATTGATGGTCACGTGGATGTCAAATACATCCTCATGAGCATCAAATAATGGTCACATGATTATAAAATTTAAGCTCATCAAATTCTTGTGACCCAATGTGAGAATTCCACTTGGCACATCCAAAGAACTTCCCAAGATCTTAGACCTAATGCACTCTATCATATCAAGTTATATGATGAAGTGAGAGCCATAGGATCATGATCTAGGAGATTTATCATGATTAGTTGTTTATATAAAGTGGGCCCCTTTACTTTTAATCCTTGAATGAAAGGATGTCACTTGTCGATCATTTGGGTCTTCCATAATCCTTTGAATTTTCAACTGTGCCTCACTCTATTTGATCAGGTCTTCACGATGAAGTGAGAACCATTGATCATTATATGAGGGCTTGAATGTGACTAGTTTAATGAGTTATATATAATATTGTGTTGGAATTTTCTCATTTAATTTGATCAGAAGGCCATGAGGAAGTATGAATCATTAGATTATCTGAGATGCATGCTATTTAAGTCAAAGCTTAAGCTTTCCTCACTCTATTGGATCAAATACCATGATAAAGTGAGAATTGTTGGATCCTAAAAGATTCACAAAAGTTAAGTTAGGACCCATGGTGATGTAAAAGACTTTGTCTAAAGTCTTAAGGATAAGGTCCCACTTATATTAATAAATACGTTAGGGCCTTAAGATTAAAAACCTAGGCTAAGGCATAAACCAAAAGGGTTATGCTAACATAAAATTGGAATTGGGGATCTAGAGTTTAAGCTAAGGTTTTAAAACTAAGATCCCATTAGTATTAATAAATATAATGGGGCATTAGGGTTAAAACATTAGGCTAAGCTAGTAAATATTAAAAGGACACTGTAGAATAGATAATAGTTAGGCATACAAAGAATTTTAAAGGGGAAAACAATAAACAGGGCCCAACACTTTAGTCTAAGTTTTAGTCATGTCAAAAATATGACTAAGCTTAAAACATGAGTTCTATACTTAGGTCTATAATGGATTTTAAAATTTTCCCACCAGTCGGTTCCTACCAGTATTTAAATTTGAATTGAGGGTTTTGCCAAGGTTTTGAAACATGAATTTCCCAAGGACAAGCACCATGGAACCTATTACCAAAAATCCAAGAAGACCATTTATGAGAAATTTTAGACAAAATTAAAGCAAAAAACCACTAATTAAACTTGATTTTGATAAATTTAATGGTGTTCAAATTATACAAATGATCTTAACATGCCATATTTTCATGTTTAATTCTCACGGTTTCTCAAGGGTCCTAATTTTCAAAAAATAGGGGTATGTTGGTCCTAATAAATGGTGACTTATGGGGGAAACATAGAAATAAGTTATAACCTATATAATCTAATTTAAACAAATAATTATGTCATCCACTCCACTTGATCAATATCATCACCCAGATTAGGACATGGTTGAAATAAACCTTGCACTTGTAGACTTAGGGTCAAATATTAAGACATAGCCATACTATGTGTGTCATTTGATTCCATTTAATATTTGGCATGAAGTTCAAGAAATAACTTCTAGGTTTCTTATCCTTTATCATTAACACTTTCCTTGAAGCATGTTTAGATATTTATTAGGAACCATGATTTTAGCTTAGAGAAGGCTTGGGCATTACTCTATTACTAGCTAGGCATCCATAGCCCTGATAAAGATACCTTTGGCTCCACTAAATGCCTTTATCTACTTCTAACTAAGTATCCATATCCCTAGTGGAGATTACCAGAATCACCTATGCCTGAAAGATTTTGATTTTGCATTATATCCTTCTTTTTTGTATTTTCTCTAGATCTTTATGCTTTCAGTAAGGTTGGGAACCAGGGTAGCCAAGTTTTAGGATTTGGTAAAATGTTTTATCCTTTGAGAATCACCTATGGATACAACCATTACTCCAAGTAAGGATTTTGATTAAGTTCTAGTATGGATACATCATAATAGTTTGAATTCTCACCCTACACATGTAAGTCTTCTTAAAACCAATTTGAGGTCAAGACAATGGTCAGGTTCTCATGAAATAGTTGGCTTATTTTATTAGTCCTTACCATTTTCTCCATGTTAAAAAATTATTATTTACATTTCAATACCATGGTCATCATATACATGGGGTTCACACCTATATTTCTAAATTTTGGGCATTTTCAAGTAAACTTCATAACTTTGAGCTCAAGATTGTCCAAGAAGACATATTAGAATCAAGGAATAAGGCAACAATAAAGAAACACATAAAATAAAATAGGAAAGAAAAAGAAAAGGAAAGAAATTAAATATATACATGCTTATATACAAATAAGGGACAAGAAGGAAAGAACTAAAAGGAAACTAGCTAGCCTACCTACACTAAATATAACTATCTTATAGTTTAATCCATGAAGACCTCAGGAGGAGCCAAAGATAAGTAGTGCTCGAGATAATACCCATTAGTGGTCAATGTCAACTCAGCTCCTTATAGATATTTGATCTTGAAGGTGTTTTTTCCTAATATTTTTGAAATTTGGTATGGGCCAATCTATAAAGGTGTGAATTTTCCATGCTTGCCTTTAGGCTCCGATGCTTTGTCCCAAAAGAGAGCTAGGTCTCCTTGTCTGAAAACCTTGATCTTTAATATTTTTTCAAACCATATTTTCACTATGGTTTTATTCCTACTAAAATCAACAATGGCTTTTTCCCTTGCATCTTCCATCTAAACTATGTCCAACAATCTTGAGTTTGTAAGTTCATGGCTCTCTTCCATGTATTCCTACATAAATCTATACATGGGAAACTTGAGAGTGATAGGAAAGATAGGTTATTGTCATTAACCAATAAAAATGGTGAGGATATTAAGGATTTCTTTATTCTTATCCTATCATCCTAAAGTGTAAATTTAAGGAGCTTATGCCAAGTTCTAGGCTTATCTACAACAAACTTTTTGATTACCTTCATTAGGTTTTTGTTTGTAGACTCAAAGTATCCATTTCCTTGGGGATAATGGTTTGATGAAAAATTGAGAGTGATGCCATTATCATAAGCCCATTTATTCATCTCTATAGATATAAATTCATATCCATTGTCACACACTAGAGAGATTAGATTTTCAAACTTAGTACAAATATTTTTCTCCAAAAAGTTGATCACTTCTTCATTCCTACATTATTTGGTGGCTATATCTTTAGTCCACCTTGTATAATAGTCTAAGGTAGTTAGGACATACTTGTGACCTTAAAATGAATTGGGGTTGATTACCCCAAAATATTCTAACCCCCATTATGCAAAGGGTTTATCAACCATGACTAGTTGTAGAGGCATTGTTGCCTTTGGTTCCTTAGTGCTAAAGACTTGACATGAGTGGAATTTCCTCACATGTCTGTGAGCATCCTTAAAAATAGTTGGAAAATAATAGCTAGATTTGAGAATTTTATGAGCTATGGTTCTTCCATATGGATTGCAAATACCCATCTTTTCATAGAAGGTGCTCATGATTTGGGTGGCTTCTTCTTGTGAAACACATCTCAAATAAACCCCCTCAAAATTTATTCTATTTAAGATCCCATCATTGATTAGGTAATGGGTTGATTTAAACCTTAGGGCCCTCTTTTTCTCCCTAGATAATCCTACAATACAAGTACCATTAATTATAAAATGTATGATTGAATCATACCACTCACTAGCTTAAAAGTTCTATTGATCCACTTGCATAATACTTAGCCTAGGGTTAGCATTAGAAATCATCTAGATAAAACCTTGGCATCTTAATAATTTTGTTTTTTTCATCTCCAAGTCATAGTCCTACAAAAATGACATCCACTTACCTCTAATTCTCAAAACTCATTCTAAACTAACATAAGTTTAGTGGTAGGGTCAGGTAAGATAGCATGTACCTTATTTCTAAGGATATAATGCCTGAATTTCTTTATTTCCTTTACTAATGCATATTATTTCTTATCAATCAATGAATAATTTAAATTGACATTTTAAAAATTAGTGCTCATAAAATCTATTGGGTGATCACACCCATCAATATTCTGAGTTAACACTATAGCAATAGTGTGGTCAGATGCAAATGAATAGAGGTAGAAGTCCCTTGAGAAGTTAGGAATTATAAGGACTAGATCCTAGCTAATGGCCTCCTTAATGTCATTGAATGCATTTTTGATTTCTTCATTCCATGTGACTTTAGCATCCTTCTTAGCATTTCATTCAGTGGCTTGATAATGTCTATAGAGCTAGAAATAAACTTTCTTACAAAATTTATCTAACCAAAGAATGACTTTAGCTCTTTTTTGATATTTAAAGGTTCTATTTTAGATATGACCTCCAATATTTTAGGATTTATATAGATCCCATCTTTGGTTATAAAATTACCTAATAATTTTCCCTCTATAAGATAAAAGATACTCTTCTTAGGGTTTAAGGAGATTCCATACCTCCTACATCGCTCAAATACTTGTTGTAATGCATGAAGTGATCTTCCTTATTTTTACAAAAGACTATTAGATCATCTATATATATAATAATACACTTACCTATTAGGCCATGCAAGGAATGGTCCATAGCTCTTTGAAAAGTAACTCCTACATTGATCAAACCAAAGGGCATCCTCTTATAATCAAAAGTTCCCCACTTTATGGTGAAGGTTATTTTCATATTATCCTCTCCATCAAACAATACTTGGTTGTAACTTGAAAAGTCATCAAGAAAATACATCATAGCTAAAAATAAAACAACTTGTATAACTTGGTCAAGAGAAGGAAGAGGATAGTTACCCTTTTTTGATGTTTTTTTTAAGTTTTTAAAGTCTATACAAAGTCTAGTCTCACCATTATTCTTCTTGATTGGCACCAAGTTAGCCACCTATGTAGAATTTATGATGGGAAGACTATCCAAGCATCTAATAATATTTTGACGTCTTTAAAGATCATTGGTTCTAAGATAGGGTTTACATGCCTCTATTTTTTCTTTAATGGTTTAAAATTCTCATTTAAGAGGATGGTGTGAGTGATGACCCTAAGATCAAAGATCTTTAAGTCATCAATACTAGGCTATGACATCCTTGTATTAGTTAAGGAGCTCTTTGAATTTCTTGTTCTCAATGTTTATATAGTATTTTCCATAATTTACTAGCTAAGGTTGATCTTGAAGGCCAAGATCAAAAACATTATAATCTTTCCCACTTACCTTGGGAATCTTAGAAAATTTGGCTAGTTTATCTTAATCAAACTGTCTCTCTAAATTAATCATTCCCTTAGGGATCTTGTTGTCATTTATCTAAATGACTTTACCATCAAACTTGACTTTCTCTAAACTTGGCATGAGGTTGGATACAATAGATGCCAACTCATCAATATCTTGGTTTTCCTCTCTTGTTATGGAAGTAATGTGAAAATCATCAAAGGACTCAATCAAATTCAAAACCTTGAACTTATATCTCTTAAGATATGAGATCGTGCATTGGTATTTACTTCTTACCTAGTTGACCACTAGTTATAAATCCCCATAAACTAGTAGTTCTTTGACCTTATTATTTAAAGTGAATTGTAGACCTAACATAAGGGCTTCATATTCATCAATATTCTTAGTTTAAGGGAATTATATCCTATAATAATCATGGTACTTTCTATTGTTAGGATCAATTAAGACAACATGAACACCTGATCTAGAATTACACCTAGCACCATCAAAATGCAATTTCCATAATCTAAGAAAAACATGAGTAGCCTTAGGATCACATACTTTATCAGTATCTAAGGTGAAAATCCCCAAGTATGAGTCAATTATGTTAAGCCTCTCATTTACAACATTATATTCTGTTATCATGTGTTTCATCCTTGGCTCTCTCTCAACCCTGATTTGATTAGGAACTCCCTTCCAAGGTAGCCAAAGATGTGAACAATCTACAGAAATGTAATCATTTAAATCCTTGGTCCATACCTTGCTTAATAATATTCCATAAATGTTTGGTATATCAATAACTTAAATATAAATTAATTGTTTCACCCTAGGCTCAGAAGCTAACTACATGTGAACATTTAAAATTTCCCCAATAAATTTAACTTTAGATTTATCTAATTAGGTAACCACCCTATTAGACTCAATAAGACTCAGGCTAAGTTGTTTGAATATACCTATTAGCATGCTGTTAGTAGATGCATCTGAGTCTAATAATCAATTATGTAAGTTCTTACGAAACATCCTAATAGTGAGTAAGAAAGGAAGGGATTCAACTTTATCTTTGTGTACAATCACATTAACATGATCAACCTTGGGTGGATTGTTGGAATTTTTTGACAAATATTCTAGTAGGAGGTCCCTTTTCTCTATAATCTATGTTAGTTTATGAAAAGTGATATTAGCATTTATCTTCTTCATATCCTCAACTATGTTACATCTAGTTTAATTATAAAAACTAGGAAATTCAATGTTGGGTTTAGAAGTACTCCCTTTCGATGGCTTTGGATTGTTACTTGAAGAAGTGTTTAGAGGAGTTCCAAAATTATTTAAAGGTGTTGAGTTAGTTAAGGGCTACCTCTTTTCTCTATTACTCAAGGTATAGGTCTTATTCAAGAACTATTGAAAGGCTTAGATCTCCTTAAGGATCTCATTAGGTTCATTCTCCTCTTGAAAGGGAAATCAAAAGTCTCCACCATGAAGGCTTAATCAGATGGCTTGTATTTAGAGGTACTTGAACCATTATCTTTGTTAAGGACTAATTCTAATATATCTAGTTCTTCCTAAAAAGCCTCAAAAGCCTTACAGAATTCAATACAATCAATCTCTCCATGCTTGGTTATGCAAAACACTCTATAATAATTAGGTAATGCAATATCAATGAGGTTAATGTCCACAGTCTTCTTTTTAGAAGATGGATCATTATTTATATTGTTATGAAAACTATCATTTTGAAATCTATTATTTGGCTTATTTTAGCTTTGAAATGAGAAGTTCCTATCTAAACTTTTAGTAGTATTTCCAACTAAAGAAAATTAGTACTAAACTTTTGGACCATTTTAAAGATAGACTCATTCTAATTTTTAGGATTTTCAAAATTATGTACCTGGTTATTATTAACACCAATATTTGTTACCAAATCCCTTTGATCATTTTTATTGAAGCTAATAGTAGGATGATTTAAGAATCCTAAGTTCTAATTGTGAGCAACATGACTCAATGGAAATTGGTTTAAGTTTGGTGGTTGGTTTAATGTAGGGATATTTTGGTTATTTTTGGGTAATAGGTTCATCATATGCATATGTGGGTTAATTTTTGGAATAGATTATTCCATTTGTCCTTAGGGATGCATTAGGTCATTGATGGTTACTTCCTTATAATAAGCCCTAGCTAATGAAGTTATCGACAACATGAATCTCTTCAAAAATATAGATGTCATGAGATCTACTACATCCTTATAGATTTCTAAAGCTAAGACACCTCAGGCTTATAGGGTTCTATGGTCCTACTATACATTTTATAAAATATAGCATTAAAGGATATAATAGGCTCACTTACATCCCTTTTATTGGTGGTAAACTGATGGTAAATAACACAAGGATGATCAATCTTACTAAATTGATCTATAAAAACATCAATGAAACCATCCTAATTAGTGATGCAATTATTAGGCAAGTTTAAGAAACATTCATAAGTAAAATCCTTAAAGTTGAAGGGGAATAATCTACAATTCATGTCTTTATGCATAACATTTAGCAACCTTATAGCATCTTTAAAAGACTTAATGTGCTCTTTAGTAGTTGTAATACTAGTTGGACTAAATGTAGGCAAATAATTCTCAAGGTTATGTGGGAGATCATGTACCACACCTAGCACATTAATTAAATATTCTCCCAACTAAGCCATACCTAGACAAAATTTGAAGTCATAAGTACCTTGAAGAGGTAAAGTTGGAAGAGATTTGGATCTTTATCACACCTAGCCTTTCTATGAGCTTTAAGCTCAAGAAAAGGTTCCCTTGTCTCTAAGTGTGATTTTGTTTTAATATTGGGAAATTATAGCTTAAAATTTGAAGATCCTACCTAAGATATGAGGTATCAAGTTAACTTTTATAAAGAATAAGAGTCAAACATGCACATTGAGCTTATTTTGTAAAGATTGTATGAAAAACAATGAATGATGTTCATCTTTGATTAAATTATCTCAAACATGTGTTCAATTACATGAATGTGATCTATCTTTATAATTATAATCATAAAGGAACTTAGATCAATGAAAGATACCAACCTTTGATCAAAACAAGCTGTCATAACCTCAGATACTATGGATATTCAAAGCTTAAGCTAAATTTACAAAAAATAAGCATCAAATCTCAAAGAAATTCAATCTTTGTGTAAGGAAGTACAAATATGTGTCACAAATACTAAATATCATTTATATTTATACTTCTTATAAAATAATTTACTCAAAAACACAAAGATACACTAATCTTAGATAGACTAAGATCAAAAAATATTCAAAGAATTCATAAAGATCTCTGCCCTCTTTCTAGCACCAATGAAAAATACCTTGTTGATGCCTCTTAGTATACCATAAGGTTTCTTATTGTTCAACTAAATCTTTTCATTTTAAAACTTTAATAATTCAAAGCATGAGTAGTAGGTTGTGGCATCTTGATATCACCTATGGTGAAATAGTGGTAGAGATATGTATTGGTGTTCCACAAATTTATAATGAGTGATGGTTAGGAGCCATCCTAATCTATTATTTGTGAATTATAAAAAAATATATATTAATTATTAAATAATTATGGTCTATATTTAAATTAAAAATGAATATAAGTGGATATTTATAGTGAAACTTAAACTAAAGTGGTCTGGTGTAAAAAAAGAGCAAAGAGAAGGGCAAGGAAGAAAAAAATGAGTGATTACCAATTTTAGTTTCAAATATCATGACAAAGCATTGATTTAAACTGAGTATGCATTCAAATAATATATAATGCAACATATCCTAAGCTCAAATTCCATTATATACTAGGTAAACTTCAAAGGATAATGTAAAGAGTCACAAGTAAGAATCGGGTTTACTTTAATGATTTACTACAATAATCAAATAACATGTGTACATATAAATACAAAGTAAAATTAAATGAATCAAAACCTAAGATATTCCAACTAATATAGCACATGCATAAATTAGAAACCTTGTGATTAGAAAATGTAACCCAAAATTAAAAGAAACTATTCAAATTCAAGACATAAAAATAGCAATTAAGAGAAAATATATTTTAGAAATTGACATATCAAATGTGGAAAATATTTTTATAACTCCTTGATTATATTAATTGCTTCAAGTGTATAAAATTTTCTCAAAAAAATCTCTCTTTTATAAGATGGTGATACATGTCATTTATAGAAAGACAAGGCAGTGCATCAATTAGTTACAATATACAAGTGTACAAAAGATAAGGAAAAATGTCCTTAAACGTCCTAAAATACACTTGTTCTTCATAATTAGATTGACCTATGGGAAATATGCTAACATACTAGCATATGCCTTAAAAAATAATATTCCTATCTTAGATATTAGAAATGCCCTTAACAAAAAGAATATTAGCTACTAGGTGGGCCCATTACTGAAGGGTCTCCTTGTTGATTTTGTAGAAGTTACATTTCCTTCTAGTACTAGTCCTTGATGAGATCCATGTCCATAGCTAGCTTCATTAGGAAAACCTCTTCTTGATCAGCCAAGACATCCAAGTCTTGTTCATCCCTAGCCATGGCTTCCTTTATGCTCTTTTCCTATGTAATTTTATCTTCTACTATGAAAATCATGTTCCAAATTCTCTTGTTATCCCTACCAAATTGGCCCTAGCTCTTGCTCCTAATTGACTATATGACTAAAGTAACCCTATGTTTGAATTTAGCATCATCAATGATTTTAATTATAGTGGTTTTAGTAAGATTTAACAACATTGTTCTTAGGAGCTACTCAATTCTAATGATCCACCATTTATTATTTGCCAAAACCCTGTTCAAATTCTTTATCTAACTACTCAGACTTAGAACTTATTTACTATTATTCCCAATATGTTATTCAAATGTGCTAAGATGATTGTCCTAAACTTAGGAGTATTATTCCTAATCACAATGTCAATGAGATCTCTAACTTGGGTCTCTACCTTTTGCCACTCAGTTATTAACTCCTTGGTTGTTTCACCCTACTAGTTTATGGCATCCTAGCTTAGCTTTATTGAATTCAAAGAATTAAACATATCAAATAATGAGGCCTCAAATATATCCATCATGGTGTTAAGGACTAAAAAAATGGCTTGGGTTTCTAGGTTTTACTTCTCTCTTTCTATGTTTTGAATCCTTTATTTCATACCTTGGACTCCAACTTTTGCTTGAGTTGAATGAGATTTAATTAGGATCTCAACATCTTATTCATGTATAGTGGCCTCACCAAGTTGTTGACCTCCCACCAGGGTTAAGCCTATAAAGGGGTCTACCTTTTAGAAGGTGAATTCCTAAATCCTACCATGGCTATCTTGGTGGTGACCTTTCCAATATAGACATCTCTAGATTAAATTTCACAATGGTAGATGAGCTTGTGAATTTTAGAGGTTTTGGGACCTCTACAATTGTGTTCCCTGATGCTCCTAAAGCATCTATTTTCTTTTTCTCTAGTCTTAGAGTGACCACAATCCTCCTTTATTCTTACCCCTTTGCCATATCCCTAATACATGGATTTATGTCATTATGTACTTCAAAATTAAAAACCTCTATGAGTGCCCATTAGTGAGAGAGAGAAGGAATATTTTACAATTTCCCATAAATAAACTAGTCAGGGATGACTAGTCCATGAATGGGGAATTCATCACTAAATAGATTGATTTCACTAGTGGGGTGAGTAAAGGTCAATCTTGGTTTTTTCTTTGGTCCAATAAGAACCAATGCTAGCCCTACCTTCCTCTTCTCTTGGGATGACATAGGGACTATGTCAAGAGCAATATATTTTCCTTTGTCTCCTCTAGCCTCCCTTGCTTGGATTTGAGTCCCTTCAATCACTTCATCTTCCCTATCTATGGCATATGCATTTAAAAGTTCCTTGATGGCACCCTCAATCATCTCTTCTAGATCCAAGGCAATATATCTATGTGTTTAATAGGGGAAGGTGGCCTTTTGGGTAGTTTTAAAGATAAGGGCCCCGCTCTTGGTTTCTCTTCCAATTTCACTTCTCCCAATTTATTTTTACCATAGCCTTGGTGACCTTGTTCTTACACCATCTACCTTTAAGGTTGTGGATAATTTTCTTGGGGATATTCTTGGGCTATTCCAAATGGTCAAGGAATCAATTTATACTAGAGAGGATGCTTCTGCTATGCCTCTCCAAATGGCTTATCATCCTTTGTCAATCTATGTTCAAGCTTGATGTTATGGCCCTTGATCTTGGCCAACACCTCTTCATAATTATTAGCCTTAATGTAAATGGTGTCATTAACACCAAGTTAATGTATGTATTCAAGCTTGGGAAACTTCTTCTGCTTCAAATTATTAATCATTATATTCTTAGGATCCCAAATTGAGTTCATCAAGCTGAAACCCAAATGAGAACCTGTGCTTGGACATGGTATCAACCAATTTACAATCATATAGTATAATCCTCCAAATAATTAAAGGGAATGGGTGGAGAAGACCCTTCATCTTTTATTTGAAAATTACATCAATGTCATGGGTGAACTGAGAGGCAATTTCTTGCTCAGCCAGCTTGCTAAGAACATACACTAGCAATCTATAGGGCTATGACACAATCCCCTCAATATTGATAACTATACAATCATGATAGTACTAGATGTCACCCATAATTTATACATACTTTTTTATTAGTGGATGGACCTTTGGTATGGTAACATCTATGATGGCATCCCCTATGGTTGGGTGGACACAATCATAAATAAAATGCATATGGTTCATGTACTTAAAGATGTGCAATTTGGAGTAATGGTAGTTTTTACCTCAAGAGACCAATTTATAATCATTTGGAAGTTGATAAAGGCAAGTAGGGCATTCAATAGGTATGACATCATATAAAATTGCTTATATGTCTTCCTTTTTATGGTAGTGAATTACTTGGCCAAGAAGACTCTAATCAAATCTCCAATTAGATGGATGATTTTTTCTTTCAGCATAAAATACATATAGGGAACCTAGATTTTGGTTATATAGGTGGTTGAAGGGGCTCCAAAGGCTCAGTTTAATATGTTCATTATTACTCTAATGCCTTACTTAAACTATAATATTGATATCTTAACCTCAAATTCCTTGAAGATATGGGGTCTTTGGTGCAACCAGGGTCTAAGGACGGTGTCTAGGTCATGTTTGTTAGTCCATTATTTAATTTTGGACAAGTCTATGTGGGGGAGAGGGAACTTATAATATTTTTAAAAGGCCATAGGTGAAATATAAGCTATCTTATTATAATTTCCCTCATGGATGATCCATTCATTATCAATTCTATAATCAATAAATATAGGGGCAAGGCCATCTATACAATGAAATACCTCAAGTTTGGTGGCAACATGATGAAGGTGGAACATCTGGACTATGACCAGGTCATAGTACCTCTGCTCACCATGGTAATTCTCTATTCTTCCTTGGAAATAAGTGGTATTTCCTCTATGGTGAAGAAGAGTTTAGACCAATTCCTAATGCCTATAGAATTTAGGGTTGCAACATCTAATTCGATGTCTTTAAAGATCCTTCCTTCATTATCTATGGACAAGTAGAGTTTTGTCTCATCTTTCAGTTGTTGACTATGATCTACCATGGTTTCTACTTCTTTAAATTATTTACCCTAGATATCAGATGG
Organism: Torreya grandis; assembly: GCA_037957365.1. NCBI lineage: Eukaryota > Viridiplantae > Streptophyta > Pinopsida > Cupressales > Taxaceae > Torreya > Torreya grandis. The sequence goes on along the minus strand of JARHVA010004283.1, from coordinate 105,002 downwards.
TCTCTATGAAAGCTCTTTTGCACTCAAAAAAAAATCAAGCTCTCTTTGGATCAAATTGTAACCAATTGGGTTTGTTTGGGTTTCTTTTATGTAAGATTTAGGGTCTTAGATCTTTAATGTTAAGATATATCTAGACTATGGATTATACATGCTGTAGATTTGATTTGGACCTTTGCCTTTATAACTTGACATTTTTGAGTCCACAAGATCTTTCATTTTGTCCTTTTCTACTTACATGACATCTATGTGGCAATGGTATAGAACTTTCATGACATTTTTCATAAATGCCTTTGAGAAATAGCCATTGGTATTTAAAATATCTTCTTTTATTTCACACCATTAGATTAAAATCCTAGATTAGTGTGAGCCATTGATTGTAATCTGGGCCCTTGCTTATGATTAGGTCCTTTTTGTTCTAAGCCTTGTGGTTGTGACACTTGGCATATTTTTGTGCCTTCCCATACTTTGTATCCTAAATAAATTATTTTTTGAATGATCATTGGCCACATGGAAATCTCTTGGGCCTTTGAAAATTTATGAGTTCCTTCAAACCATTCAATCATCCTCCACCAACAAAGCATGAACCATTAAATCATCTTTTATATTTTGCCTCAAATGTGCTTTCACCATGCATTGAGATCTCAAGCTCTCAGAGCTCCATAAAAAATTCTTCAAGGGCCTCAAATCATTGGATCATCCTCTAGAGATGAAGCATGAACCATTGATCTATAAAATTGCTCAAACTTTAAGTTAACATGTTACTAAGATGGGAATTTAGGCCTAAATTCCTTAGGCTAAAGTTTATTTCATGTTTTATAAACACAAAATAAACCTTAAGCTAATAAATTCATACCTAAGTTTTCTAAATTCATACGAAGGGGACCAATGTTAATTTTTTTAGGCCAAAGTTTGCATTGTGTCTAATAAACACAATGTATATTTTGGGATAAAACATTTATATTGAGCCTTATAAATCATGCTCAAAATGGTTTCAAAATGATATAATGGTCTAACATTAGATAGGTTTTTAATTTATTAACCAACACACAAAAGCCTTTGCTTATATGTATTTAGCCTAAGATCTACATTTTCAAAGACCTTTTAAAATGAGACTTAGCATAAGTATTTAGCCTAAGGTTCATAGCATTTAAACAACATGCAATGAGGACCTTAAGATATAAATTTAGACTAAATTAATTTTGCATATACTTAGACCATAAGACCATTTCAATCTTTATAAAGTATAGATTTATAATGTTTGAGCATCTTTCAAGCACTTCCCTTAGCTTGTAAAGTAATTTTTGAGCCTTTCGACAAGATTTTGGAGTGTATTTTTATGTTTAGTAGAATAATTCATTATCTTAAATTTGATGGTCTCATAGACATCAAATACATCATTGTGGGTGTCAAATGATGGTCACACAAATGTCAATTTAAAGCTAGTGAATCTTTTAATTTGATGGGATTAAATTTGATGGTTATACAAATGTCAAATACGTCCTCATAGGCATCAAATGATGGTCACACGATCATAATTTTAAGGTCATAAATTATTGTGACCTAATGTGATATTTACACTTGGCACCTCTATGGGGTTTCTTAGGATCTTGGACCTAATGCAGTCCATCAATCAAGATCTGTGACAAAGTGAGAGTCGTAGGATCATGATCTAGGAGCTTGTTCATGATTGTTTGTTTCTATCAGGTGGGCCCCTTTAATTTTAATCTTTGAATGTAAGGATGTCATGTGTCAATCATTTAGGTCTTCCATAATCCTTTGACTTTTCAACTGTGCCTCACTCCATTCGATTAGATCTTTGTGATGAAGTGAGAACCATTGATCATCATCCAAGGGCTTGAATATGACTGGTCCAAGGGGTTACGTGTGGGATTTTATCATAATTTCCTCATGTTATCTAATCAAAAGGTTATGAGGAAGTGTGAATCATTAGATCATCCAAGATGCATGCTGTTTAAGTTGAAGCTCAAGCTTTCCTCACTCTATTGGATCAGATACCATGATAAAGCTAGGGTTCTTTGATCCTACAAGATGCATGGAAGTTTATTTAAGACCCATGGTGATGTAAAAGGCTTATGATAAGGTGTTAAGGCTATGGTCTCATTTGTATTAATCAATATGTTAGGGCCTTAAGATTAAAACCTTAGGCTAAGGCATAAACTGAAAGGGTTATTCTAATATAAAATTGGACTTGGGGACCTAAAGTTTAAGCTAAGGTGTTAAAATTAAGGTCTTGTTAGTATTAATAAATATAATGGGGCCTTAGGGTTAAATGTTAGGCTAAGCTAAGAAATATTAAAAGGACCCTATAGAATGGATATTAGTTAGGCATACAAGGAACTTTAAAAGGGAAAATAATAAAGGGGTCCCAACATTTTAGGCTAGGTTTTAGTCATGTCAAAAATGTGATTAAACTTAAAACATGAGTTCTATACTTAGGTCTAGAATGAATTTTAAAATTTTCTTGCTAGTATTCAAATTTAAACTGAGGGTTTTATTAGTCTTTTGAAACATGAATTTCCTAGGGACAAACACGATGGAACCTACAACTAAAAATCCATGAAGACCATTTATGATCAATTTTAAACAAAATTAAATAAAACACCACTGAGTAAACTTGTTTTTGATAAAGTGGATGATCTTCAAATTCTAAAAATGATCTTATCATGCAATATTTTCATGTTCAATTCTTAAGGTTTCTCAAGGGTCCCAATTTTAAAAAAATGGGGGTATGTTGGTCCCAACATAACCTAGTGGTGAATTTTTAAATGCATTCTTCGAATATAATTTAGATGAATATGATTATGAGGATAATTTTAGAGATATGAATAATCAATCATTTGTAGTCTTCACAAGAGCTCATAGTTAGAAAAAAAACAAAATGATGGACAATAATAATCTATCAAAGTCATTATTGCATAATAAACACTACTTCATATTCATATGAAATGGAAAAAAGTAATGGCTAAAGTAAGTGAGTTCTCTTTGACTACTATTATTGATTATTCAACAAGTACTCCTATCAATAGTAATGTTAATTTATCTCATCCTATATAATACTCTTCCTTTGTTAGTATAACCACTTTTGATATAATTAAACATGTTAATAGACATAAAATTTATATGTTACAAGATGAATAGTTGAGAGCATATCCAGATCAACTAGATAGGCTAGTAGAATTTATCAAAGGCAAAAATCCCACTCAAAGGATAATTTCAAAGGAATATTAGCTGCCGTACCTTCTTCCATTCCATTAAAATCCATGGTCATAGTAACTTACAAGTATAATAAGCTTAATACTATTTATAATTCCTTATTCCTTAAGGGATATAAAGTAATTAATTGTATAATTGACACAAGAGCCTCAGATAACATAATCCCTATCAAATTTGCTTATGCCCTTGGATTAACTTGTACAAAAAAAATTGGTCATTATTATTCAATGGAATAAAAGTAAGTTCCATTTATTATCCAAATCAAAGATGTCCAAGTTTCCTTAACTTCTTTCTCTCATATAAGAGGATTAAGATTAACATTCTAGTAGTTGATATCCTAGTTGCCTATGGTATTCTCTTAGGGAGAAACTTTTTAAAAGAGTTTGGTGGTGAAATTCAGTTAGACTTGTCACTTGTAATGATCCCATATAAAGAAGTGAACAAATGCCTTGAACCATAATTTAGAAAAACTACATAGTAAAAAAAGTATGTGATTCCAAGGGACATATCCTAAATAAATATGTAGGTATAATAAATTATTTATTAATCTAAAAAAAAGATATGGATATGCTAGAAATCATGGAAATTAATCTCAATGAAGTATGGATGTTATAATTTGATGGTAGTTGATCTCCAATAAGATCTAGCGTAGGATTTTTTCTAATAACTCTAACCAAGTATTTTTTTCCTTTCTCTTACAAGTTGTAGTTTGAGCATACTAACAATAACACTAAATATGAATCACCCTTATTTGAGTTATAGGTTGTAGAAGAGATGGGAATTAAAAATCTGAAATTGTTGGGTGACATATAACTTGTTATAAAGTAGATCAAAGGCTAGTATCAAGTAAATAATGAACATTTGAAACACTATAGAAACAAATTCTAGGATAGTATATAAAACTTTAATGCATTCTATATTCATGATATTCCAAGATAAAATAATTCCAAAGTATACAACCTTACAGGGTTGGTTTCATTATTAATTCCACATTCAAAAGTTGGTATGAATAAATACACAATTAAACCGGTATATCAATATAGTTTATCAACATAGTGTACCAAATAATTTAGTGAAATAACAAGTATTTAATGATGATCAAAAAATAGTTTCATTTCTTGAAAGATATAATGTGTTTATAAATTTATATTTTGAAGGCAGTGATTTATTTTATAGAGAATATTCATTATAAACTCATAAATCTAACATTGTATAAGAACAAGGAAAATAATAAATGGTCAAACTAAAAGGGCATAATATTCCTAAAGGCTTATTCTCGTTAGAATAAATTTTAGACAAACATGATAGGTTCATTTAAAATAAGATATATAAATATTTCCTCATTTTAGCAGACTATTAAAAAGTAAACATTAGTTCTAAAAAATAACCCAATTTAGTTAACATTTGGAGATGTTGTTCATTAGAATCAAAGAGAAAATTGGTCAGCTTCCTTCAAGAATATATAGATATTATTGCATATTCATATGAATATATGAAGTCTTTTTGTAGAAAATAAATAAAACATAGTTTCTCTAAAATATGATGTTAATCCATTTAAATAGAAACATAGATAATATAATCTAAAGATTATAGGTATAATTTTTGTATAAATTCATAAAATGTTGAATGCATGGATTATTTTTCCTATTCATCAATCAACCTAGATTGATAATTGAGTACTAGTTCATAAAAATAATGGAGAAATCATAATATATGTTGATTTTAGAAATATGAATTAGGCCTCTCTCAAAGACATTTATCCATTACCCATTATGGACCAATTCCTTCAAGCAGTTACATGTTTATAAATTCTATCAATGTTGGATGGTTTCACAAGTTATAATCATATTGAGGTTGATAAAGAATATCAACATAAAATAAATTTTATAACCCCATGGGGCACTTTTACATATCAATAACTGACATTTGGATTGATTAATTTAGGGTATAAATTTCATAGATCCATAGATATCACATTCAAATATATGAAGAAAAAAATAATTGTGGTATACTTAGATGATCTAGTAGTGTTTTCAAAAAATAAAAAAGGCCATTATAAACACCTTGATAATGTATTATAAAAAGGTAAACTACATGGTATTTCTCTCAACCCTAAAAAGTCCATTTTTTGAGTGACTTAAGGGAAGATTCTTGGGATTATTGTTTCGAAATAATTGATCAAGATTTATCCAAATTTTTTTGAAGCAATCCAAAAATTGTCTCTACCCACTAATAAACTAGGTGTACATTCATTATTTGGAAAAGTGAATTTCTTAAGGAGATTTGTTCATAATTTTACAAATTTCACTAGGTATATTGCTGAGATGATGAAAGGAACACCATTTTTAAAATGGAATAATGATGAAAAAGTGGCATTAAATAAAACAAAAGTTTCTATTGCTCGTGCACCAGCTTTGGTTTATCCACATTTCAGAAAATAATTCATCAATTATTGTTATACCTTAAAACATACTCTCTTAGACCTATTGATCCAAATAAATGATAGAGTTATTTAATCTCCCATTATTTTCATGAGTTTTATTATTAAGTACTATCATCTATAATATTCCTTAGAAGAGAAACATGAATATGCAATTGTGAAATTTTTTATGTATTTTAGATATTATATTTTACATTGGCATTCCATTGTGATGGTACCAAGTATAATACTAAAGTCTATTTTTACTCAAAAAGATACAAGATCTAATATAGGTAATTGGATAACCAAGTTCAGGAATATGACCTTGAAATCAATTCTAAAAACTAGTTAAAGGAAAAGGATTGTGTTAGCTCATAGTAGAACAAACAGATTCTTAGCTAATTTCTTTAATAGATTATAATGATCAAAATAAAGAAGGTATTCCTCTTGTATTTTTTGTACATTATACTAATGAGTGGTTTAAATATATTTATTTATTTATGACCATATGGAGAATGTCCATCTCATCTAGATACTAAACAATGTAGAACACTCAAGTTGAAGGCCATAAAATATGTAATCCAGGATGGTACATTGTTCAAAAAGAGTAGTGTTGGTTTTGTTATTGAGGTGTTTTGAAAGTGAACAACAAAATAATCTATTATAATAATTTCACGATAAATATTTTGGAAGAAACTTTTATACTCTAGTGATAGCTTAAAAGATATTAAGAGCTCACTACTATTGGCATACACTATTTAAAGACTCGTATGAGTGGGTAAGGAAATATGAATGCTGTAAATAATTTGTTGGATGAACAAAATTTACAAAATTTACTTTTAACCTAATAGTGATAGAATAAAATTTCAAATAATGGGGATTAGATTTCTTAGAAACCATAAATCCTCACTCGAGTGTGCAATACACACATGTTATTAATACTATAGATTATTTCACCAAATGGGTAGAATCCATATTATTCAAACAAAAAACTTCAAAAATAATTTGTAATTTCATCAAGGAGAATATCTTTGTGATATATGGTGTTCTACACAATATCATAATAAACATGCCTCAATTTTTTCTTCATCACAATTGATTAGATTCTACTATGGATACAACATCTCATTATCTCACTCTTTAGACTATTACCCACTAGAAATATTCAAGTTGAGTCAAGTAATAATAAATTAGTCACCTTAATTCATAAGTTAGTTGATGAAAATTAGATGAATTAGTACAATACATTGTATGATGCTCTATGGGTAGATCATATGACACATAAGAAAGACATAGGTAGGTCTCCATTCTAGTTGCTTTATGGTATTGATGTGATAATGCCAATAAAATTTGAATTGAATTTAATTTAGATGGATATTTCTATTGATAATTAAAACTTATAAATTCCCTTGGACAAAAGAGTTCTCTATTTTAATAAGCTTGAAGAAGATAAATACTGATTTATTTATAAAATTATTAAGAATCAAGTTGAAGTTGAAGTATTATTCAATGAAAAAGTAAAGAGAAGGGATTTTAAAGTGCGAGATATTTTTATTATGTGGTATACGCATAGATAGCCAAAGGTAATTCATGGAAATTTTAATCATTATGGATGGGCCACTAAAAAATCAGGCACTTTTATGGAGACAACACTTTTTACTTAGCTTATCGTGATGGCATAATCTACCATTTCCATAGAATGGCTAATATTTAAAGCATAACTTCAATCAAAAAATAATCTATCCAGTAAATGTAAGTATGTATATAAAAATTTTGGTTATGTTTATGCTTTTATTCTTTTTAGCTTAGTTTGTGTTGTATTATTTTGTTTCATGTCTTTCTCCTTTTAGTGGGTTATTTTGCCTATACAATCTCTTATTTTATCCTAAGTCTATCTCTTTTTTCAAAATTCAAATAGTTATATAACCCAATGGATAATACACATGTATGTGATACTAGAGTATGTAATCCCTATCTCATCCCTTATAGTTCAAAGTCCTAATTAGAGCTAGTTATTGTACCAATTTTTTTTAAATGGTTAAAAAGTCAAAATGAGCCAAAAACTAGTCAAAGTTTTTTTTATTTGTCCAAATTAAATAAATTCAATACAAATAAACATGATTTTTTTATTAAGTCCTTTTCTTTGTTAAAATTCCATCAAATACTAAATATAAGGCAATTTTTTGTCGCTTGTCTAGTAGGCCACTAGAATTCAATGTCTTCTCAAACATACATCAAAACCTGACATGTGTTAAAACAAATAGAAAAATATTCCTTCTTGTCAAATAGATCTTCAAAACCCAATGTGTGTCCAGACATACTTTGGATCCTGATACCTACACAAACACACTCTTCAGTTTCTGCTCTTTATTTATGTAAGCCCCAAAACTTGACATGATGTCAAAAAAGCCTACAAATTTTGATGTTGGTTAATAAACCCAAGAATGTCCACCATTACTCCACTTGTTGTCTTCACATACATAAATATTTCACATCCTAACTTAAATTCATTCATTCCTTCCAATTTTTTCATCATCTTCTCCTCTCTCCTTACATCCTCGATCCCTCCTCACTCTCATTTGTAAATCTTACATTCCCATGAACATTGACATTATATGTTTCTTTGATTGGGTTTATTTTCAATAGAAAGGATCTAGGGTTTGAATTTGTTGACTTTTAGTACATATTCACATAATTACAATAGTGTTTATTCAAATTTATTGAGCTTATCCTTTAGATCTTCTTCAAAATGCATTGTAGAATTTAGTTTTCCATTCTTCATCTTATCATGGTTTGCCATTGGTTTATAGAAAATCAATATCCTAATCCTTTATTAGACACATTGGTATACTCAAATATTGGTTTTTGAATTCATTGGATCTCAAGAATTTTTCAAACCTTAGTTAGATTATGCCCTTTCTTAGAGAACTATTAGACTCTAACTTATTTCTCAATACCTTTTCCAAGTCTAACCCTACTCATGACATAGGTAGAATCCATAGTTTGTTCAAACACACTTTAAATTATACTATTTGATCATAAAATTCTTATATTTTTATTCTATATCAAATAAATCCATGTATTCTAACTTATAAATACACACCTCAAAAAACATAGTTTATTTAAACATACTTCAGATTCTACCCTTTATCTAGGCATACTTTGGAATCCACTCTTTGCTTAACTAAGGTCATATTTCCATATATTTTCATAAGATCAACTTAAGTTATAGTTTTTACCATAGGTAGGTGATCTTCATCAAATGTTAAAATTTCAGACCTAATCAAATAGACTCCTAATAAATTCACCCCAAAGAAGAATCCTTACCAAAAGGGTCTTTAATTAGAAGAAGATGCAGACATGAAGTATCAATTTCAAGGGATTTTTCCACATTCATATCAACATTCAAACATTGAGGAAATAATGGATATTGATCTAGGTCATAAAAAATAGTATGATTATGGAATAATTAGTGGGGTATATAAGATACACTATGATCAAATCATCTAAAATAGCGGATTAGTTCAAATAACTACTTTCCCAATTTTAGTATAGTGCCTAGAATTAGTCCTAGCAATGGATAAGTAGTATAATGTAGAAAAGAGAAGAAAATAATTCAAAAAGAGAATATATCTTGTGTTTAGGCCCAAGTTATATTGATCACTTACTTCAATTAATTAATAGTCAATCATTTATTAATTTCACCCCAACATCCACTCAACAATTTTGGGATTCAAATACTTGTTCCTACTCCAAGTGGGTTAGCAAAAAATCATTTAAAAAATGGAGACATATAACAACAAGAATTCCTAATAATATTTATAGGTTTGAATTCATGAATGATGTCAATGATATGATCACACTCTTACATAGAGTATTATGGAGCCTAGTTGTATTAAATTTTCAAACATGGATGTATAAACACATATGGATCATTCATTAAAATAAGCAATACATAAATTGGGGACAATTGATTAGTGATTTTATTCACAATAAGATAATAAAGGTCAATACCACTTCTAAACTAAATATGACCTATTATTTCATCTACTTTTTTGCCATGAGAATATTCTATAGTGGATTGAATATAGTAGGTGACATGAAAATTATAAAAATATATGATTTCTATCCTCAACTCATTGAAATAAAGTGCACACCATTTTCATAGAGAAAATAATGTTTTTTTACAATATGCGATTCAAATGTTTGAACCAAAATGATAAAAGTTTAGGATATAAATTAAATATTCTATAGATATTTCAAAATGGGGATCTTGGTTAATATAGTTCCCAACTTTTACTTATATAAGAATTTGTGGTTGTGAGATTGCTCCATACATGCTCCCAAGGTATGTAAATGATAAATGGGAATTAATGAAACTAGTAAGGAAGTTGACTAAGACACATGAGCTCTTACCTAGAAATAAAAAGTCTAAAATTAAGTTTCCCATTTCTATTGTTTGGTACACTTATGCCTCTTTGGCTAAAGAAAAAATTATTAATGAAGAAATGAATTGAGTCACTATTTGATCATTCAAAATTAGAATTTATTTTAATGCTAGAGGTTTAATTTAAAATATTCTTGGTTATTCATATGAACATGTACATCGCTTAGAATAATTTTGGATGGATTATGATGATGAAAAATACATTAAAATCAATGATTACTCATTATTAAATTTGGAATAGGTCATTGTATTTGATATAATATAAATAAAAAATATATAGTAGATGATGATTATGTATTGGACCCCATCTATGAGGAAGAAACAATTAAATAAAAACCTCTTCTAAGAGTAGATTATAAAAAAAAATAATATACTTCACTCATTGATAGGACCCAGGTGGTGCTGAATAGGACTCTTAAATGGTTGCAAAATAAAATTATTAATGTTGATAAATCATGATTTCGTACTCCCATGAAGTAAATTGAATTAGGAAGTGATCATCAACAACATCAAATAGAAATATTAACATCTTTAGGAGTAGGAACTAGAAAATATTTATAATAAATTAAAATAGAAACAAAATTTGAATCCATCATAGAATCTATTCTAGTCTAAAAACCACTCAAGTTGAAAATAAGAAGTCTAGGTGAAAGGTTCTCCAGTACTCCTAGCATTTACATTTCAAAATAAATTCCTTTTAATAGTATTTATTAGTCCCAAATTTTTTTGACTAATACTTTACAAGAATTTTTGGCCTCAGATACATCCTTTCTATTTTAGTCTTATGTTCTCTCTCAACTCGATGCCTAATTACCTTTGCATCTTTGTCAAAATGTTGAATTGCCTCTTTAATCTTGTTCTAAAACTACAACTAATACATTATAAAAATAATATTGTGAAATTATATTATAAAATTATAAAGCCTTGTAAACTCCCATTACTCCTCTTGAGACTCAAAAAAATATAACATTATCTTGTGAAACAATCTCTTGGTACATAATTTCCTAATTGGTTAAATGATATAATTAAGAAAATAAAGAAAATAATTCAACCATAGGAGATTTATTTTAACTAATCACAAAATATATTCTAAAATAATCATAGATCAAAAAGGTGATATATATGTGGAGGAAACATAAAAACAATGTTGAGGCTTTTTATTATCAAATCATAAGGGTACACTTGGAGAAAGATAAAAGAGAAGGTGTGAAATAAAATGTTTAATTTTTAATTAACATATTTTTTGATAAAATGGACCAAAACAAAGTGACCAAAGAATAAATTAGATAAAAGGTTAAGAAATTAACATAAATGGTCTAGAAACTAGTAAGGCCAATTTAATCTTCCCATTTAGTTATTCATCAAATTTTAGACACCAAAAATTTAAATATAGTATAATAAATTGGTCATATGGGAAATGCATCAAAATAATGATCTAATAAAATCCTACAACATGGTGTCATGAACAATCATACATTGATGACCGTGTGTTCTAAAATCTAGATAAAATATGACCAAAAAACTAAATGTAAAGATAAGTATTCTAAAGAAGTGCATAAATGGGATGGATCACTTCCCAAGTTGGAATATTTCTCTTATAATTATCTATATAACCCCATTCGAGAAGAGGTTATTCAAAAAGAAGAAATTACATACCTCATTGAGTTTCTAGGTGCTGCCAAGTTCAAGAACCATATTGCCAAGGAAAGTATTAAAAAATTCAATGATTCTAAATAAATAGGGTGTGATGATATCATTAAAATAATGGGAGGAATAGGGAAATTGAATTTCACATACACTGATGATGATGGCTAAGTGATTTCTAAGGAAATCATAGTCAATCAATTTAAAAAGAATACTGAATAAATTATAACTCCCAAATCTACATTCTATTATAGGGCAATTCAAAGGTTAATCAAAGATTATAATAACTTATATAATATAAATGTAATGATAAATGACTTAAAGAAACATCTTATAAGATGGCATATCTACATAATGATGCAAATATAGGTTATACATATACAGATGGCCTAGTTGAGAACAAAGTTTAAAAATCATGTAAAATTTTGATGAATACTAGGCAACAAATCTAAAACTAGAGAAAGAAAAGATCTAGATCATCCTCAGTGAAGAATAACAAGTATAGTTTGTCAAAAAAGTTTGACAAGTTTCCTGCTCTAAACTTTTCAAATCATTCTTATAACTTTCATTTGCATATTTTTGTAATAGTAATTTGCACATTTTATGTTTCTTTTGCAAGTTTCAAGTCATGTAAATTTACCAATGTATTTTTTTAGATTGTGAAAATTTATTATTATACTTTTTCAAGTTGTGAAAAATCACTAACACATTTTTAAAAGAAGTGCAAATTGCCTAATGTATTTTTTCAAGTTATAAAAAATGTGCAAATTTATTATTTTAATTTTTAAGGCTTATAAAATATAAAAAGGTGTTTACGCACTATAAACACCTAGTTTAACCTATAAATACAATTTAGAGGCTCATTTGGTTATTAAAAAATAGACTTTTATAACAAAATAGAGAAAGAGGAGATTGTATCTTTAACTGTAATAGAATAAATACAAGGATATATTTTGTAAATTTGTGTTCAAAATCTCTTCATGGATAATGTATGTGTGTTAATCCATATATATTTAATTATTTTATTTCTAAATGTTATTCATATTATATTCAATTAGTCAAAAACATAGGGATTTTATTGTATAATTTATTCTTTGAATCTACATTCTTAATTTTTGTAAATAGTGAGACCTTTGTGGGGTGAAAATTCTATTTTACAAGGAAATACAATATAGTTGTTGTATTATTGTTATAAATAGTAGAAAATTATTTTGGTGTATGTTGTATGTTCTTATGAACATGTAATGCATTTCCTACTCATTAAATGAGAAAGGTTTCCTTCTAGTGAATTCATCTTCTTTCTTAACATTTCTAGGAAGTTTCTAAATTTGGCCTAATGGACTTTGTATTTTCCTAATTTTATACATAAATTCCTTTCCTTTGTTACTTTCCTTTCATATTCTCTTTCTATCACATTTTGTACTTTATGGTTAAAATTATTACCCTGCTAAAAATCATTTTTATTGTAAATAGTTTCCTTTATCACATTTTTTTGGTTTTCAATAAATGTAGCTTGGCCTAGTAATAGAAGAGGGATTTTTTCCTATGACCATTGATAGAAAACATACATTTATCCTCTCAAAAAAGTATCATGTCAGTAGACTCCAAACTTAGAATTAACCTTTAAATATAATCCAATGATGTTAACAAATCTAATATAATAAAAAAGGATGTTAGATGAAATAGAATTATATTAGCCACATTGATATAATATAAATGATAAAAAAATAAGAATTATAATTTGATAATACAACATAGGGAAAGACATGCATGAAACAGACTATATAATCTTAAATGATTCAAAAGGAATATAGTGTGGCAAACCAGAATAAATATAAATTAGATAAAGAGGTCATATGTAAGGATAATCAAAGGAGTTTAAACTGATATTATTGAAGATAGTATGCAAACATATCTTGAAAAATACCATGAGTTAACCCCACCCTATCACTAGTGTACTCCTTAGGACATGTACTCAGGGAGATAAATGTGCCAAAAAGTCCATATAATATAACATGAAAGTAAATTAATGAAGTTAAAAATATCAGGTGTATACGTATGCCCCATAAAAAATTGAATAGGAAAAAAATGTATTGGATGGCCCATAAAAAATGAATAAGAAAAAATTATTAAATACTCAAGGTATAAAACATAAATAAAATAAATCTTTCAAATATAAGGAAATGACCAAAAAAGCATCTCACAACAAGTCAAATATGTATCTTATATTCTAATATGAAAAATACTAAATGTTGTCAAGATGCTAACAAGTATGTGTTTAACATATTTTGAGTTAAAATAAATCAAATAAATAGACATTGAATATTTAAATTGAAATATAATAAATATAAATATCTTGAAATAAAATATAAAATTTATAGAATTATAAATCAGTTAAAAATAATATTTTTACAATTAAGTGTGAAAACCTCCCTCAAACTATTTTTATGTTAACTGTGTAGGTTGAGTGTGACTAGAAATTTCCTAAAAAGACCTATGAACTATGTCACATCCATAAATAATAATTTAAAAAATATTATGATGAATCCATGTTATGAGGACAAGGGTGCACCTTAGCCTTGACTGATGAATATGACTATGTCCTACTTGATTGCATGATTATTTTTTTGATTTGGCTTTGTGTGATTGTCTATAAGGGTTTATTGATTTCTTGTGTCTTGATTTTATATGTATAATACATGAAAAACATAGAACTTATCTATATAAATATAAACACAAAATATATAAAATTTGAAAGGGAGAATAGGATTATGGAAATAGACAAGCTACCCTTAAAAACCTTGCATAATCTAGTGTTACCTATATATCCCAAATGAACCTTAAGCTGATGTAGTTCTCCCTCCTACAATGAGTGTATGAATTTTGAATTTAGTATATAAATGAAATTATATTTATTAATTTAAATGAGATACATTTAACTAAAATAAAATTTATTTAGACTCCAATGCTTGAGAATTAGAATTGGAAGAAATAATGTTTTTTTACTCAATATACATAAGTATTTTCCAAGTGATTTCTAGATATGCTTTGAAAGGCTTTGATATGATTAAATAGATAAATATTTTGAATATTTATATTTACCTACATTATTAAATCATGTGAGGGGTAATAAAAGAAACTCAAATTAAAATTTTTATCATTGGGTCTTAAGGGACAAGGCTGTATTGTGGCCCTATTGGACCTAGTGAGGTCTTGTCCTAAAAGGAAAAAAGACTATTGAAATTAGTTTAACAAGAGTTTATAAGAATAATAGGGATGTATAAATGATATTGTGGTGGTTAAAAAATGATTTTTTATAATATTTAATTCTCCCATATAGATTTCAAGTTAATGAAATGGTGAATTGGCTAAGTAGCATAAGGATGTCAAGTTTAAACATTGTCAATCACTTAATGACCAGATTTATGTGTCTACATTTTCCCCCAATTTATGTTATTGATGTAAAATAGTGTATTTAAAAAAATAAAGTATATGTGAACCTAATTTTGTATACACACTTTGTGTTTTGATGTGAAGTTTTATCATACAAGATGCCTTAATGTGAAACATGAAACAATGCCACTAAAAATAATGAATATTCATATCTAAAAAATAAAAAATATAAAGTTTGTAATTTGAAATTTTATAAAGTGAAAAAATAAATTATACATATAAAATATTGATCAATATTATTAGTCTATAAATTTTAAATGAAGAAGTGTGTGTGCCATTGTTGAAGAATTTGGAGAAATGTTGAACCTATGGTGAATTGAGAGTGATAAAATCTCAATTTGAAAACCTTTTAAATCCCTTGATATGTAAATATTTTATGCATTAAATCTCATTTGACCGTGTATATTTATTTTTAAAATAATTGAAGGGGTGGAACCACCATTTTTTTATCGCTACGTAGAAAAAGTGTAACTATAAACATTGAGTATCACAAGACTCTAATGTGTCTCACTTGTAATATGAAGACACAAAAAATCATTTAATATTGATATAAATTATATTTTGAAACTTTACATCTTTAAAACTTTTGAAATTGAAAAAAATTAATTTTTTTATTAACTTTTGAAGCTTTTTGAAAATTTAAATTGTGCAATTGTCATGTAAAAATATGAATACGAATTAATATCATACCTCATGTATCTATACAAATTTATAATAAATTATATTTGATATTGTAAATCTAGGAATGAGTGAACATGCATGTCACATGCCCCCATAATCTATTTCTTTTTGAATCACATTACAATTTGAAAACTATATACTATCATAAATAAATTATTGCTCATGAGGACTTTGAAATTTCAAGACAATTCCAAAGTGATGCTTATATTTTGAGATGAGAGATGTAGCTTGCAAGTGACTTATATTAAATTAAATCATAAATGAAATATATAATTATTTAGTAACATTTTAAATCATTCAAATTATATTGCATCATAATACTGAATGTAACATTGAATTGCATATCAAATTTAGATATAAAATTTATTTTTATATAAAACGTGTTGTGCATGATATGTATCATGGTTAAAAGAGAAATTATTTTAATAATTCATGATATGAATAATGGCACCATAGTAGCAATAAATGAACATAAAATTAGTGTCATATAATGTCACATAATTTTTATAAAATATCATGTACAAATCCCAAGGGTCACACATAAGGGACATATGAATGTCACATAAACACACAAGGCCAAGTCACAAACTCTAGTGACATGATGATGTCATATAAATAAGATCATGTATAAATTGCACACATGAGGAAAATATCCACATAGAATAAGAAAGTCCGTCCTAACTTATCATGTAATAAAATAATAATTAAAAACAAGTGTAATAATAAATGAGACATGTTTACATCCATTATATATACCTATGACATTGCTAGAAAATAGCATATTGATGTAAAACAATGTTAAGTATGCATGAATAAAAAAAATTGTATGATATATATCTCAACATGGTAGAAAGGTTTTGGATAAATAAAACATTGAATTTTCCATAAATATTGAATAACTAAACCTAACTTATCAAAGTGGTTGTGTAATAAGGGAATCCTAGCATTTAAAAACAATGTGAAAATATGTTTTGTATCACACTCAGATACCTCATGAAAATAATTTAATATTAAAAAATTAAATATGTTCTTTACTTATCATGAAATAAATAACTTTTTTAAATAAGTAAGATAATATTATTTAAGAAATGCTTGTAGGTCCTAATTTTTAATTTCTCACATACATACATACATACATGCATACACACATAACACACACACACATGTGTGTTTATATGTATATGTATATATATGTATGTATATGTATAAATACACATACACACACAAATATATAACATATACACATAAATATATACATATACATATATTTATGTATCTATGTGTGTGTGTGTGTGTGTGTGTGTGTGTGTGTGTGTGTGTGTGTGTGTGTGTGTGTGTGTGTGTGTGAATTTTTGATATGTTTTTTTTTTAATTTTGAAATATTTGAATATAAAAAGATTTGAAAATGGGTGATAATAAGTAATTTTTTGAAAAGAGAATTAGAAGGGATTAAAACAATCCAAATTAAGGTGCTAAAACATAATGGAAAGAAGGAATGAAAAAAATTCCACCAATGTATGTGTAAAATAATTAGGTCAATGTAGATAAGTACACATGCCTCCAATGGAAAAGAATCAAGGTGTGATCATGGAGAATGTAGATAAGTATATGTAATCATGTAAGTGCAAAGGAATCCATAAAATTGTAGTGACATAAATAATGCGCATGGAAATCAGAGTAAGTTTTTTTGGATTATTCAAATCAATTTGAAAATGCAAGAGGGTAAGTGCCCAAAGTGAAAATAAATCCAAGAGATATAAGAATGATTTGAATTAGGATAGAAGAGGAAGTAATGGAATAAAATAAAATAGGCTATGTAAAAAGGATAATTCAATTATATAATCAAGATACTCTAACCAATTTAGGTATTGGTAGGAAGTGGAAGATTTTGTCCAACCTAGGATCTCATCAAGAAGATGTGCATATATAAACCCAATATCATTTTATGAAGGAGTGAATTATTATCTATAAGTTACAACTATAAGAGTATATTAATATAAATAGGATCCATATTCTATCATATAATGATCTAATTTACCCCTCATATACCCATGCAAACCTTTATTCTCATGTGTAACATGATAGGATGTAACAACTTGTACCTATGGGAAAGCTCTCTAAATAACCTATGATGTATTAGGAGATGGCCTCTTTTAATGTGATGATTTATACTTAAGATAATTTACCATTTTATTTCAAATTAAATTACTATGCTCACATGTAAATATATCATGCTAATAATTATATGGATAGACTAATTATGTAATGTTCTCATGTGTAGTTGTATCATGCTCATGAATATATGTTGAGACTAAATTTATTGTAAGATATTAAATAGTTATATAGTATATTTCATTACCATCTTAATTAATGTATGTTCCTTCCAAATATTCTAAATGAGAAATAAATATCATTTGTTCTAAATTAAATTCATATTGGATTCCTATAATTTTGACCACTTGATTACCAAGAATGTATTTGAGACATTTATGCACTGTACAAGGTACTACTTTAATATTTTGTATCCAAGGGCATAATAATGGAATTTAAAATACCCATGTTATTGGTATAAATAATAATGGAGTGATAATTATAATAGGACCCAATTGTAAAGGTAAGATTATATGCCCAAGAGTATATTGTGTATGACCAGTAAATGATTTAACAACTCTATAAGTATCATGTAAATATTTATTTGTATAAATAAGAGAGTAGAAGAGTGTTATGATACACACAATTTTATTTTATTCATTAAATATCATAACAATTTATATGGATTTATTATAAGCATATGATTGAATAAATAATGCATGTAGATAGGAATCATAATGAACAATTTCACTATTATAAAATGTGATCATAGGACATGATGCTTATTTACTGAAAACTTTATGAATCATGATATCAAGTGGATGACCATATGTATAAGGAAGAGGATGAGAAATATATACATAATTTATTTTATATTTATCCTTTTGATTTGTTGCTTTATGATTTTTAAAAGGATCCCTATCCATTTTGAGATGTTAATTGTCATTTACTTTTGGCTTAGCCTCTTTAGTATGTGTGCCAATATCAATCATGTTTTCATCACTATTATCTTTAATCTTGTGCTTGAGATTGAAACATCTATTTTTTTAATGACCAATACATCTATGGTATTCATAATATGCATTACCATAAAAATCTATAGATTGTGTTCTAGACATTATACTTCCATTGGTTGAGGAAGAATGATAGTATTGTATTCAAGTATATTTTTCAATAATACACAAGGATGTGATGGTAAACTTGATAATTGCTTCCTTGGTGGAGCTTATATTTGAATATTGTGAGTTAGTTGTGATATAATATTAACTTTAACTTTATATTATTTATTGATTTCATTAGGTTTGATCTTAAAATTTAGCTTTCTTTAAACTCTTGAATTTATAGTAAATTGGGAACTTGAAGTGTACTTGAGCTTGTTCAAAGTAATCAATTTGATCTCATGATCTTTGACTGTATGGCATAGTTCATAAAAATATTTGAATCCATAAAACAAAATATTTTTGAAGTGGATATAAAAAAATTTGAATGAAGATATCTTGGATATCATTATCAACCATTTCATCTATCATTTTGGCTATTATAGTATTTTATTTTATAACATAATCATTAATGTTTTCATCAAACACTAATTTGACCTTTATAATTTGAACATCTTAAAGACTTTCACCTATTTGAGCTTTATAGTGTTGATAGATAAGTGTGTTAAATTTTATTTTTAAAAGGATTGAAATCCTTTAATTATTGAAGATAATGATCATCTAACCATGTAAGAGCATATTATTTGAGACTTATTGGAAAGAGCTTAGATAAAAAAATCATTATCTATAAAGTATAAACAAGGTGCATGGAATGCACACAAATGTTGTTCCAAATCACCTTTGAATTAATATAAAGGAAGATTATGAATGAAAATCTAAATGGTAATGGATAATATGAAATTATAGGTGAAAATAGTTTATGTAACAAGGAACATGAATCCACAAAACGGATAACACGAGAAATAATTTTCTCAATTTTAGAGAGCTTAGCTTATAAGGAAAGAATGTTATGATCTAGAGTAATATTTGCATATTATATTGGATGAGTATAAGTAGAATAAGTAATAATAGGCATGGATATATATTGTAAACAAAGTGGTGTTACCAAACCAAAAGATTATGACATAGAAGTAAATAGATATGTAGAAGTAGGAATAGATTAAATAGTGGAAATGTTAATATTAGAACAACTATATTAGACATATTTGGTTTGTTAATCTATAACAACATATAATAATACATAAACCTTTTATGTTTTTTCAGAAATATATTGCATAAATATTTATTCATTAGTTGAATGAGATTACTCATAAGTATTAGGTTCTAAAATGAGAGACATAATATTCCCTTTAAGAGGGTGTGAATTAGATAATGGAATATCCATTATAGTTAAATATTTAATAAAATGTATGGAATATGATTCTTATTTTTACCAAGTCATTTTAGATCTAATAAAAGCTACTAGAGAAAAAAAATGGAATGATGTATGAGTGAAACTATGTGAAATAAAAATGTCATGAGATCAGGTCTTGTTTAGCAAAACTTCTCTATTAATTTTACATTGATTCTCTGTAAAAATAATAATGAAGAACATGTTGAATATTTCAAATTTATTTTAACAGTGAACTATATAATGTTATGAATCATATGAAATAAAAATGAAATCACTGATCCCTTTATGAATTAATAAATATAATGACTATGAATACAATGCAAGCAAAGATAAATGGGTAATGATAATTTGAGAAAGGGTTTGAATTATTATGTGGGATCTCAAATATACTTATTCATTCATTGCTTAGTGTTCACCCAATGTTTTAGATTACTAACTATAGAGTCAATCCCATTATTGTATCGCACTTACCTATTTTTTATGGTTATAATGAGAGTAAATTCCTTCGGTGATACACTCATCTTAATTTCACCAAAAATAAAATGGTTAAAAGAGGCTTCCTATGGTATAAACAAGGTACCTTATGCATTTTTTTATATACTATGAGGTTTGTGTAAAATAAAATCCATGTTTAGTGTTCTACAATGGATATTAGTATTGGATAAAACTATCACACCATGATGTCTATAAAATAGATCACCACATAGCCTATAGTGACAATGTCATGACCCCATCAGTTGACACCCTCCTTGTGACCAAATTGATGAAGTTCTGTGTATGTTTTATTGGTCACCGATCAATTTCCCTTAAACATTTAATGATATATATATATATATATATATATATGTATGTATGTATGTATGTATATATATAAACTTGTGTGTGTGTAATTAGTAATCTAAAATATTAGGCCAACACTAAGCAATGAATGATTAAGTATTTATAACTATATAAATATAAATATATATAACGATATATATAGTTATATATACATGTTCATTCTTTGCTTAGTGTTGGCCTAGTGTTTTAGATTACTAACTATAGAGTCAATCCCATTATTGTATCCCACTAACATAATTTTTATGGTTATAATGAGATTAAATTCTATTGGTGATACACTCATCTCGATTTCACCAAAAACCAAATGGTTAAAAGAGGCTTCCTATGGTATAAGCAAGGGACCTTATGCATTTTTGATATACTATGAGGGTTGTGTAAAATAAACTCCATGTTTAGTGTTATATAATGGATATTAGTATTTTGTAAAACTATCACACCATGATGTCTATAAAATAGATCACCACATAGCCTGTATTTATAATGTCATGACCTTGCCAGTTGGCACCCTCTTCATGACCAAATCAATGAAGTTTCATGTATGTTTTATTGGTCACCAATCAATTTCCACTGAGAATTTAATCACACACACACACACACACACACACACACACACACACACACACACACACACACACACACACACACACACACACACACACACACACACACATGGAATGTCATTTATTAAATTGTAAATTATTCTAAGTTCTATATTTTGGAATGGGATTGGAATGGCATAGAGGGTGTCATTTAACTTATGTGGGATGGTAAGTATAAATCAAAGAAACCTTATGCTTCCCCCTTAAATATGAACTTTTGAAACTCACCCTATTCTCAAGGTTGGAAATAAATAGTAAATGTTTTTAGGGAAACTATGTCTATGTTTTAATGCTAGATTGTATGCTAGGCATAGATTTGGGCCACAGACTTGAGAAGTAAATCAATTTTTTATTTTTAAGTGGTGTTAGGGTTATGTGGCTCGAACATCACCTTTCTTTTTACTATTTTTTTGTTCCTTGGTAGTCATTAACTTATTAGAGAAGTTTGGTGTTGGGGTTTGAAGGAGAGGGGAGTGAGTTCAACACCATGGAGAATGGGAGGAAGGGAGAGAATAAGGAAGTTGTAGGCCACAAATTTTATATAGCCATTATTTTCTTCCTTTATGTAAAACTTTACCCCTAGATATGGCAATAGGGATTGAAGAAGGGGTAGTGTTGGTGTGAGACAGTAAGAGTTTGAGAAAGGGCAAGAATAAATATGAAAATAATGGAGTTATTTCAGTATGGTGACACATTGGGAGGCTAGATATAAAATTAAAAACCCTACATACATTAAATTCCAAGCATGTGAATCCTCTTCTTGTTTATATTATGGTTAAAAAGATTTTATTTTAGTTTTGTAAGCCATTTTTGAGAAGCATGTTGGGGTCATACACCCATGTTGGTATGTTTGCCATACCCACATAGATTTATGCCATAGCCAGGTGTAGGAGGATTTTTGAGTGTGTGATTTGTAAACAAAAATAATCTTATTATATTTTGGGTTTTTGAAATGAGTGGTCAATTTCTTAAATTTAATATCCTAAAATGAGTATTTGGTTGGTTGTTTAAATTTAATATGCCAAAAGGAGTATGTGGTTGGTTGCTTAAATTTGATATGATAAAATGAGTATATGGCTATAGCTTAAATGATTTATGGGTTCCTTTATCTTGAGAAACTTTATTTATTGAATATTTAAAGTTGAGGGTTGATTTGAAATAACTATATGCATTTTCATTACAAGCTGATGATATGGTAAACCTATCATATTAACACCTAGAAGGAAAACTATTATGGCCAATTAGAATATTGATATTTCACATTCCCATGTTGGATATTCCATTTGAGCATAAAATTTATCAAGTTTTTTTACATTTGAATACCTTACCATCTTGATGAAACCTCAGTTGAAACCCTCCATAATGGTTGAGACTTCTCATATAACCCCTCATGTAATACTACAACTCTATGGACATATACTCTCCCTTAAATAAAAATAGTGTAATTCATGCATGTATTATTGAGTTGTATTTACTCCTTGCATGACCAGATTGCAACATAAATTATCAATCATGATAGCTAAAACTAGAATTTATTGGACAAGTTATTTACCTATTGATCATCCATAGAAATATTATGTAATCTTAGTACATGTTGCTTGCCTATTTATTTGAGTACTTGATTAACTTACTATTATTATGCTTTGTATGGTTAGGTATGTAAGATGGAAGAGTGGGAGAGTTGTATGTAGCCATTCAATTGTGTTGGTGTATGGTATGAAATAATTGATGTTATGTAGATATGTTGAAATTGCTTTTATTGCATTCTTGATAGTGTTGCTTAGATTCAAAATTAATTTTTAGAAGATGTTAAAATTTGTTGAATTAGACATTTAGGGTTTCATGTTTATAACCATTTCAAGTGTTTTTGTATTTAAATTATTGTGAGCTTATGATTATACACAACCATGTAGGAAGTTTTACTTTATGATGATTATTTATTATTCTCAATGACAAATGCTTTGTTACAGTAAATTAGATTGTTATTATCTTTCTAAACTTATTCTATGTTAGTCAAGAGGAGATGAGTTATCATGAACTTTTAGCTATGTTATTATATGCATTGGATGGTTGCCCTTGTATGAGGAAAGAAATGAAATGTTGGAATTATAAGTCTAGTTATGATTGAGATGATAATGGTATTTTTTGGCTATTATTATTTATATGCCTACTATATCCATAGTTGCTCTTATCTTAGAAAAACTACCCTGATTTCTATTATTTCTAATTTTTGGGAAATGTTATATGTTGGTGCATTGATGAATATTCATCAAAAATAAAATAGTATAGTAGCAGCTTATGGGCTGTCCATGATTGATCAATGAGTAATTAGGCTCATTATTATTTTCCTCTTGTTGGGTTTATATCTTTAAAGTATAATTTATTTTCTAGAATGTTTATAGGGAGGATATTCACATTTCCATCTTTATGTTGATAAATTATTTATCACATTTAAGTGTATGTATTTCATTCAATTGATCATCACATGTCATTTGGGTTTCCTAGTTTAAGTATTGCCTATTGTAGGTCATGTACCTCATTATTAACTAGGGAAGGTTTTGGGTGATCTAGTTGTTAGTTGAGCTTACTGTAATGTTATGTCATTGTAGTTGGCATGTATTTTATTAAATGCCTATTTATAGCATTTGTACTTGTAAGAAAGCACAATGGGTTCCTTGTTCATATGTCTTTAGGCTTGTATTCCTATTCTTATGTAAAACCTATCAACCATTGTTTCATTAAATTTTTGGTTGTACTTGGATGACATTCATTTTAAGGATTGATTATATTATGTTACTAGTTATATGTGGTGGTGATTGAACCATAAGTGTGGCTAAGTTCAAGATTTTGCATTCCCTCATTTTGATAAAGATTACCCATATGATTTGGGCTTATGAGACTATAATAATCATGGCTGAAATAAATATATATGGGTTAATATTACTTGTTGATTTCAGATATTTAATCATGTAAGTGTATTGATCTTTTTTTTTACTTCCATGTGGGTCTACGATGGGATGCTTGGAGCATTCTAGTTATATTTATTACAAAAATCTTAATCTTAGAAACACTTATTACTTAAGAAATTAAGTGTATAGTGTATTTTTATAATATGTTTTCATTCATGCTGATAATAGACCGTGTCATGCAAAAAGTGATGGAATCAAATTGTTAACACACCATGATATGGCCATGTTGAACTTGTTTTATAATGCTATTTTTGGTGATTTAGACCTCCATATTAACTTATGAATTCAACTTAATGAATCACTTTGGCTCATGATACTACTCTTGTTAATAAGGAATAATAAAATAAAGTATTCCATTTTTGTTAATATTATGTCAAGATTTAACAAACTAGCAAAGCTATGAGTCAATCATTATCTCTTTAAGGTTTGAATTCAACCATGATAATTGGCTAGGAATATGTTTTATGTGTAGTTTAAGCATTAAACCATGGTTAAATGACAAGTTGATCATTTATGTTATTCTTGGAAATTATGAAATCAATCAAAATAAATGACTGTTAACCAAAATGATGAGTTGATACTCCATTTTCCAACATATCCTATTTTGGTACATTGATCTTGGTATGCTTGTGTGGCTGAGTGCAAACAATGGTTTTATGGTAACTAGTTATTCATTGATATAATCAAGTTTGAAATTATTTATTTCAATGCTGATAGGATAGCATAATTAATATAAGTACATTTTAATAGTTGGTGTTCATTTTGTACTAGGTAATAATTCCCATGGATGTGATCATGATTACTAATGGGTCTGTTAAGGATGCCATGACCTTTTTATACTCAGGCAATATGGCTAGGTGGATGTATAATATCCATGTTAACATATAGGAATTTGGATGATCTCATGTCACATTTATTATTTTTCCACCTATTGAACCATATGTGGTGGGATAGCATTTGTAAAGCATTGGTGCATGTGTGCAATAACCCTTAAGGTTATGAATTGTGGAATCATGGTTTTATGGGTAGAAAATTGATCTAGTCCTCAGTTATGAGAACATAAGGTTTATGTTCCTGAGTTTCTGATGGGTCACCTTGGTGATGGGTTGATGTAACTACTCATATACCCTTGAGTATGGTAAGGTTGGCTAAGCCAAAGCTAGTTTTGTTGATACCTTAGTTCTATTTTTGACCCATTGTACCTATTTTATTACTTCCTTGTTACCAGGATTATTTATTTAATTCTATCTAGTGAGATAACTAATGTTATTTTGTTATGTTGTGTGTTTATATTAGTTCAGTTGAATGACTTACATCAGGATAGAGATCTGAAACATAAATAGCCTTGTAAGGCATTATTGGATTCTCTGTGGTCTAGTGGGAACCTCAAAGGGCTACTCCTTACTTCTTTTTCTTATTTTATTAACACTTGTCATGGATGAATGGTGAGGCTATCTAGCCATAATTATTGATATCTAAGGAAAGCAATGGTAAATTCTTGCTTGGTCTGGGTTTTACTACACCTAATGGGATGGATTAAGCAAAGAAATTAATAAGTTTTGTTTTTAACACTTGGAAACATTGTTTTGTTTCAAGTAATGGACTTATAAACTAAATTTGGACTAGGTTTTAGGTTGGAGACTTAGTTATAGTTGGATGAATTACAACCATGGTACCCTAGAAGAGAATACATATTATGCATCATATTACTAAAGTAATATAATTAGATATATATTTAGCTAAATTTTGACTTAGGTTGTTATAAGCATTTAGCCCTTTGAGTGAGTGAAGGAGCTTGCATTTTTAACAGTCAAGAGGCTATAAGCTACTGAATGTATATTTATTTATTTTGATTCTATGATGTGGTTATTGATCATGGGTATGCATTAATTCCATGAGGAGGCTATGATGCCCTAGTTATGTTTCATGTCTATGTGAGGATTACTTGATTTTGGATTAAATTTTAGCCCAGGAGTATGTCATGATGCTCATAGTTATATATACTTTATGTCCATGAGGATTTCTTTTGTGATTGTAGCTATATTATGGTTATGGAAACTATGATTTCCATGTTGATGATGTAATATTCACCTAGAGCCTTGGCTAAGTGCATCTTATTTCCAAGATTGTGTTGCATTAAATCAAACATTGTTAGTCAACCTTTGACTTGTTAACACAAGCCAATTGGAGGGATAGTGATAAAACTTGTCATTGGAATCATAAAACCCTATCCAATTATCATAGGTGGCTTGTATGGGTGGGATACCTTATGATGATTGAGATATAATACTCCTAGTATGTCTAAGGATGAAGATTAATCTTGGAGGGCCTAAAGGGTGAATGTGACTAATTTTCTTGGGAAAATTAGAGAGTTTTGGGGATCTCATATTGTTATCGATAGTGTGAGCCATCTATCCATGGTAAAAAAATTTCAAAACTCATGGAGATAGACTTTATGGGTTTTGTTGGAATAAACCCTTCTTTAAAATAAGTTGTTGATGGACATGAGATCCCTTAAATTGATCATGTTTTTTCATGGTTGATATTTTATGTCATCTTGGATGACCTTTGGACATCGAATAGACTGATGTGGACTATGGACCTTTATAATTCACTTTTTAGTGTGTTTAAATGTTGTGATGTGAATATCTTGGTATAATATACCAACCTATTGATCCTCATGTGTATCATTATATTATATTTCCCTTCCGTTCATGTAAATTATTATTTATGTGTAAGCATTTTTACGTCTTGTTGGTTATGTTAACCATGTAAACTTCTAAATTCTTGTTTTATGTGAACATATTTGGTTAATAAACTCCATATTAACTTGAAGATATGTATTGTTTATGTGTATGATTAGGTGTTGTGGTGTGATCATGTACCATATTATGATGTAAGTTTTACTCTTGAATCAACCTCTTTTATTGAAAATATGCCAAAGTATTGTAATTATGTTGTTTAGTATGATCTTGCATCACTACTATAACATTAAGTTTTGATGCAAGTAGGAGGTTTGGGGTAAAGAAAGAACCATATCTAGGATGATTAGACTAGGTATAGGCTAGAGAGTGGAGTCTCACATAAGTTGAAAAACCACTTCTCCCTTTTGCATGAAGTAGCTACCTGATTCATTTGGGTTATGCACCATGAGTGCCACAAGATGGCCATGGGATCTTCATGCATAATGGTCACCTCTTGGATTGCCTATTCCTTCAACCACCTTTTTAAGGTTTTTGTATAATCAACCTTGTAAAATTTATTTATGTAGCCTTGTGAAATCACTATTTGGTCCTAGAATTTAGACTTTTATGAAAAATCAGCAAGAGTGAACTTGCTAAAATACAAGTACATGTTGAATTTTAAAGTCAAGTATGTTATTTTTGAGGTAATGGTTGAATTACCTAAAAATAATGTTCTGGTATGAATATTCTAAGTTTATTGATATGGGTTTTTCAGTAAGTATAACCATGTTGTGTATAAGGTATTATTATATATACCTGATATTGTTTTTTATAAATATACATATTTTTTATTATTTTAACATGGCTGAAATGCATGATAATTTTATGCTTAGGTGGAGCAATGTTAAGTCTTGATCAGGTAAATTTTATTACTCTTATGTATTTTTTTATGATGTCATGAGGTAAGTATAGTAAGATGATGGGATTGTCATCCCTGTAACCATGATGTGAGGTCATCAAATTTTAGATAACATGCAAAAAATCTTTGAGGTTGCATGTGAATGCTTAGTATGGCTTCTCTAATGTTTGAGATGGTTAGTGCAGGATGTTACACTAACCAATGAATGGTAAATGATGAAAGATAAGTAAACATGGTTTGATGGATCTTCATTCTTACTAAAATTCTATGATGAATGTTACCAAGAGGACATGCATGCACACCATGTGTTATAGAAACCAAAGTGGTATGGTGGTTGTTGTTGATTTCAATATGGAATGAATGAAATAAGTATGCATGAAGCATAATTTAAATGGTGTCAATGTCATGTACCTATATAAATGTTTTGATGTTCAACATTTTATATAATTTTGTGTGTGTGTGTGTGTGTGTACACACACACACACACACACACACACAACTAATATATTGTGGAAGTCAACACCTCAAATCCAAGTATTTTGTGCAAAATATATTGGATTAATTTTAGCCAACTACTATTAAAGTTTTTGATTTTATGATAATAATTCCTCATAGTGATGAAAATCCTACTAAAAACTATTTTGGCTATTAAAATTTTGGTCATGTGTTCGTGGCTAGGATAGAATTCCTATTTATTTTTTATTTTTTATTGGCAAATAGATATGTAATTATGGTTTAAAGAGTACTAAAAATATCTTTTATTGTTAAATATTGAATTATATATGGTAATTATAGATTTTGATGCATGTTTTTGCATGAATTAATTGATTTTTGGAAATCAGGTAAAAATTTAATGGTACTACATTGAGAGCAATGATTTTTTGACAAGCTTACTAGGGCAAGGGTAAGATTAAGCTAAATGAAATCTTATTGCTTTAAGTGTTAATGTTCTTGAGTGGAATTGTGGCCTTTTGAGTCATAAAATTCTATATTTATATGTTATCCAAGTTACATTTTGTAGAGTTTTAGGGCCAAAAAAGGGTGCATACAATACTTTTCCTTGATCACCTTGGTCTTACAAAGGAAACCAAGCCAATTTGGAAGGATGGTTTTCTAGCTTGGTTAATGAATGGCATGGTTGTCTTGGTAATAATGTATGGCTTCCAAAAAGCTAAGGCTATGTATTTTACTCATGTGGTGAGTTTGTTAAATCTTATGGTTATACTAAGAAGGTAAGCATAGGATAATTTATTTTTTTTGGTTATAGACTTTGCATGTACATCATATACATGACTATTATGTTGATAATTTTTGATAAAGTTTACCAATCTAGTTATTTATATTCTTGAGATATTTTTTGATTCTTATAATGTGTGTGTATTTTGTGAAAAGAGTGATGAAGTCTCTTTTTAGTAAAGCATGTTTCTTGATTATAGATTTGTCACCGAGATGGCTCCTCTTTAAGGAGGAGGGGATGTCATGACCCTGCATGTTGGTACCCTCCTTGTGACTAAATAAATAAAGTTACACACATGTTTTATTGGTCGTTGACTGCTTTCCCTTGGAAATTTAATGATCTCTCTCTATATAAACATAAATATATAGATGTATATAATGATATGTGTGTGTGTGTGTGTGTGTGTGTGTGTGTGTGTGTGTGTGTGTGTGTGTGTGTGTGTGTGTGTGTGTGTGTGTGTGTGTGTGTACATGGAATGTTATTTATTAAATTGTAAATTTCTCTAAGTTCCATATTTCAGAATGGGTTTGGAATGGTGTATAGGGTGTCATTGAACTTATGTAGGATAACAAGTATAAAGCAAAGAAACCTTATGCCTCCCCCTTAAACTATGACCTCATGAAACTTTCCCTATTCTTAGGGTTGGAAATAAATAGTAAATGTTTGTGGGGAAACTAAGTTTCCCTTTTAATGCTATTTTGTATGCTAGGCATATATTTGGGCTATAGACATGAGAAGTAAATCACAATTTTCTTGTTAAGTGGTGTCAGGGTTATGTGGTTGGGCCATTGTCTTTTATTATTATTTTGATATTCCTTAGAATTTGTTGACTTGCTAGAGAATTTTGGAATTGGGATTTGAAGGAGAGAGGAGTGCGGTCGATACCATGGAGAATGGGAGGAAGGAAGAGAATAAGCAAGTTTCAGGGCATGGATTTTATAAAACCCTTATTTTCTTCCTTTATGAGAACCCTGGCCCTTGGATATGGTGATAGGGTTTGAGGAAGAAGCAACATTGGTGTGAGACAATAAAAGTTTGAGAAAGGGAAAGAAGAAATATGAAAATAATGGAGTTGTTGTAGTATGGTGCCACATTGGGAGGCTAGATCTAAAAGCAAAAAACCTACATACATTTAATTATAGGCATGTGAATCCTCTTCTTATTTATATTCTAGTTAATAGATTTTATTTTGGTTTTGTAATCCCTTTTTGAGAAGCCTATTGGGGGCATATATCCATGTTGGTATGTTGGCCATACCCATAAGGATTTATGCCATAGCTAGGTGCAAGAAGGTTTTTGAGTGTGTGATTTGTATACAAAGATCATCTTATTATATTCTAGGTTTTTGAAATGAGTGACAAGTTGCTTAAAGTTAATATGCTAAAATGAGTATTTGGCCTGTTACTTAAATTTAATATGATAAAAGTAATATGTGATTGGTTGTTTAAATTTAGCATGCTAAACCAAGTATATGGATGTATATTAAATGATTTATGGGTTCCTTTATCTTTAGAAACTTTATTTATTGAATATTTAAAGTTAAGGGTTGATTTGGAAAGCTTATATGCATTTTCAATACATGTTGATGATATGGTAAACCTCTCATATTACCACCTAGAAGGAAAACTATTATGGATAGTTAGAAAATTGATATTACACATTCCCATGTTAGATATTCCATTTGAGCATAAAATTCAACAATTTTTATAACTTTTTATTACCTTTCCTTCCTAATGAAACCTTGATTGAAACCCTACATAATGGTTGAGACTTCTCATATAACCCCTCATGTAATACTATAATTCTATGGGAATATACTCTCCCTCAAATAAAAATAGTGTAATTCATGCATTTATTATTGAGTTGTATTTACTCCTTGCATGACCAAATTGAAGCATAAATTGTCAACCATGATAGCTAACACTAGAATTTATTGGACATGTTGTTTACCTATTGAGCATCCATAACAACCTTATATAATCTTAGTACATATTGCTTGCCTATTTATTTGAGTACTTAATGGACTTACTAGTATTATGATTTGTATGGTTGGGTATGTAAAATGGAAAAGTGGGAGAGTTGCGTGTAGCCATTTAGCTATGCTAGTGTATCATATGACATAACTAATGTTATATAGATATGTTGAAATTGCTTTTGTTGCATTCTTAATGGTATTGCTTAGATTCATAATTAATTTTTAGAAGATGTTAAACTTGGTTGAATTAGCCATTTGTAGTTTCATGTTTATAACCATTTCAAGTGTTTTTATATTTACAATATTAAGAGCTTATGGTTATACACATCCATGTAGTAGGTTGTACTTTATGATGATTATTTTTTATTCTCAATGACAACTACTTTGTTACAAAAAAATAGATTGTTATTATCTTTTTAAACTTATTTTATGTTAGTCAAGAGGAAATGAGTTGCCATGAAATTTTAGTTGTGTTATTATATGAATTAGATGGTTGTACTTATATGAGGAAAGAAATGAAATGTTGGAATTATAAGTCTAGTTATGATTGAGATGATAATTGAAATTTTGGGCTATTGTAGTCATTTATATGCCTGATATATGCATGGTTGCTCTTGTCTTAGAAAATCTACTTTGGTTTCTATTATTTATACTTGTTTGGAAATTCTATATGTTGGTGCATTGATGAATATTCCTAAAAAATAAAATAATAGAGTAGTATCTTATGGGATGCCCATGATTGATCAATGAGGAATTAGGTTCATTGTTGTTTTCCTCTTATTGGGTTTATATCTTTAAAGTAGAATATATTTTACATAATGTTCTATAGGGATGATATTCACATTATATCCTTATGCTGATACATTATCTACCACATTTCAATGTAAGGATTTCATTCAGTTGGTCATCACGTGTCATTTAGGTTTCCTGGTCTAATTATTACCACTAAAGGCTGTGTACCTCATTGTTAACTGGGGAAGGTTTTAGGTGATCCAGTTGCTAGTTGAGCTTAATGTAATGCTATGTAATTTTAGTTGGCATGTATTTTATTGAATGCCTATTTACAACATTTATACTTATAAGAAATCACAACAGGTTCTTTGTGCATATGCCTTTGGGCTTGTATTTGTATATTTACGCAAAAGCTATTAACCATTATTTTCATTAATATTTTGGTTGTACTTAGATAACATTCCTTTTAAGTATTGATTATATTATGTTACCATTTATATGTGGTGGTGATTCAACCATAAGTATGGTTAATTTAAAGTTTTAGCATTCCCTCATTTTGAGAAATATTACCCATATGGTTTGGGATTATGAAGTTATAATAATCATGGTTTAAATAAATTTGTATGGGTTAATGTTACTTGTTGATTTCCACTATTTAATCATGTAGGTGTAATGATCAGTATATTTAATTCTATGTGGGTCTATGGTGGGGTGCTTGGAGCATTTTGGTTATATTTATAACAAAAATCTCAATCATGGAAACACTTATTGCTTAAGAAATTAAGTGTATAGTGTATTTTTATAATATGTTTTCATTTGTGTTGATAATAGACCCTATCATGCAAAAAGTGTTAGAATCAAATTATTAATGCACCATGATATGGCCATGTGGAACTTGTTTTATAACACTATTTTTAGTAGTTTAGACATCCATATTAACTTTTGAATTCAAATTAATGAATGCCCTTGGCTCATGATACTACTCTTATTAATAAGGAATCATAAAACAATGTAATCTTTTTTTGTCAATGTTATAGCAAGATTTAACAAATTGGCAAAGCTATGACTCAATCATTATCTTTTTAAGGTGTGAATTCAAATGTGATAATTATCTATGAATATGTTTTATGTGTACTGCAAGCATGAAACCATCATAAACTAGAAATTTGATCATTTGGGTTATTATTAGCTTGGAATTAATGAAATCAATCAAAATATATGATTTTTAACCAAAATTTTTAGTTGATACTCCATTATTCAATGTATTATATTTTGGCACATTACTCTTTATATGCCTATATGGCCAAGTGTAAGAAATGGTTTTATGGTGACTAGTTATTCATTGATATAGCCAAGTTGGGAATTCTTTATTTTAATGCCAATCGGATAGCACAATTAATATGGGTACATTATAATAGTTGGTGTTCATTTTTTAGAGGGTAATAATTCCCATGGATGTGATCATACTTGCTAATGGGTCTATTAAGGATGTCATGACCTTTTTGTGGTTAGACACTATAGTTGGGTGGATGTATAATATCCATTTTGACATATAGTAATTTATATTGTCTCATGCCACATTTATTATTTTTCCACTTGTTGAACCATATGTGGTGGGATGGAATTCATAAAGAATTGATACATGGATACAATAACCCTTAATGTTATGAATTGTGGCATCATGGTTTTATGGGTAGAAAAATAATCTGATCCTTAGTTATGAGAACATAAGGTTCTATGTTCTTGAGTTTTTGATGGTTCACCTTGGTGATAGGTTGATGTAACTACTCATAGACCCTTGAGTGCAGTATGGTTGACTAAGCCAAAGTTGGGTTTTTTGGTACCTTGATTCCCCTCTTTTAGACCTATTATACCTATTTTATTACCTCCTTGTTACCAGGACTATTTATTTAATTCTATCTAGTGAGATAACCATTGTTATGATGAATCTTACCCTATGCCATCATCCATGTTAAGGGTACCTGTGGACCTAAAGGAACTTCTTGCCTATTTATTTACCAAATAATAATAGCATAAGGTTATCATATTATTGTAATAAGATGAGGATATATATATGGTTTGATGGGGAACTAATTTACCTTTTATGGTTTGAGGGTTATTATTATGGACCGACACACTAATATCCCTTTAATGATGTTTCATAGTTTAGGCAATTCTTTTCTCAATGGAATCCTCTAGAAATGGTCATCATGTCATAAGTATATCATTGACCCAATCTATTATGGGTTGTCTACTCTTCTATTACAAGACTATGTTGATGCATCATGCTTGGTAGAGTGGTATAGTGGGTTCTCTATGTGGTTCCATCATGTACTCTATTAATAATTCCCAATTTTTTTGGGTTTGTTTTAGACAATCACTAATTAGTTTTAGAACTTCTAGAACATAGTTTCTAAAAATAAGAACAAAAAATAGAAAATAAATAGAAACTAAGATTTGATAATTTTGTCTAAGGAATAAAGAAATTCTATTTTTTTTGAAATTTATCCCTTGACCACACAAAAATCAATCAAAAAATTAACAATGTTCTTAAAAAAATTGTCGGTTCACCAAAATGTTTAATTTATTTGTTATTGAAATGAATCAAATAAATAAATATAAACTATTAAAATTGAAAATTAGGAAATATACATATCTGGATGTAAAATATATAATTTAGAAAATTGGAAATGATCTAAAAATAGTAAATTGAAAAATAAGCTTGAAAACCTCCCTCAAACTAATTTTATTTTGACTATATAGGATAACTGACTAGAAACTACCTAAAGATACTTATGAGCTCTATCACATCTAGAAACATCAATTTATACTTTACTAGTATAAGGCCATGATAGGAGGACAAGGATGCATTTTGAAATTGCCTACTAATTATAGCCACATCCTAGTTGATCATGTGACTTATTTTTAATCTAGGCATGTGCATCTATCTATGAGGCTTTACTTATTTTCTATCCTAATTCACCATGTGGAAGATCTATAGAATAGAAAACCTACCTATAATAGAGATCAAATGTCAAGGGGGAATAGGGTTAGGTAATTATCTGAAATATGCTCATAAAACCTTATGTAATCTTAGTGCTTCCTACAAAGCCTAAATGTGCTTCAAATCAATGTAGTTATCCCTCATAGAGTGTGTGTGTGTGAATTTCAACTTTTCTATGTGAGTGAAACTATATTTATTGGTTTAAATTATTAAAAAATGAGTGACCCTAACCTAAATTAAAAGTTATTTAGACTTAGACTACTACTGTTACAATGATTTAAAATTGTAATTGTAGGAAACAATGTTATTTTGATCAATGTGTAATAGTATTTGCAAAGTGGTTGTTATATATGCTTTTATATGCCTTGATGTACTTATATAGATGAATGTTTTGAATATTTCAATCAATTGACCTTGATAAAATTATGGGAGGGGTAATACACAATGACTCTAATTTCAAAATTTACCATTAGTGTATATGGGATAAGGCTACACTAGTGGAAAATATTAAAGTGTGGCCCTATCTGACCTAACACAGTCTCATCCCAGAAGGACAACTAGATTTGAAATCGGTTTGACAAGAATTTCAATGAAGAATAAGAATGTCTTAATGACATTATAATTGGTTTAAAAATAGTTTAAATAATAGTTAATACTACCATATATATTACAAGATAATGGAATGGTGAGTGGTCAAGTAGGGCAAGAAAGTCAAGTTTAAACATTGTAAAGCACTTAATGATTAAATTTGTGTCTAAAGTTTGAAAGATATGGATAATATAAAATAAAATGATGGGAAAAAATGTATAAACAAAAATTCCTATCAAGGGGAAATAAATGGAGGGAAAAGAGGGTGTCACCAAGAAAAAATAAGGTCTTTATAGGAAATAAAACACTTTATTTAGTTTCCAAAAATAAAAGTATTTCAACATCAATGTCCCCAGATAACCCTACCTAGAAAGTGTAATATTGTCCTAACTAGTGAATAATTAAGATCATCCCATTAAATCTAGTATAACTGAAAAATAAATGGATCTTACCTTCCACCAATATTTTACATGTTCCTTAGGACCCATTATAGAACCATCATAGTAAGCTTCCTTCCCTTAAGGAATTAATTTTCCTAAGTTTTCAAGAGAACCTAATGAATCTTGGGAAGATCACCTATATGATTTTAAGGTAATCTATGTGAATCTTGGAATTAAAACTAATGAAAAAATTTCTCTTAGGTTATTTTCTCAAAATTAATACAGTAGTGTATCAATAATTCATTAGCTTGTTTCTTAAAGTCATTAATACATAGAAATATATAAAATATTTGATTGTGATATATTTTGGTAAGCTTAAAGAAGATTTATATTTATTCAATGATATTTTAAATATTTCCGTTGATCCAATTTAAACCATTTATCATTTCATTACCAAATTCACCAAGTTGAGGCAAAAGATACTACGTGATGTGAGGTCATCTAAAAAGTTATCAAGATTTTATTTTTATAGTGCATTACCTCTTAGTTTTAAAATGTAATTAGAAGAGAAATATAGTATATAATACAATGCTACTATCACTTTATTTATTGACTATGAAAAGAATATTAAATGTACTAGTTTTAAATAACAAGCTTAGACATGTTTAACATGTGACAATAAAGAAAGTCTTAAGGCCATACATAATATTAGAAATGAGATGGTCACCATTAAATGACAAACCATCATATTTAATAAAAATTTAAAACATTTAAAAAGGTAATAGTGAATGAAAAAATGATTATTTTTATTTTTTGAAGTAGATCATAATCTTAATACTTTTATGTCTATCCAAAAGTTTAAAATTTTTATCTAGGGTGAATATAGTATTGTTATTGACTTATCTAATGATATAAATATTTGTAGTTCTAATGAGTCTTTGGGTGAAATCAAATCTAATAATGTTTATGTTGTTGAAAAAAGGAAAAATGACTATAATTTTCCCCTAAAGATAACTCAAATAAAAAAAAGACCAAATAATAATCAACCTTCTCATCAAGACAAAGTTAAAATGCTCAAATAAATAATTGATATGTTTGATTAGTCCCATTAATACCTAAAGGGTTATGATACTAAGATTATAAAACATTAAATACCTATAAAACATGTTAGGTAAACATAACGAAGAATCAATCCATTATTGGAAGACACCATTAATAAGGAGATAGATAAGACAATAGATATGCAAGAATAATTTTTCCCATAATATATTCAGATTGGGAATCCAAACTTGTTCCTGTTAGAAATAATAATGGTGAAATATGTCTTTATATATATTTTAGAGACTTAAACTATGCTAGTATTAAATAATATTTTCCTTTACCATGTATAGATCAGATCATATAATAAGTAGCTTGTTCTAAAATGTATATTATATATGGGTTTTCACATATTTTTGTTAATCCATAAGATAGACA
This sequence comes from Torreya grandis, assembly GCA_037957365.1. NCBI lineage: Eukaryota > Viridiplantae > Streptophyta > Pinopsida > Cupressales > Taxaceae > Torreya > Torreya grandis. Next base: position 67,239 of record JARHVA010004283.1, on the reverse strand, counting down.
AAAAAATTTACCACATGTAGAAGAATATTTAATTTTAAAATAATGCCTTTTGGTTCAATGAATGTAGGTGCAACTTTTCATATAGCTATGAATTTAGCTTTGGAAAATTTAATTGGAATTATTATTCAAGTATTATTGTATGACCTTACCATCCATTAAAATAAATTAAACAAACCCCTCGATCATTTACATGAAATTTTCACTAGGTATAGAAAGTATGGTATATATTTGCACCCATACAAATAAGTGATTAGTGTTATAGAAGGCAAAAATTTTGGTCATGTTATATAAAACTATGAAATTTTAATAGACCCAGAATGCATCAAAGCTATTAAATATTTACTACTTATAAAATATCAATCTATTATTAGAGAATATTTGGTAAAATTAACTTTGTGCATGAGTTTATTTCTAATTTCATTGATAAGTCTAATATTTTGCATATTTTTCTGAAGAAAAATTATAATTATTTTTGGGATGCAGGTTTAAATACATCCTTTAACAAAATTAGGAATGCCATAAATAGTGATCTTGTACTTTCTAAACCTAATATGAATAAACCTTTTATATTTTTTTTACATGAAAAAAAACATAACTTCATATTAGTAAAATTAAGAAATTACATTCTATAGATACTTTTTATAAGGAAAAAAAGTCAAATAAAAGAGATAAATAACTCCCAATAGAAAAGAAACACTAAATCCCTCCATATTGTGGAAAGGGAAATAATATAGTAATAAGAGGTTACAAAAAATTATAAATAAAACCTTCAACCCCAGCCTATGAAAACTATAATTTATAGGGGAGTATGTCCCAAATAATTCTTGAGTTTGCCATTTTTTACTTCTATTTTTTTTGAAATCCTACCACAACCTTTGAGAGGGCTCAATTGTGAATATTTGTATTTATATATTCTAATTTAATATGGATGATTTATAAGTCAAGTATTCCAAAATTGGATTACTCATCATCTCCTTATTAGAATATAAATTTTCTAATTCATGAGCCCTTTTCACTCCCCTTGATTGGTTCACATTTGGCATAATCCTCATAAAAATACTTTTCTCTTCTTCTCCTCCATTTTATGGGTGACAAATTCCCCAAAACATAAATCAAGTTATCCAATATTATTATTATTTTGTTCTAAATTTAGGTTTTTTTCCTCTACATTATTTAATTCTTTCTCCTCTTCCTCTTGAACTATAAATCTCCATCTTTTATATGTTGGTTTTGATCCCTTTTTTTATGGATGAGTTCATGCCTATGGATAGGCTACATGGAAGTGTCTATTAAGATTTAAAATAAAAAATTATAATGCAATATTCTCAAAGTTCAATGTCTAAACATGCTAAAGTTTCCCACATATTATTGTCAATTTCTCTGGTATGCCCTTGCTGATATCTATTTCCACATGAATGTGAGAAAATATGCATAAAACTGATATCATTCTCTCAACATAAACTTTCATAAATGTGACCAAGTTATATCCTATATCTTTGAAAGCATAAATGAGATAAATAGGGATATTGGGGAGCCAAACCTAGATTGGCATTAAGGTGACTAAGTGAGAATTTGGATCAAATTCTAGAAACCAAGGAGTGAGGTAAAGTCCTACCATTCCCCAAATCTAAGGACCATCTTCAAAGACTCTTTGATAATATACTTCATCAAACAAATGAATAATGAAAAAAGAAATGGAATAAAGAGATATTTCATAGTGATTTATCTAAGTTGTATAATCCCATTGAAATAATGCCTTTATAGTTGAAAAAAGCCCATCAAATCTATAGATTACTACCTCTTTCTCCAAGGTTGACTTATATATAATCACTTATTCCTATTTAATCTCTAATGTCAGTACCTACTCTACCTATTTCACTATATAGGCACTAGAATAGTGTGTAGGATTCTGGACACTTAGTTTAATAGTTAATTTTTTCACCACTTCCTTCAAAGACCCAAATTTATATGAAGATGACATTCATGTAATTGTAACCCCCCTCATAATATCATCACCATATAAAGTGTGGAATCATTAACTATATCATATAATGATAGTAATGAATGACTCTCAATATTTTCCTGTCAAATTGAAGGCATTGATGTGATGTTGGAATCCATTCCACATGTTATAAACTATGTTTTATATTAACCATAAAATCTATAAATTAAACCCAAAGACATTATTTTCCCTAGAATGGTATAAATAATTATCTGATTCCCGTTCTTACTCTCTCTAGTTATCCTAGAATAATTTTGAATAGATAATTTGTCAAATAGTTTACACTCAAAGTCTAAAGTTTCAATGCTAGGAAACATAGGCCAAATAGAGACATTTCTCCAAGACATTTTGTCAAATAATTTTCTTGAAATCTCAAAACCAAATAGAGACACATATACTTGGTTACTATTTCCATTAAATTGATGAGTTATAATTATATATGTATCTCCATCGGGAAGGTAAAAGGGATCAACTTAATAAGAGCTCCAATATTACTTTTTAGATTTTTAATAGTCTCATCTCCTTTACCAAACATCAAAACCACCTTGTTTTTGGATCCTATAATTTTATATGCTCTCATATAGATTATATATTACCAAATACTTGAGAAATTTGTGTGCCCTAAACCCTTACATCATCCTATGTAATGATATCCTTGGTAAGTTTTTCATCCTTGTTAACATGATCTAGAGGTCTTATCAACTCCACTTCCCTATTTGTATATAACCAATTTGCATAAATATATCTAGTTATCTTAATCTTGGTGTTAAAGAAATCCTTACAATACCTAGGATGTTGGTCCATATACTTAATATCTACAGGTTTGATGTCATAAAATAAAATAATGACAAGTATTTTAGATTTTGGCATCTCTATAACTTCCCTAAGGAACTACATATATTTGGCATAGTTTTGATAAAAATAGGAATGTGTATATCCATCTCCTCAATATCCTTCTTTAATCTCAAACCAATGTCTTTGATTAAAAAATTAGGAAAAGAGGGTCTTGGGCCCTATACAAAGCCACCCCATGGGAAAAAAGTCTTAGATGAGATAGAAATAACACACTAATAATGAACACATAGCACTATAAAAATAGACAAATAGAAAGTAAAGTAACATATCATAAAAAAGACTAGGGAATATCAATCATCCCATACTTATCCAAGACTTCAATAGTTTATTGGTAATCACCAAGACAAACCACTCCAACATTTTTTATCTTGTTGTCACAGTCTTTCACCGTAGAAAAAAATGAAGTTGTATGACTAGGGGCCTTGGTAACATATTCTACCATAATCCTCCATTTTTTGTGCATCTTGTCCATCTTGTCCTTGATTACCTTGATCTCTTTAGTCATCTTGGTACACAATTAATAGTTACTTTCCTTCTTCTAACTTTGTACTTCCATAACATCATCATCCATCTCCTCTAAGTAGGGTTCATTCATCTCAGGGAAGTAGTTCATTCCTTCTATCTCATGTTCCAACATAGAGGGGGTAGCTATCTCTCATTAATTTGATCTCTAAATAAATTTATATATATTTTAATGGGAAACAAAGTTATTATTAAGGCATATTTACTTATTTTATCTTATTTTTTGAAGAAAACAACTATCCATAGTAGGCTAGCAAAAAAGGTTTGCAAAATTTAAGAATTTGACCTTGAATATAAAACTTTAAAAACTATTAAAGGAAATGAACTAGATAAAAACTTAGCTAAAATCATGACCTCTAACATAAATGTTTATTTTATTTTATTTGATTATATTTTAAAATTTAAACATCATTTTTAAATTATGAAGATAGCCAATCTTTCAAATCAATATAACATAGGACTTAAAATGCATGATTGGGATTACATGTTTTCATAGGATGATTAGTATCATAATATTTTTTAATATTTTCAAAACTAAACTTTTCTTGATTCATTAGATAAACATCAAAGAAGAGCCCTTAGGATACAAGATTTAAAATTTGTCTTTCCTAATTTTTTTCTATTTTATCGAAATAGGTATGGAGTGATTTTACATTATTTAACCTATGAACAAACCCAAAAGGTTTGTATAAGTTTTCATGAAGGAAAGTATGGTGGACACTTTGAAACAAAAAATATTACATATAAAATCTTGTATGCAAGATATTATTGGCTAACTTTTTTTCAAGATGCCTATAAATTATTTAGGTCATGTATGTTGTGTCACTATTTCACTAGTAGATATTGGTTATCATCCATTAATTTAAATCCCATATATGTGAGAAAAATTTATCAAAATGGGGTATATACTTAATTTCCAACATCTATCCTCTATATTTAGCTAGCCATAAGTACATTCTAACTACCACTGACTATTTCACTTAATGGCCTGAAGTTGTAAAATTAATTTTTTTTGTCACTTCTAATGTGATTTTATTTCTTAAGAATTAAATGGTTTCAATATTTTGATTCCTATATGAAATAATATCAGTCAATAGTTCTATTAGGTCCAACATGCCCCATACTCAAATTTTTCATATGGGGACATTCTTGCTTTAGCATAATTATTATATTTTTGGGTTCTTGCATACTGGTATGACTTCATTTATGAATTCCACTAAAATTTTAGAGATTGGGTTCCAATTTTAGTCCCTAACTCATGATCTAGACTTGTTGATAAGTCTAGCATAACTTCACATGGTCTTTCATTCACAATAATTAAGCACTCCTTGTTAAGAGTTTAAATAATAAAATAGAACTTTTAAGGTTTTTATTAAGTGATTTAGGTTTATTTATTCATCATCAAGATATATTATTCATGTAATTTCAAATGTTAAGTAGAATGTGGATTCTTGCATGATAATTTTATTGTCTATTGGCCTAGCCTAGAAGTATTTGATTTTAAAGTCATTATTTCTTTGCCTCAATTTATTTTATATTCAAAGTCTTATTCTAAAGCTTCCGGTCTTTGATTTCCTTAGGATTTGAATTTAAAATGTACATTTTTCATTTAATTATGATATTTAATCATTCACATACCATCTAATTTCTAATTTAAATGATCATGTTATTAATTTGAAATATTATTTTAATGGCTAAATTAACTTATTTCACTAAGATTAGATCTTGTTTGGTCAATTATTCATTAAAATTAGGATTTATTTACATTTTTGGGCTTTAATTATTTGGAAATTTTCATGTTGATAAAATTTGGTTTGTATTTCACCTAGTTTAGATTGAGTGATTAAATTATTTGTTCATGTTTTATTCATGCTTAGATGGATTTTTATTTTGAATAATGTATTAATCATCTCCCTGAGTCTATGTTTTTTCATGGTTTTCTAGTTCAAGTCTTTGGCCTTTGATGACTCATGATGCATATTTTAATAGTTGAAACATCCTAGAGCCATCAATCATCCTTCAAGTGGATTAATCTAGTGTACTCAAGATTTGGTAGCTATAGTTATGTAGTTCAAGGTCTTTCCAAACATAACTTACTAATATTGTGACATGTGGTCCATCTTAGGTGTTCATATCTTTAAGAAGCTAAAAACAACTGATTAAGTTCTTTGCTAACCTAACCTAACCTCTTGATTAATGATAAGTGGTAGATTCAAAGTGATAGGTGGTAGTCAATAGGTAGGTGACAATCATAGAATAAGGGAAGTCCTATAAATAGATAAATAATATAAATACTTTTGACCCCTAACCTTTTGATATTATACAAAATGTCACAATATCAGGTAGTCAAGGCCTAGAGGGAGGCATTCCATAGTCAAGATGTCCAAAAAACACTAATATTCATGAGCCATCCATGTGGTTAGTCATATTTTAAAAGGATCCTGATGAAAGAGGGGAAAATATAAAGTAAACCACCAAAGATCTCTTAGTGTCCCAAGATCATGCTACATGACATGACATCATAGACTTAGATCATGAGGTATATGAAGCCAACATCCAAATAGTTTGAAGAATCCAAGAGCTATAAGCCATCCATGTGTCTAGAGATTCAAGCATCCAATATGCCAAATGGAAATCAAAGGGATAAGTTCCAAGTGGTAGTCAATGGGATACATGGCATGATATCATGAGTTTGGTTGATGGGAAACACATTGATTGGTTTAATAATTTTCAAGTCCTAGAGCATCCCCACCATCCAAGTTTTAGTAGATCAACACAAAAATACTTGACAAGTCACAAATATATAGGTTTGGATTATTTTGATCCATGAAGTTTTTATATTATGACATTTGGCCACATATCATGAAATTATATCCTAGGTAACATACACTATATAATAAATTATTATTGAGACCCGTAACTTCCATGATTGTGACATGTGTTTTCATCAAGGGAAGTTAGAGATTTACATACAATTGATTATCAATTATGACCACTAAGATGAAGGCCTAGGATGTCACCACATGGTTACATACCATTCATTCTATTGGGTGAATATTTTGTCAACCAGCTAACTGGCGACCAAAATAGTTCCTATCACCATAGCATAAGGAGATGGGTCATCCTGGTGTGTAGGTTTACTACATCAACAGGGGAAAAATCTCTCCTCTCATCAAGGGGAGGTTCCTTATTAAATATGTGAAGGCTATATACTATATAAGTAAGTAGAAAGTAAGACATAGGGGTGGGATAAACCATCCATCTCTCTTTTTTTAGAGATGATGCTGATAAATAGAGGAGAAATACTAGGTGATTGGTGATGGCACTTCACTTCTTTTAGAAGTAACATTGAGCCAAGAGATAGATCCCTTCCTGGATAGTAGAAATCTTGGTGAAGCGACAGAAGGCACTTCTTTTCTTTCAGAAGTGCTTGTTCTTGCAAATAGTAGGACTCTTTTTGGTAACAAGTGACTGGTAACTGGGTATAAATTAACCATCAATGTAAGATGTAGCACAAAGTCTCCACTTTGACTGCCCTAGAGGGAGATACAAAAGACAATGAGGGCACAAAGTCATCCCAAGGTCTTTTACATAGAAATAGAAAAGAAAAACACACACTGAAGACAACTATGGCAGCACAAAGTCTAAAAGTAGTTGGCTTCAGGACACCTTCCTTATCACCTCTACTAGTTTTGCTTGTTAAATCAAATAAATAAGAACACTTTTAGAAGATAGACATATGAATAATCTCCTAAAGTAGCACAAGCTATAACAGCCCAAAGTCTACAAGTAACTTGCTTTCTCATTCAATTAAAGACATATGAACTACAATCTGAGCTCAAAGTCTTAGTAATGCCTTTCAATTTGGGTAGAGTTTCACTTCTAGTAAGGGGAAGATCTCCCTTGTAATAATGAAAGAGTTTACATTATATAGAGGCTAGGAGAGACTTGGCACTTTTTCCCATGGAGTGACCCATTTGGTGCATTCAAGGCCTTGGATACATTCTTGGTTTTGTCAAGAAGGGCCATGCTAGAACAAGGTGGCTACCTTAACCATGGCATGTTGATTCATATGTAGTGCCTCCTCTTTATCCTAAATCACTCATTTGTTCACCTGCTTAGCCACACAACTGTCTACTCTACCTTTACCTCTAAGGGGGTAAATAGACATCACTTTCAATGTTAGCAGACCCCAAATATCTACCCAACAAACTACTTCACCTACTGGCAGTAACTCCTACTGAGTTTCCCTCTATATCTCTTCCTTCTCTTAACCCTAGCCTTAGGCTTTTTTGAATGCATCTGGGTTCATCTTTTAAGTTTGAAAAAATCAACAAACACTTGAATGCAATCAATTTGGTGTTTATGGGCCTGTCATTCTTCTTAGCAATTCTCCCATGTCTTTCTCACTTGCTATGGCCACTTTCCACTGTGACATGGGTGAGGACACATGGTGACATCCATAGCATCAAAATATGCTTATCAGAATAAGATTTAAAATTGTTAGAGGTTGGGGGGCACAGATGTAGACACGTGGCAGCATCTGTTGCACTGGGTTAGGACACATGTTGAGTTTTGTGCTTTGAGGATTTATTAGAAATTGTGTCTTAGCTTATGACACTTGGAAGCTTCCACTGCCCTCTGAGGCTCAAACCTTTTTTGAAGGGAACATGCACTTTGGTGTCTTCTAAGTGGCCTTCAGGCTTTGATTCTTCAACAAGTTGTCATCCCTTTCATTTCCTTTACACAAAATGTCTAAAGGGATTCCTTCAGACAATTCATTCAAAGGAAACCTTTCCTTGGCTCTATATGTGCCTTTGTATTACAAGTACCCCTTTCCTTTGACACATGGCACCTTCTACTCTTTGAATAAGTGCCACATGTCATCTTCTATAGGAATAAGTGAGGACACGTGGCATCTTTCGTTGTTGACACTTGGTAGCATCTACCTCTTTAGGCCTTTGCAACATCATAAAAATGTTTGGGGCTCAGTCAAGCTCTCATAGATGATGACACTTGTTAGCCTCCATTGATCTCTACAAGGGACATGTGGCACAGTCTAAATACATTTGTTAGTCACATGAATGTAGACACTTGGCATGTTCCACTTCATTTAGTCACTCGTCCCCAGGCCCACCATGGTCTTTGCTCAAAATAGTGAAGCTAAGGGAAGAGACTATAGATATTGACACTTGGAGGCTCCTAATAAGCTTCAAGAGGGACATGTGGCAATATCTGTTAGCTCATAGAAACAAAGTTTATTAGGGCTCAACTATCGACACTTGGTAGCATCTACCTGACTCTTTCTTTTATGCGCGCTTCTTTTCTTAACTAAGGTGGCCTTTAAACCTTTAAACCAAGTCTGTTGAATCGATTAAATGTTGAACCCATTAAACTAATGAACCAAAATGGTTCAAGGTTCAATGATTCAAGATTTTGAGACTTGTTAAGTGATCGAGGTTGTGGAACCTTGAAATGGTCAAACTTTGAGCCTCTGCTGAAGTGCTTAGCTCTTATTGACAATGTTAAACCTTTGAACCCATTGAACCCATTGAACCAAAAAGGTTCAAGGTTTAATGGTTCAATCCTTGTTTTGATGCTTGCTAATAGACCCTTTGAACCAGTTGAACCTGCTAATCCTTTTACCAAAAAGTTGAGAAAATGATGAAATTGAATGTTCAAAACAAATTTTGGAAAGGGGACGGATAGTTTTGGCCATGCAGGACCAAAATAGTCATATGTTGTCTAAAAAATGAGGAGTCATTTTTTAGGGACAATAGCTGGCTCCAATTGGGGAACTTCCTTCAATTAGAAACTTGAAATAGCTAAGGGGAGTAGAAACCAGAATCTCTAATGCCTTGAAGTGTGCCATTGGGCTACGGAGTCATGCTACTCAAAAAGAAAGGCTCCAAAATAAACAAACGAACAAAACAAAGAAAAAATAGAAACTATATAAATATACATATGTACAGGTGAAATTATCTAATACTTCAAGAATTTAAGTACTTCAGACACTGGTCATCATGGGACAAAGAAAAGGGGAAGCCATCTTGATAAACTAGTAGGAAACCATTTTGCCCCCAGAAATGGTGGCAGGTGAATGGAGCTCTCCACTAGGAAACCAATTTTCTGCATCTTCCTCTTGGCCTTTTCTTATTCTTTCCCCATGGTAGGATGTGGTCTTCCCTCTAAAAACCATAGCTCCTTGCTCTCCCTATAAAGAGTTCCTTTTACTGACTTTGGAATACAATAGTATGGTCCACTACCATAGCTTGCTTTTCTACTAGTTCAGTCTATCACATGCTTTTATTGTCAGCCTCAAACCCCTAACAAACCATCAGCTCAACATCTCCTTTGGTGTGAAGGAGTTTGACCTCTTCATCCTGAGTAGTTTTCAATCCGAGTAATAGAGATCTGTATCCAGCTGTGGAAGAATTGTTGCCATTAGATTCCAGGATCCAAGCATCATTAGGAGTTGATCTTTGATGAGATTTCTCTTCATTGGAGATGGAAAATCCTTCTTGATTTATACTATGCCCTACTAATTCTTTTGATGCCCTATTTGGATCAAATCTTGGATTACTGGCTGTGGGAATTTCATCAGCTGAGACATGAGCATCCTCTATGGTTAAGAAGTAATTACCTTGCCTAAAGGCTCAAATAGAATTTGAGCTGCAAGGGCCAACATTTGGGTGACCACAATTTTTGCCTTAGACAGGCCTACACCTGGTTCTCCATCAATGTCTAATTGCTTAATATTGGCTTGTAGGGATTCAAACTCAGTCATTTGAATTTGATATTTCTTGACATGATCAACTATGTCAAATGACTAAAATAGACTTGGAAGAGAGGATGGGAGTTCATCTTTTTGGTTTTTGGGAAGGGGAGGACTAGTCTACAAATTTAAAGTAGAAGGTGCAAAGATGTTCAATGTACTTACTTCTTTGGCAATCACTAGGTCCTTCAGTTAGAAAGGGAGAGGGGTTCTCTACTCAATAATTGAAATCGCTAGTTAGGGTCACTCCTCTATCTTTTCTTTATCAACCTACTAGGTTAACTGATTCTCAGACCAGGTGAATACTGCATTTGATCCTTTGACTACTTCACCTTCACTCTTGGGTTCATCCTGGTAATTTAGGAAATTGATGTGGGAGTCACCAACTAATTCTTCTTGATCCTCCCTAAAGAGATCAGCACCATTTTCTTGCTCAAACTCAAGTTGGAAATAGGAGACATGTTTTGTTTCCAAATATCCAATTACTGAGTTGGTTGGAGGTGCTTCAAGGGCAAGGTTCCTTTGTGGGGGAGGAAGATGATTTGGTTGCCCTTGGATTCTAGCAGTGTTGCCTTGATATGACTAATTGGGGAATGTCCTCCTTGGTGCATCTTTATATAGAGGAGTAGAATACATACATTGTGTCATTTGTCTTTTCAAGGCTAGCAATTCATTTGCCAGCTTTTGGACCATTGGGTCAGTGGTGGCTACGGGTGAGTATCTAGAAGATGAAGAAGGTTTGCCTCTATTAAGATCTTTCCTTATCTTTCCTACCAAGATAAGGTCATATTTTACATTAGTAGCCAAGTCTTGAGTAGTAGCAAGGTCTATGTAGCCAGCTCATCTCAGCAGAAAACTCACTTTAGGTAGTTTTGAGTTGATGAAGAAGCATTTGAGGTTCTAAGGCATCAACTGGGTGACCATGGGAATCCTATGCCTCAGCTTGTTAAACCTGGCAATGAAGTCCCTCATAGGTTCATGGGGCTCTTTCTTCATCTGAGTGATCTAGGCTAGCAAGGCATGTGCATCTTCTATAGGCTTGAACCTAGCTTCAAACTTGGCTTTGAGTGTATCCCAGTCAGTCACTGATCCAGCTTGCAGATGGTATAACTAGTCTATAGCAGCATCTTGTAGGGTCTCCACAAAAATCCTAACTACCACATCTTCAAATTCCACCCCTATCACACCACAAGTTATGCTAAAGGCTGCAATGTGTTCATCAGGGTGAACTATCCCATCACCAAAGAATTTGGGGAAATTCTTTCTTGAACTACGTGGGAGTTCATGCAGAGGTGGAGTCAAGTTAAGTGGACCAAAAGAGTTACCCCAGGGGCCTCAAACTACCATGATTTAATTATGAAAAATAGGGATAACAAATTTGGATGGAGTGGCCAAATTGTAGAACAAAAATGGAAAAGGACTAGCCATGCTTCAGCTTGAGGTTTGAGGCTTCAAACTACACACTCTTTCCCAACAGCTTTGGTTTTGTAGACCAGATAATATAATAGAGATGGAGGAAGATGGTAAGGCTATAATGATAATGGATAAGACATGGAATGGATTTGCTAGAGTCTATATAATTGATAAGGGAAGGAACTACTTCAATTTCAAACTTGAGGCTTAAAACTGTACATTCATCCCCAGTGGAGTCACCAAAAATTGTTGTGTGAGGCTGAGGAGGAAAAATTAACAATGGGAAAGCACTGGAGTAGTTCATTCATCCATAATAGAATGCATAGATAAGGTTATAATGATAATGGGTAAGACACAGGTGATGTTTTAATCTAAAACTTGAGGTTCCAAATTACACAAAATTACTATGTCCCCAGTGGAGTTGCCAAACACTACTGGGTGAATATTTTGTCAGCCAACTAACTGGTGACCAAAATAGTTCCTATCACCATAGCATAGGGAGATGGGTCATCTTGGTGTGCAAGTTTACTACATCAATAGGGGACAAATCTCTCCTCTCATCAAGGTGAGGTTCCTTTTTAAATATGCAGAGGCTATATACTATATAAGTAAGTAGAAAGTAAGACACAGGGGTGGGATAAACCATCCATCTCTCTTTTTTTAGAGATGATGCTGACAAATAGAGGAGAAATAATGGGTGATTGGTGATGGCACTTCTCTTATTTTAGAAGTAACATTTGGCCAAGAGCCAGATCCCTTCTTAGATAGTAGAAATCCTAGTGAAGCGACATAAGGCACTTCTCTTCTTTCAGAAGTGCTTATTCTTGAAAATAGTAGGACTCTTTCTAGTAACAAGTGATTGGTAACTGGGTCCAAAGTAACTAGCAATCTAAGATGTAGCACAAAGTCTCCACCTTGACTTCCCTAAAGGGAGATACGAAATACAATGAGGGCACAAAGTCATCCCAAGGTCTTTTACACAAAAATAAAAAAGAAAAACACACATTTAAGACAACTATGACAACACAAAGTCTGAAAGTAGTTAGCTTTAGGACACCTTCCTTATCACCTCCACTAGTTCTACTTGTTAAATCAAATAAACAAGATTGCTTTTAGAAGATAGACATACGAACAATCTCCTAAAGTAGCACAGGTTATAACATCACAAAGTCTGTAAGTAACTTGCTTTCTCATTCAATCAAAGAAATATGAACTATAATCTAAGCTCAAAGTCTTAGTAATGCCTTTCAGTTGAGGTAGAGTTTCACTTCTAGTAAGGGGAAGATCTCCCTTGTAATAATGAAAGAGTTTACATTATATAGAGGATAGGAGAGACTTGGCACTTTTTCCCATGGAGTGACCCATTCGGTGCATTCAATGCCTTGGATGCATTCTTGGTTTTGTTAAGAAGGGCCATGTTGGAGTAGGGTGGCTACCTTAACCATGGCATGTTGATTCATCTTTAGTGCCTCCTCTTTATCTTGAATCACTCATTCATTCACCTACTTATCCACACAACTATCTACTCTACCTTTACCTCCAAGGGGACAAATCGACAGTGCTTTCAATGTTAGTAGACCCCAAATATCTACCCAGTGAACTACTTCACCTACTAGTAGTAACTCCTACTGAGTTTCCCTCTCTATCTCTTCCTTCTCTTGACCCTAGCCTTCGACTTTTTTGAATGCATCTGGGTTCATCTTTTGAGTCTAAAAAAATCAATAGACACTTGAATGTAGCTGATTTGGCATTTTCAGGCCTATCATTCTTCTTAGCAATTCTCCCATGCCTTTCTCACTTGCTATGGCCACTTTCCACTATGAAATAGGTGAGGACATGTGGCAGCATCCATACATTGAAATAGGCTTATCAGAATAATATTTAAAACTATTAGAGGCTAGGGGGCATGAATGTAGATACATGGCAACATCTGCTACACTGGATCGGGATACGTGGCAAGTTCCAAGCTTTGAGGCTTTATTCAAAATTGTGTCTCAGCTTGTGACACTTGGCAACTTCTACTACCCTCTGAGGCTCAAACCTTTTCTAAAGGGAAAATGCCCTTCAGTGTCTTCTAAGTGGCCTTCGGGCTTTGATTCTTCGGTGGGCTGTCATCTCTTTCATTTCCTTCAGACAAAATGTTCAAAGGAATTCCTTTAGACAATTCATCCAAAGGAAACCTTTCTTTGGATCTACATGTGTCTTTGTATTGTGAGTGCCCCTTTCCTTTAACACATGGCACCTTCCACTCTTTGAATAAGTGCCACATGGCATCTTTTGCAGGAACATGGTGAGGACATGTGGCATCTTCCCCTATTGACATTTGGTAGCATCTGCGTCCTCAGGCCTTTATGACATCATAGAAATGTTTGGGGCTCAGTCGAGCTCTTGTAAATGATGACATTTTTTGGCCTACACTGATCTTTGTAAGGGACACATGGCATGGACTGAATACATTTGTTAGTCATGTGAATGTAGACACTTGGCACATTCTGCTTCATTTAGTCACTCATCCCCAGGCCCACCATGGTCATTACTCAAAATAGTGAAGCTAAGGGAAGAGACTATAGATATTAAAACTTGGAGGCTCCCAAAAAGCTTCAGGAGGGACACATGGCAATATCCACCAATTCATAGAAATAAAGTTTAGTGGGGCTCCGTCGTCGACACTTAGCAGCATCTGCCTGACTCTTTCTTTTATGCACGCTTCTTTTCTTAACTAAGGTGGCCTTTAAACCTTTGAACCTAGTGTGTTGAACTGATTGAATGTTGAACCCATTGAACAGATGAACCAAAATGGTTCAAGGTTCAACGGTTCAAGCTTTTGAGACTTGTTAAGTGATTGGGACCATGAAACCTTAAAATAGTCAAACTTTGAACCTCTGTTGAAGCACTTAGCTCTTATTGATGACATTGAACCTTTGAACCCATTGAACTAAAAAGGTTCAAGGTTCAATGGTTCAATGGTTCAATCCTTGTTTTGATGCTTTCTAATAGACGCTTTAAACTGGTTGAACCTACTAATCCTTTTACCAAAAAGTTGAGAAAATGATGAAATTGAATGTTGAGAACAAATTTTGGAAATGGGACAGACAATTTTGGCCATGCAGGACCAAAATAGTCATATGTTGTCTAAAAAATGAGGAGTCATTTTTTAGGGACAACACATTCATAACCTAGAGAGTGATAAACTAAAAAATTAGTTCAAGGATCAAAGAGATGTTGGATGAATTATAAGTGGAAAGATCCATATATTATAATGGAGAATAGAGTAGAGCCTGAGTGAATGACAAATCAACACATAGATAACCATATTCAAATAAAAGAGAATGTGTAGTCTAATATGATCAATGATGAACACTTGGACTTCCAAGTAGATAGATAGAGAACCCAAAATTGATGGTTAGGGGAAATACTAGTTTATGGGAAAGTTATAGTTTTGAATTTAACTATAAGTAAATATTTTAGGTAGAAGAAAGCAGGATATTATAGTACATAAACATGAGAATTTTAGACCATCCACAACACAAATTTAATTGAGAAATATTGCATCAAATATCTCATGTGATAATCACCAAAATATAAATAACAAGAATATATAAATGGCTAGAGGATTGTATAAATTTGGATAGATACAAAAGTTGAAATCAAGATGATTATTCGATACTTCAAGAAAAAATCAACCCAATGGTTGAGGGTATCAATGATCTCATAAAAAGGACAAAATACACCTATTTATAGATTATAATAATATATTATTCCAATATGGATATGCCAAGTTATCAACATTTAATAAGAAAATGGTGCATAGGGAAGGTACTTTTGTTGTCATGGGGATAAGCACGTGAAGTTAGAGATGGACAAGATTACATATGAATGAGTTAATCCATCATTGGATTCCCATTAAACTGATGTGGCTTATTCTATATGTATTTATAATTATCTTGTATAATATCACTAATAAGTTGATTAGGTTGTGGGAGCTTGCAGTGCATTGAGGATTGTATCACTCTCATCTAGGAAGTTATTATGATCTAGAGTTGTGCCATGATTCATAGCTTATCTTTTTTATTCTTGATGTTTTATCTCAAGGATCTAGATAATATCTAATCACTTAATTATTTAATTTTTATCTCAAGAGAATTTAATTGTGGTTGTGCATCATATCCAATGATGGTTTATCATATCTATATAAGTAGGGATGCTTTCTATGAAAATGATTGACACTTGAGTACAAAAAATCTATTGATATTGAGATAGGATCTCACCTATATTTCCTCATTTTATCTTGGTTGTCTTCTAAAAATATTTATTTGAGAATTAACCTATTTAAATAATTTATATAATGTTGTTTGTGTGAAAGTGGATATATAATTAGATTATGCAACATCTAATTTAATTGGATTTGAGAACTCAATCTAGTTATTTTGAGGCTTACATTAGTTATGATGTGAAATTAGCTTTATGCTTGTGTTATGGATTTATTTTGAATTTATTTATATATTTCATGTTCACATAATTTTCCTTTGAGTCTTTCTCATTTTGGTGTTCTAGTTTGTGTAGTAGCTAAACTTGATGCCCAATGATATGGTTGTAACCTACAATAATAATTTTTTTGAGTATTTGAATACCTATATCAATAAATGGACGTAACTTTTTTCTACCTTACTCTTTTCTCCCTTTTATATATTTTTTAATGAATAATGACTTACCCATTACATTTTAAATAACCCATTTATAAAGGAACCAATAGTGAGAACCTAAAAATCTTTGAGTAAACTATCCAAACCTCCAGTGGAAATAATCATATCTTACCCATGATAATAATTGGAGTTTCTTAGCCCTTGGATTACCTTCATAATTTTAAAAAATTGGAATTTTGTCCCATGTGTTTTAGGATGATCTTATCCATTTACAACAATTAAATCCAAAATTATCTTTGAGTGGGTCACAATTTTATCCTAACATAAATTAGTTCTAGAAGGAGGACCCAAGTGCCATATTTTTTATTTTTTGGTCTTTTTATTCATGAACCTATAGATATTATAATACTATTCATGAATTAAGGTCTTATAGTCCATAGATTTTCAAAAAAAATTGTGATTAAAACCTATACAAAAAGAGATTACTGTATGTCACTTTGGAGTCTTCTTTAAGGATCACATGATCTGGAGTCATTTTGGTTCATAAAAGTTTAATTATTTCTTCTTTTAAAAATCTTGGACATATTAGATATGATCAAGGTTGAGATAGAAGATTTGTTTACCCAACCATATTATCCTCATAATATGTCACAAATAGACCAGTCCAAATGGCTATAGTTTGGGTAGTTGGATCAACTATAAATGTTTTGGGTGATGTGCATGATTTACCCAAAAACATAGAGGGTTAACTTCTAAAGCTCATTCCATTTACTAGAAAGACTGTAAAAGAACACATTACATCATATAAAACATCCATTAGGTTGCTTAATGTTGAATATGAATTTGTAGCTTGTAAATTATTTCCATTTACCTTACTTTATCAGGCTTATGACTGGTTATTTAACCTCCCTAAAAATTTAATCATAGGATGGAATCAATTGAATAATTTTTTTTAGCCTAGTTTGTTTAGATAGTCGATCCAATCATATTATACCAATAATTTTATTGCATGATAAGGGATTCCAATGAGCCTATACATAATTTTAATGCACATTTTCAAAAGATGTATAATAGGGTAATAGACTTGTATAGACCAAATGACCAACTAGCCTTAGAAATGTTCAAGAATGCTTTGGATCATTAGACTTCTTATTTATTAAGGAGAGATCTGACCATCATTGACTTTCCCCTTACATATGTAGAAGTAATAAAAGTGGACATGTTACTCAATCCATAAAAAATGTTATTTCCTATTCCTAATGTTCTCCAAAATATGCCAACACTAAACTTAATCCCACTTAGAAATAGAAATGTTCCCTTGTCATAGCCTCTTCCAATTACCAATTAACTTCCTCTATAACATGTTTCCCTCAATCAGAATCTAGGATTTTTAAGTTCGAATGGTAATGAAGTAATTCCTCAGTATTATAATCAAAATTTAGTTCTAATTGTAACCAAAAACACATAGAAATCTCCTCAATATTCAACCAAACTTGAATTATATGTAATCCAAATAATTTTCCAAAGATTGAGTAGTGAATTTTTAAACTTTAAAAAATAAGCAGGTATCTCAAGTAGTGGAAATTTTACTCTAAATTTTACTTATCAATGCAATTATAGGCCTTTCAATAGAGATGGTAAACAAGATGAGTCTTCATCTAAAAAAATAACTAAGAATAATATCATGGATATTGCCTTGCCCGATTGGTTTTGTGTCCACAACATAGCCCAACATGGAGAACTTGACTATGTTGATTTTTATCTAGCCTTTGACATTCTGCATATGAAAATTGAAAAATATGAGGTTGTCCTAAATGATCAATATATTTTAAGTAATTTTGATTCTTATAGATCATCAAAATCCCCATATACAACTATGGTTTTAGAGACTTTAGACGTTGCTAATGTAGAATAAAATGAACCTAAAGATAATACAAATGATATTCAAGATTTCTAACAATGTCAGAGAAGAAAATATAATTATGGGAGCATAACACATCAATATTTGACCACTTAAACTACACTAGATAATGATGCTACACATCCTAATCCTAAATCTATAAATGATCCACCTCCACCAAAATTAGGTGATAATTAATCCTTACTAGCAAAACAAGTTATAACATTGTGTAAGATATGAAAATGATTAAAGCTAACATAACATTCCATGAATTATCACAAATCACTGAACAAATGAATTTGATTCTCAAATATATTAAAAACAAGAGTATTCAACCCAAATAAAATAAACCTACTAACACTAATGTTGTGATACATAAGACTAAGAATGATGTTCCACCATTCTTTCTTACAATCAATAATTTTGGTAAAAATCTCACAATTATCTTGTATATTCTAGTGCATCAACTAATGTTATACCTATAGCTATTTCCAATAATTTAGGATTAGTTCCAACAAAATTAGACAAAGTATTATTTTAGTTAGACAATTCTAAAATCAAGGTTTTGGAGAGTTGTTAAGTGTTGATATATAGTTATAACCTGAACCAAGAGTGCATTATTTTATAGACATAATTTGTTGAGATACTAGAATCATATGACATGATACTAAGTAGAGATTGGTTAGTATCACTCAATGGATATATCAAAACTAATTTTTCCCATATGTGGTTTCCATGGATAGGATTGGAAAATAAAATAATAATTGATAGATATCCACACATGAAATTGATGATGATAGAGTAAAACATAATCAATGAGCAAGTTAATTTTACTTGTATAGATGCAAGTGTCTAAATAAGGAAAAGTTTGGTCAATATTATGATTTAGGTATTATTTACTTATTTAATACCTTAGGCCTAAAAAGGGGTCAACCTATGTCTTGAGTACCCTAGTTCACCAAAGAATTCATCCTTCTCATATCTTTTGAATAATTAGGGTAATCCAAAGGAGGATCACTAGTCACCATGTCAAGGCAATAGGTTTAAATGTTTTTTCATGTCAAGAAAAACCATGGTGTCTATCTTTACTCCCTATTTTAACTTGTTTCAAAATCATTCCTTATGTTAGTTATGTTTGTCAAACTATAACAAGCCTTGTAATGGTCATAATAGTTTGAATTTACTCATATGAAAGATGACCAAATGTTGAAGCTTACACCCTACCATGAATCCATCTAGTATGATGAGATCCTATATAATATGGTAAGATTACAGGGGTTAATATTGTCATAAGAAGTATGTGGCAAATTTGTTTAGGTAGATAACAATTTTTAAGGCCCCTTGATTGATATTAAGATCACCTATTTTTTAACCTTTACTTGAGATCATGCCTATGCCTTTTGAAAAGGGTGTTTAACTATGGAATAATGTATTTTGATCTTAAAATACCATTAAATACACCAATTATTCCTTAAAATTCCTCCATGAACTCCATGATTCCATGATCAAACCATTTCATATGCTAAGGGTGTCTTTTAACAACTCAAAGACTTTTATTTTCCACTCAATGGGCCCCACACATGTCAAAATGTGTCCTTTTAGCTTCCAAACATATACCATATATTTTAAAATGTTTTTTAACCAATATTTTCCCTCGTCCTACCCACCAATAGCATTTCAAGGTCTGAAACTTGAGAAAATGTAGGAAAGTTGTCAATTATAGGTGCTTTTAGACAAGTACATATCTGTACAGTATGGATATGGTAGAAGAGAGCCAAGGATATACATAAGATATTTATTATAGACATTAGGTGAGATAATCTAGGCATTTGAAGCAAAGAAGAGCCAAAAATTGATCTATTTCTTCCATAAATCTCTTTGGCAACCTTGGACAACTACTCAGGTTCCTTCTCAGTATAGATAGGAGAGAGAAGATGGTGAATTTATCTCTTTGAAATAAGAAGGGGGTATAATGTCCTTAAAAACCTAGGCATTGTTTTATAAATTTATTCCTTTTGATTTATGAACAACCATTAAGAACTTAAGGTAGTTAGACTAGCCTTCTACATATAAATAGGGTCAAAAATGGAATGGTTTCAGTATATTATTGGCTTTTGTGATGAAACCAATGAATATACATGTCTTATATAGGTCCTTAAGGTCATTAAATTTCATTCTCCACCCCTAGTCCACATGTGTGAGCCTATGCGAGTAGTAAACATACTATGCATCATAAGTTATAGACTACAAACTAGGTTTCCTTGATGAAAAAGAGCCTATAGTGCACATATCTAAAAATGAATAATAGTTTAAGGTTTGATAATGGTTTATTGAAGTTTTTCATATCTTCTTACCTCCTTATTAAAAATGGATTAGTCATATATACCATCATATCTCTAAAAATGTTGCTTTCAAATGAGTATGGTTGGTAGTTAATCATCAGTATAGACATGGATTGATTATTGCATGGTATTGGCTATTAGTTGTCATTATAACATGTGAAGTAGGAAGGATTGTTGTATTCATGTTGAAAATTCCTTATTTTAGGATGATCAAATTTCATTATACCCATCACAGACCAAGGAAATGTCATCTATCCCTTTAATGCCTCTACATACTTATTTAATAGAAGTTAAGGTTTATTAGCAAAATTTAAGGTATTTAGAGAATCCTAGGCTTCATAATTTCACTCCATATGTATGATTGATGAACTTTAATTGTATTTATCTATTGATTATGTGAGTAGGTGTGCCTAGGGTCTTAATAGGTCAACTTGAGTATGAGTTAATAGTCCATTTTAAGCTCTTAAAGAACCTTTTCCATCTGATGGTCTCATCAATGTAAACCCACCTCATAATAGGCTCTAAGTTCTAGGTTTGAATCTCCATGGGATCCTATAACCATTACCTATACATTTGAGCCTCTCTACACAATCCCTGGGCATAGAAACAAGGTCTAAATGCTCCATAAGGCTATAAAAATCCATTAATACTATGAGAAAATGACATATATAAGTGTAAGTCTTGTTGAGAAAATATAATGGACACTTACACGAAGATATCTCAAAAATACCTTTCAATGACATATCCAAGTCATACTAGCATGCCACAATGTTATCCTATGTAGGTCATGTGATGTACCAAAGTGTTGGTAGTTATGTTCAAGATTAAAATGGTTAATAGTGCCTTAGATAGACCTATTTTCAATTACATTCATGTTGATGACATCCACAAAATCCTCCACATTAAATACTTATGCATATGAGTTCATTAGAAATCTTGTTTTATCCATTAGTATTTACTTGATTCATAAAGTTATGATTGAAGATTAGTTAGATTGGATAGATCAATATTGGTGCAACACCTCATTAGGTTAGGTTTTCTTTCATGCATTTCTCTATCCCTTTTCACCGCAATAGTCAGTAGGTTTTAGTGATTGAGCTTAATTGATGCACAATGAGAGCTATCCCCATAATATAGAGGTTTGGTCCTCTTATAGGTCACCCACAACCTTTAGACTAATCCCATGTTACCCCAAACTTGGATAGAATTGAACTATTTTCTCCTAAGTGTGTATTTTGGAGTGTTAAAAGTTATATAACATTTAGTGGTACTAGCATTCAAGTGATTTGGATCATGCACTTGTAGATTTGGATGACATCATAGAGATTTAATCATTTTAATGGAAAATACAGTCAATTTTCATGCCAAAAGTGGTCACAAGGTCTTCATCAAAAGGTAAGGAAGCTAATTTTTTTGAGTTATAGTTGGAATTTTTTAGGATAAAGAGATACCCTAAGTTTAATCCTAATCCTACACCCCATAATTCTCTTAATTTAACAAAACACTATTACAAACCCTACACCTCTAATGGCTAGGCCTATACATAAAGCCTTTATTACCTTTAACAGTGGTATCCCCTTAAATTTGAATCAATTTGATGACATACTTGTTCCTACCCTCAAGATCCTTCCCTATTTCATAGGAGAAAACTCAACCACCCCTATTGAACATATTGAAAACATAGGTGATTTATGCTCAATTCACAATGTGACCCAAGAAAATATGGAAATGATGTTGTTGGCCACTTCCTTAAAGGGTAAACCACTTCAATTATATAGGGGTTTAACACCTAATTATATCAATACCTAGGATGAATTTGGGGAACACATTTGCAAAATTTTTGAGGATAGGAGTGACCATATGTATTTATTAGAGTAACTCGCCATAATTAAAAGTGATCCCTAAGAGTTTATGGTATATTTCAATTATAGGTTTCAAAAAAATTAGGATAGGATCCCCATAATAGTCAAGACCACTTCGAATTATACCTTCTTATAATATTTAAGAATCCTCAATTTTGATGTGGCAGTCATGATACAGTCCATGGGAGGGAACACTCTATAATATGCCTATAATGCGGCCATAAGGGTGAAAAAATGTCTAATCTAAACATGTAAGCTTACCCCAAGACCCCTCATGTTTTTTTTCCCAAAAATAAAACTTGTTATGCCTATAATTACTCCCCTACTAGTACCAACCAATCACGATCAAACATATGTCAATCAAGTAAATAGATTGGGAAATATTGAAGGGTTGATCAAGGCATAAAAAAATTAGATAATGACCTTGGAGAGGTACAAAATTACACACCATAGACCTTACTAAGAACCCTATCAAGCCCCCTATCATCCATATTAGTATAATATACCTCCATATCAACCTAATCAACAAGGTCAAGGGTAGATCACTCAAGCAAAGCCCTCTAATAGCTACAACCCCAATTATAATAGAACTTCTAGAGCACTAGTTCTAACTCAGAACAACTATGATCAAGAAGTTCAATGGCCTACTTAATGGGGTAAGTCACATGAGGTATCATTAGTCCAATTCAAGATGTTTTTCAATCTTATTTCATGCATCATAACTAAGCTCCTCCAACATATGATAGTTATCCTCCTATACAACATAAGGAAGGTCCTTCTATGAAATATAGAGACACTTTCTTCATGACCCAAGATGATTTACAAAATCAAAAAGGAACAAGTGGAAGTGAGGCGCCATCTAAGACTACTTTTTTAAACTTCAAAGGAGAAAATTCCTTTGAGCAAGTTTTAGCTAATTAGATTAGAGGTGTAGCAAAGGTAGATAGTCTAGTTACATCCCATATAAGGGATAAAATAAGGGTGAATGGTAATGATTTAAAATTTAGATTAAAAACCCCTCCACCATCTCAACTACCTCAAGAGGATATTAATCAAGGTGTAGCTCCTAAGACTCCAACATAGAAAATTCAAGATGTGAGAGGATAAAATCATAGAGGTCCATTCATCCCTTAATTCACATAAAATCTAAGTGGGAGGACTACTCCTAAGTTTCAATCCAAGGCTTCAATTTCTCATATTATCATTATTGATCAGATGAAGAAGGCCCATGCAACGATCCCCATGTAGGACACCTTGCTTATTCTATGGTAAAATGATCTCCTCCATGAAGACCTATCCAAACTATATGTCTTGGACAAGCAGGTAGAAAAGGTAGGTGTAGTCCTAACCAATACCAATAAGCCTCATGAGTCTCAAGAACCCAAGGTAATCAAGCTCCCTCTTTTCTATCTCTTTGTAAGTATAGGTGATTTCTTAGTACATAACTATATGATAAGTAGTGTGGCTAGCACTTTTGTCATTCCTAAGTCTATACATATAAGTTGGAGCTTAAGTATGAACCTAATGCTAAATGGGTCTTAAAAATAGATAGGTCTCTAGAAAAGACTATTGGTGTCCTTAAATATCTAAAAATGATCTTGGCTACTTGTCCTAATTGTACTATATCTCAATATATGGTAGTGGCTGACCTCCATCCTTATTTTACCTTATGCTTATCTAGGGATTTCACTACCAATATAGGGTGTTATCTCTCTTGTGAATGGTTTTATATGGTTTTTAGGACCAGGTATGGAACAAAGGTCACCATAAGGTCTGATACTATCTCTAGCTTCCAATTAGAGACTTACATGGCTAACATGTCAAATGTCAATTCCACTATCATAGATGAGGACGAACACCCCAATGACTAAGAGCCCATTGAAACACTTAAAGGTATATAAAATTTTCTCCTTTATGAGTGTGAAATATAAAACCATGGCTATGTTCCATATAAAAGCATTGAAGAGGTAGGTTTGGTTCTGTATTGTATGCATGAATAGGAGTTGTCACACTAGCTCTCACTAGCCCAATCCAAGATCATGAAGGAGTATGGAATTTGTTCTTTGATGGATCTAGATCCAAGAATGGAAGTGGTTCAAGTATCATTATTCTTTATCCTTAAAAACAAAGGTAATTTTTTCCTTGAGACTTAAATTTAGTTGCACTTACAACACATCAGAGTATAAGGCCCTCATCCATGGGCTATAATGGCAAGAAAGAGAGGCATCAAGCTCTTAAAAGCCATGAGAGATAGTCAGTGAGTAGTAAATCAGGATAGAGATAAAAATGTAGTCAAAAACCACTCTTTAAGGCATATAAACATAGGGTTTGGGACCTCTTGGAGTACTTTGAGGCCTTTAACATTCACTCCATTCTTAGAGAGGCCAATCAACATGTGGACTAGTTATTAGCCATAGGAGCAGAATATGATATACTAAGTGGGGTCAAAGACATCAAGGATCAATCTAAAATCAAGGTGGTATATATTCCTTTAGTCCCATATAATGAGTTTAATTGGTAGGTGTTTTAAAATAACAAGAATATTACATATTTTTTGTAGCTGGAGGCATAATTTTTCTCAAGGAACCAAGGCAAATTATAATAGTAGTATGGGGACCATATTGTCCAATTGAGGACAAAACATTACCTAAGGATTTTGTGACATTATAAATCATATTAAATTAAGATGATCAGCTAAGGAAAGACAAGTTTAACATATACACTAAATAGGAACACTGTGAAAAGGTCATAATTTTCAAAGATAGGCTGCTCAAACTAGAAAAAGTGAACACTAAGGAGGAGAGGGAGGCTAGTTTGTAAATATATTTTCTTGGGAGACTACTTTAGATAATATATAACTTTATTGAGCCTATTTGGGATCGATATCCATACCTATTTATACATTATTTACCCATAATGTGATCTCATTATTTTCTATCTTGGAAAAATTACCCATTAAATCCATAGTTGACCATTGCACATTGAGACATATTTTCATAACTCCTATATATAAAGCTATTAAAATCATATTATGGTTGGGTAATAAAATAATTTTACCATTTTTGGTAGTTAGGATTATTTCTTGAACTTTTGAATCCCAAATAACTTGATTGGGAGTCAGTACACAAAGATTTAGAATCATGACTTTAAGGGGTTTTAACCTAATTTTTTTCAACATATCGTAGAGTTGGAGGCAAGTTCCAAGCCTATGAGGTAAACAAAAATATTGGTTAACCTCAATATTGAGATCCTTATGAAGAATTATTTAACCAAGATCATTGAATACAACATCATCTTCCCCATAAAATGCTCTTCATGAGTGGTAAATCTTTTGCTTATGAGGAAGAAGAATGTGGATATAAGGTGTCACTAAGAGATCACTACCCCAAAATATATATGGATCATATTCTCCAAAGGCTTGAAAGTTTACAAAGGCTGTCCTTGATTGATGTATAATTAGGGTATAATCAAGTTTTAGTAGGGGAGGAGGATCAACACATGACTACCTTCACAACCAAGAAAGGCACTTATGCTTATAAGAAGATTCCCTTTGGACTATCTAATGTAGGAGTTACCTTCCAAAGGGAAATAGATTGAGAATTTCAATGGATTATCAATGATATGGTGTTCATCTACTAATGAATACACCATAATATTATCAAAATATACCAAAGATCATTTGACACACTTAAGGTTGGTATTTGTGTTGGCTAGATATTTTTTAGGCTAACAAAATTACCTAAGTAGTCATGGGATTAAATCCCCTTCATTTAATAGTGAATATCTTTTAAATTTTTTGCTTATCTACTCTAACTATTCATAACTTTTAGTTACTCATAGTTTATATAAATTATGTATAATTTATCTTATCTTGGGGCATTACTTTAATCACAAAGTTCATGAACCATAACAGAGTGATTTTGTAGAAAGTAAATAGCTAATTCATAGAATATGTAAATAAGTTATAAGAAATATAAAATGAAATGACTAGAATATTGAGAAGAAAGAAGTTGTACTTCATAACAAGTATTTTTATAGAGCTTATTGTATCATTACAAAGTAGATAAACAAACAAGATATGATAATTCTTTCAAAAAATGATTAAGAAAAACTAGAATTCACACTTAGATTTAAGGATAACACAAAGTTTACCATTTTAATCTTCAAAAATTCACCAAATGATCTCCTTATACATAAATTTCCTTAGAAATCAACTTTCTTCTTATTCACTTTGAATCAATTTCATACAAAAAACATTCAGAAATATAAATTCAAAGTTTTAGATTGCCTAAACTTTTTTGCTTTGGTTACAATTTATTTTCAAAAATTACCATCCCCCCTCCCAAATTTGGCACATAGGAATTCATTCATACTTATACTATTTCAGATGTCAAAATCAATTAGGAAAGAACTCCTTAAATTCTCATGTGTTGTGTTAAAAACTAAAAATCATTGAGAGGCATCCTCCTAGAATTTCTCCTATGTGGCATGCAATGGCTCATGACATGTATCACTTCTCATTTTTATTTTTTAGATCAAATACAATATCTTTTCATGTTATGCAGAGCTCTCTCAAAAAAATTATTTTTACAAAATAACTTCAAGTAATGGCATCTAGCCAAGTTACTTGAATCTTACATTTTACAAATTAACTTACTTTAACAAGTAACTTTTCTAAGTGATATTACTTAAAAAGTAATTTCTTAAAACAAAATTACTTCAAATACATTTGTGAAGAAACTAGAAGAAGGTAGAATAATTTTTTGAAAAGAGAAGCAATAGAAATCATTACAATTCATCAACTTCTAATCTGCACTTTTCCCTATACTTGATATGTTGAGATATCATGAACTATATCATTAGATTTGGCAACTGATTGCCTTTCTATTTCCATTCTCATTAGTTCCCTTTATAGATTCTTGCAATAATATTTCACTTTTTCAAACCTAGGTTCTAGCCTCTTGACCTCTTGTTGACTTTTGATTAACTCCTTTCTATATTTTTTTGTGAAAAGAGTTGTGACCTTTTCAATTAATTGCTTAAATTATTGATGCTATTGCTCAGGTGTCCTTGGCATTTCCTCGGACCAAACATTAGTGAGGTAGAAGATACAATCCTCTAGATCCAATTTTATATTATGAGAAAACTCTTAAAGAGTCTTCATTTCTTCAAGAATTGCTACAAAAATGAGCGTACGAAAAGATATAATATGTTCCTCTTACTTTGATTTCTTTATTGATCCCTCTAGAACAATTTTTTATTCAATCAAAACCTTTTCACTTAAATAATTTATTCACTAAAGGCTTTCTTGATGCAATTCAGAGATTCCATTCTCATTTTCAATCTCCATCATTGTTTTTATCTATGCCAGTTTATTCTCAATGTTATCCAAAGTACCTAGGACCTTAGGAAACCATTTTTGTGCATTTTCTAACATTTTCTCTATCCATTCATCAACTACTTTTTCCTTCTCACTAGTTTACCTTAATTATTGCTTATTGATCAAATTCACCTCCTAAAATTAATTATTTTTAAGGATTAGATATTTCCACCTTGGCAATTATTTCACACAAATTATCAATTTGTTCTTTCAACTTAGCTTTATCATCTTTCTCTTCATCAAGATTTTGAAAAAGAGTATTGATTAGGGTTTGCATGTCCTATTTTAATCCCTCTATAGTGACTTATCCTAGGGATACCTTTGTAACTATTAAGTCTTCTTAAATGACTTCATTTCTATCCTTATCTTATGGAGGAACTAATATCTCTACAAATTTCTAACCAAAAGGTCCAATTATCAACTTTGAAGTCACTTTGGCACTCTTGGGTTTTTTACCCTTACAATTAAGACTTCTTAGAAGTTGCAAGTCTATATCCTCCAAGTTAATTTATTATTTAGACTCCAGAGCTATTTTTAATGCCAACCATGAAGATAAATCCATACCAATGTAGATGTCTAAATTAGTTACCATTTGTTGTTGATTATTTATCACCACCAACTCATGAGAAGGAACTTCTTGTGCATCTAGAATATATTGAACAACACTGATAACTACTTGATCATCTTTTTATTTCTATATATCTACCTCTTTCTTAGCATCTTTATTTGCCTCTTTCTCTTTCTCTACCTCTATCTCTTCCTCTTTCTCTACATTTTCCTTTATTTCTTTCTCTTACTCTACCTCAGGTTCAACTATTACTTGTTGTTGAGATACCTCTTGAGATGTAGTCACCTCTCCAACAATTACCTTCTATGGATATTTTTGGTTAATAATAAAAAGAATGGTAGGCTGATCCTTAAAATTAGATGGAGGAGGAGTAGCAAGTGGAGTGTATGAAGGTGGAGGAGGAGGAAAATTAGTCTCCTTATGAATAGGTTTCTTAGGAGATTTAAAACTTGGAGATTTTGGAGGTGGCATGATTTTGGATGGATCCACATCATTCATTACTTGTAATGAGGATGAAAATGTGGTGGATGTGGTAGAAATAGGAATGGTTGAAGTAGGAGTGATTATGAAAGAGACTAGAGGAGATATAAAAGTAACTGACTAAACTTGTTCCTTTTCTTTTACCAAGGAATATGTATCATCAACATCTTTTTCAATTTTATATTTTTCCTAGGATTTTGGCTACTTTTTCCTTACACTAATTTCCTCTTATGACTTGCTTGGCTCATTTCTATCATTACTGGTTTCTTCATGTAGAATCCCTTACCAAGAAGCCATGTTGATGACATAGCAAGAACCACTAAACTTTTCTCAGTAATAGTATTTACTTGATTCTTCCTAAAGTCAGTTTTTAGGAGTGGAACATTATCTCCTCCCATTACATGATAAGAATCATGAATCACTTGCTCATCATCTTCCATATCTTCTATAATGGTAGCTAAATAAATTGAATGAATATTTTCAATAGTCATCCTACTATTATCTCTTCTCCTTACTTCAAATTCATCCCTATAATCAATCCATGATTCTTAAAGTGTAAAAATATGATTATACTCAAGAAAAACTATGCTTTGAGTTATGCCTCTATAGTTAAAATTTACTCTAAATTCAAAATGTGATTGATTGTAATTATGGTAAATATTTATTTTTACATTATTTTCCATATAAATGATTACACAATGATAATGGCCAATAACATTAATAAATTTAATTGAAGAATGGTTTACTTTAGACTACAAATCTATGATTCCACCATCTACCTACATAGTTCCATTAGAATCCATTTTTTACTAGGTTAATTGGTCAATTTGAATGATGTCCCTATGAAACCTCTAACTCTAATATATGTGAAATTTAGGAATTGAATGAAAATACACCCAAAATGGGAAACTACCTCCCAAGTTGCATTAGGCACTCTCTCAGATTTCAAAGCAACATTCATATTATAGATGACTTCATAAAAGAATTCATCATTTACCCTATTATAATGATTGAAGTATTTAGAAATATTTAATTGAAGGTAATATTCATAGATGGGCTCAGTTACCAACATGCCTTTTTTAGTCAACTTGGAAAAGGTTCCATTGGATGTTGTAACATATACTAAATATGAAGTCATTTTGAAGTTAAAGGTCTACACTACATTACTCAACTAGTGGTCAATGTTATCACTTATCATCCTTGACCATTAAATCATTTAAAAACTCATATTGACATCAATATCCCTTATAAAAGCATACATCTAGGTGGAAAATTTATTGGAATTCTTTTCTCTATTGATTTTTCACAATAACTAGGTGATGCCATCCACTTATCTAACTAAGTTAGATCTTACTATTTGGCTTGGAAACCTTGAGGGCTTCTTTGGTTTCTTTAGATAAGTTGTAATCATTATCTTGATGCAATCTATTGTCTTATTCTCCAATAGGATTTTATATTTTTCCATTGATACATCAAGTACTTTAGATCTTGTTGGGATCTTTAAAAAATAGTCAAAATATTGAATATATAATCTAATTACAACATTTCCTATAGTATCCTTTACTATCCTAGTAAGAGAATCATAATATTTACACACTCTAGGATAAAATTAATAAGTTGTGTAGATTTTGGGAAAGTTTTAGCTTGTAGGATTCCACTATTTATCATTGCTTGCATGAGTGGTGTTTTGACTATGACTTTGGATCTTTCCAATAACTCACTTATGGAAACATGTCCCATGCTAGTATCACTAGTTTTATACAATTTATAAGTAATTCATGACTCAATGGGATAACCCTTGTATTCAAATTCATCTTTTCTTATTTTGGCTTTTCAAATATTTTTGATTTTGTCTTCCCTCTTCTACTTTGTCCTAGAATTTCTTAACGTGCCAACTTAGGAACTTCTTCAAATTAGAGTTATTTATTCTTCTCCTCCTAAAATTTGTTATGACTAACTCTAGGAATAATTTGTATATGATCTTGAAGACTCAATAATTGTTATTAAAGTTATTATCTTGATTAAAAACCCTAAGCAATGCTTCAAATATTATGAACTTTTAGCAGTAAAAAGCTATCAAAACTCTAAGAAACACATTCAAAGTAACAGGGTGTCAAAACTCTAGGAAGGTCTTGGAATTATACAAGTCTTTAGTTTCAAAAACCTTGAGTAATTTATAAGCATTCACAACTTTAAATTTCATTAGGCAAGTTACCAAGTTTCTTAAGTCAAGTTACTTGGGTTAGAAAACCCAATGAAGCAGAAGTAGTGGGTGAATGGAACTCTACGAAGCAAGTAGTTGTTTTAAATCTAGGTAGGCAATGTCTTTTGAGAACTTTGGGTTTATTAAGATGAGTTAATTGGGTTTGGGACTTTGGGTAAGCAACAAGTCATAAAAGGTCCAGCCAATACTAGGTCAAACACTAGGGCATTTTTAAAAAAAAAATCAATGTTTTAAGTTTTTTCTTAAGATTTTCTTCTGAAGAATTTACAAGGTTTAAAAAAATCAATAGATCCAAATAATGACAAATGAATGTATGCAAAATAATAAAAGATATAATAACCTTTAAAATAGTGCATGAAAACTTACCAGAATAAAAATGAGACAAAGACCTAAAATGGAAACATGAAACCGAAGGGGAAATGGTTTACATACCTCGACTACAAATGGGTGTGAATATTTTTCTCAAAAATAACTCGAGAAGCTCAAATGGTGCCACTCAAGATTTGTAAGGGTAGTAATTAGGTTAGATAACTTGAAATCTAGGTGGGGAATGAGGTGGATTTTTCAATATCTATAATAACCCTTGCATTAATAAACACTAAGTGACATGTGAAATGGTGGCCACATAAGCATTCTAATGTGTGTCAGGTTTTATGAACTAGTTTTCTTAAGTTGGTCTTCAAAGTCAAGTACCTCTAAGACCCTAAACTTGTCTAGGCTTATGAATAGTTTAGACTTTTAAACCCTTATTACTTTTACTTATGAATTTGATCAAGTGAAGTAACTTCAAAACCCCAAGTTATTATAAGCTATCATTTGAGGATTTATGAAACTACTTTACTTCAAATTTATTGAGAAGTAAAGTCATTACACAATTTTGATTTGAACTAGATGATGTAACATGAGTTTTTTGGGGACAAATTACTTCACCTTTGAAAATTAATGTAATCATGAGAACCTAAATTGGCCTAGCAATGAATCCCAACACTTAGCTTTTTTGAATCTCTTAGAAAGATGGGCAACATTAGTTTTATGAAAATGACTCAGGCAAACATTTTCTAGCCTTATAGAGCAATTTGAAGTAATTGGGAATGAAAGCAATCATAATGAAAACTATTAAAGTCTAAGTCTCATTTAGGGGACTAATTTTTGACAAGGACAATTGACTCACATAAGACAAAAGGCAAAAATTTCAATAGGGGTAACCTAAAATTCCATGTGTGAAATTTTAGGGACACTAATTAGCTCTGATTAGGGATATATTTGTTTCTATCAAAAAGAAAGAAACAAGGATGAGATCCTAGTTTCTCTGGTTTTGATTCTTGTCTATTAGGTATAAATTCATGTAAAAACTCAATCATGAAAAACCAACAAAACAAAAAAAAAATTGTGCAAAATAAAAATTGAGGTCTTATTTATATCCATATAGGTGTTACCCTACTACTTAATTCTCATAAAGCTTCAAATGTTGCCCATTGTAAGGAAATAGTAGTTCAATTCCATCCTAGTAAGCTAAGATGAAACTATTTTTGCTAGCAACATTATTTATTGGGAAAGGTCCTTTTCATAGTGAATCAAATTTATCATGCATCCCTTTTGGTTCATGTCACTTATCCCATAACAAGGCCAAGTCAACAACTTCAAAATTATTTTTATTACCTTTTATTCAAAAACCTTCTTCACTTTCATCTAATGATTAGCTAAATGATCAACAACTTGAGTACATACTTCTTATAGCTCAGATAAAACCACAATCCTCTTATCCAATGAATCTTGATAAGTTGAATGTTCAATGGACTTGGATAGTTTCAAAGTAGATAACTCTATTGTGATGGGTATTTTAGCATCCATTACATACAACAATTGAAAATTTGACATGCTAATGGCTATTTTTGGAGTGATTTTGTCTGCCCACAACGCATAAAATAACTTCTTGTGCTAGGTACATTGATTATTTTCCACCAGCTTGTAAATAATTTTTATAAAATTTTTGCTACTTGATTTAGCTTGGCCATTCCCCTAAGGATATTAATTTTAAGGGTGAACTAATTCTATTTCATGTAAATAACATAAATGAGTTAATTTAATCAAAGAAAACTTAGATGCATTATCTATTACTATCTTGTGAGGAACACCAAATCTCACTACAATGTTCTCCTTTATAAAATCACATACAAATTTAAAAGTGGCATTCTTGACAAGAATGGGTTCTACTCACTTACTGAATAAATCTATGGTAGTTAAAACATAACAATGGCCAACAATTGAAGAAGGATTCAACATGCCAATAAAATATATGCCCCATGAGTAGAATGGTTCATTGATTATGACTAGTTTTAAAGGCAATGTTGGAAACTTTAGATGTCCCACAAAATGATGAGATGCTTGAAATTTAGAAACTAAATCCAAAGTATCCTAAAAAAGAGTGGGCCAATAGTACCTTGCTTGAAGGATTTTATATGTTGTAACCCATGCTAAAAATTAACCTCCACATGCTCTATCATGGAACTATTCCAAAAGATTATTTTATTGTTATTTGTCCACAAAACTAAGGAAGACACCATCAATTCCTATTTTATACAAACTATTATCCCAAAGGACATAATATTTTGACTTAAACTTTATGTTTCATTATTCCTTATGTGTAAGATGAGCTAGACATTCTCCATATATTGAGAAGAAAGCAATCTTACTATATTATTCATCAACAAGATTAACAAAAAGAACCATGGGTAAAAATTCATTTGATTCATCTTGAAGCAAAGATGTCATCATATCTCTATCATCTGGTTTAATTTCTATCATTAGTTTGCAAAAGCCTCTTCTTCTTACTAACTTTGTTGGTTTGATATCAAGATCAAACTCTTGAACCTTAGCTACCCAAGTGCCTCTTAGAAATCTTAGATCTTGTTGTGTTAGAATAGATTTCACTACAGTGTCAAGTACATATACTTTAGTATGTGAAGATACAATGTATTACCTTAAGGATTTGTATGCTTTGGCTACAACAAAGGCATGTTTTTCCATATGTGTATACTTTAGCTCATAATTTTTCAATGGCAGGCTCATGAAAGCTATGTGAGATTTAATATCTTTGTCATTATTTTATACAATTATGGCTAACATGGTATGTTCAAAATAATAATAATAGAGAATGAATTCCTTACTGAAATTGGGAGAAACCAACACTAGAGCTTTAGTTATGGCTTCTTTAATCTTGTCAAATGTTGTCTTAGCTTTAGCATTCCACTTGAAATCTTGTTTCTTTTTCATCATGTCAAAAATACAGTGAGTTAACTTAGAAAAGTTAGGAATGAATCTTATGAGTAAGTTGACCTTACCAAAGAATGCATGTACTCCTTTTTTAGACATAGGCATAGGTAGACTTTGAATAGCTTTCACACTTTCTAGATCAATATTTCTTCTTTCCTTTCAGATGATGTGACAAATAATCTTCCCTTTAGTCATGACATTGATTTCTTGGGATTCAAATAAATCCCATGTTTCTTACACTGGATAAGAACTTCTAAATCAACCAAATAATTACCTCTCTTCTTGGAGAAGACTATCAATTCATGAAGATATAAAGCTATGATCTTGCTGTTTAGATGTGAAAATTCTTGATCCATCACTCATTACAAAGTAAATCTACCATTAACCAACCCAAAGGGTATCTTCTAAGAGGCAAATGTCCCCCATGGTGTTTTGAAAGTTGTCTTGTATTAATCATCTTTAGCCACTTTTATCTAATTATATCCTAAAAATCCATCTAATATGGATAACATTTTTGAGCCTGTAACTACTTTCAAGGTATTATCCATGATGGGAAATAAATAATTATATTTCAAAGAAGCTTGGTTGAAATTTTGGAAATCAACACATAGACATATTTCTCCATTCTTCATTGTAACTGGGAAAATGTTAGATAACCATTATAAATGGTGAATAGGATAAATAATTTTGGTATCAAGTAGCTTCTATGTTTTAACAAAGATAGTACCTGAGATTATTTGATTATGATGGTGAATCTTTTGTTTGAAAGGCTTTACTTTTGGCTAAAAAGTGTTTAGGTCTTTATAGGATCAGGTAAACACATCAATGTATTTCCTTAGAAGCTCGATGAATGCTTATTTTTCCTCTTGGGAATAACATTTGCCAATATTGACCATCTTGGGCTCTTTGTCAGTACCCAAATTAACTTATTGTACTTTTGGAAAAGAACTCTCACCATATTATTTATTTTTATATATAAATTGATCATGCTTATCAAAAAATTATTCTAAATAAACTAAACCTTTAGGTATTTTATTTCCCTTCAATTTAATTACTTCTTCATTATCATCATACTCAAGGTCAGTATTACCTTTTGTTGTCTAGCATGGAAGAAAACTACTTCCTTTAAAATACAATTCTTCAAAATTATCTTGTTGCTCAAGGAAAGCAACTACCTATTTGTAATTATTGAAAACTTTCCATTGATTGACTTTATCTAAAAATTTTGGATGGAAAACCATCTTTACTCTATAGTCACCTTCTCAAAAAAGTGTTGGTTGTTAGTTTGGCCTGAGCAGAGTTGTAGTAACCACAAGAGAATCAACTCTAGATTAATGATCACAAGGAATTGAATTGATTAAAAAGGCTATAAAATCATGTTTTTCACTCAAAATTTAGTCATGGTAGTACCTCGACTTATCCTTCTTCACTTGGTATTGTCCACTAATTTGTCTTACTATTAACTTAGTATCTCCCTATGCTTTTAGAAGTCTCACTCCTTTTTATTTTGATTATTCTAATCCTAACAATAGTTATTCATAATATACTATCTTTTTAGTATTATCAAACATAAGCTTGTAAGAGTAAGGATATACCTTACCATTTGGTGATATCAATACAACTCTACTACCTAAACCAAGAGAATAACAGTTGCCATCAAATTCTAGAGTCCATATTTTCTCTTCTACTTCTTGTGTCTCTAGTTATTGTATTTTTGTGCCCATTTTAAGGTAATATACTCCATGATCTAATTATTCAAAAACAATATGTGATCTTGGATCATTAGACTTGGAAACTATATACTTGGACTTCTTCTCAGGCTCAAGTTTCTAATTTACACCTTTGATTGGAATGTGAGCACAAGACCAATCCATCTTGACTTCTCCACCCAGATCTTTGCAAAAGTTTCTACTCAAAAACATTCTATAAGAAACAAGAATATCTTCTACCAAAATTGTCATTTTGAGCCATTTAACTAGAAATGCTGCTAGAACTACTTGAGCATCTTTGATTTGTCCACTCAAGGGAACTTATCTGTTCATTGAGTAACATCTCCCTATTGAATTAGTCATAGTGAGGCCAAGGGCATTGGCTACTTTAACTATCATAATAGTATCAAACTCTCTAGAGTATAGGATATAGTTTTTCAACTTGAACCCATTGATCAACAGGGATATATAGAATGGATCTATTCTTTTGGATGTAGAAGCAGATGTGGGAAAAGTAGTTGTAGCATTATTTTTGAAAGAAACCTATTTAGGAGTAGGAAAGATACCTTTATAAGTATTGGTTATATTTTTTGATCCTTTACTTTGTACATACCTAACTAGTCTATTCAGTTGATCTATATATGACCTCAAGTATTCAGCATCTGACATTTAAATCTTGATTTTCTTGATATGGTCAATAATGTCAAAAGAAGGGATGAAAGTGGACAAAGTAGGATTAAATATAGAAGTATTAATGACTATATTATTATGTTGTGAATATGATGTTACATTTTATTTTTCAAAGTAAGGTAAGTGGGTAAAAAACTACCTCTTTTAAGAGTGCTACCATCTAGCCTAGAGTTTTCTTTCTCTTTCCCTTATTATTTAGAAGGTTTTTCACCAACTTGCTGAGTTTGTGATCTTATAAATACTATAAAATAATGAATATGATATTCTTCAAGAATTTTCTCTTAATTACTTTTTGATTGATATTCAAGGTATCCTATGTTGGAGTCATCAACAGGATCTACAAAGTCATCTTTATCAACAAATTCTTGATCAAGGTCACTAGCCATATGATTTTCATTCATTTTAATGTGGTTCTTCATATCATCTTCAATTTATAGTCTTAAAGGAGGTCTAGAAATATGATTTTGATTTTAATTATTGAAATTATGGGTAAGAGAATTCCTGATAGGAACAACATTAACACCTTGAGCAATTTGCCTTTTAACGTGCAACAAGTCATTTTATAGTTTCTATAACATATGATCTATAGTGCTTTGTAATGTAATAAAATTATAAATATACATCTTGGAAGTTTTCTTCTTGATATTTCTATCCATAATAAGGTCATCTTTAACCTTTGTATCAATGCTCTAAGTAGTTACTAAATCAACAGGATGTGCTCTACATAGATAGTAGTTAACCTCTAGTAACTGAGCATTAATAAAAAAGAACTTTCAGTTATCACCAGTAGGTTGAGTATCCTAAGGTATTTGTAGGTCAATATGTTAAACTTAGTGATTAAATATTTCATGTGTTCATGTGGTTCTTTTTTAAGTTGGGTCAACTGGGTGAGCAATATGTGTGAGTCTTTAACAACTTTAAATATTTTTTCAAATTGCTCACTTATAGTGGCCTAATTAATTATGGTGCCATGTTAAAAATGGAATAACCATTATATAGATAAGTCATGAAAGGTTTTAATGATGATCTTGATTGACACATCTTCATGCTCAACACTGATGACTCCACAAGCTATAAACAAGGTAACTAAATGATCATCTAGACTCTATTTTCCATTATTTGTGAACTTAGGAAAGTTCTTTCTTGAACCCTTAGGTAATTAATGATGAGGATGAGTTAAATTAAATGGTCCAATCACTTCCCCCAAGGAATAGGGAGTTATTTCACCATTCTTCTAGGAATAAAGAATTGAGGGGTATAAGGTTGGATTATTCCTAAAAAATTGTGTTGCATCTGATTCACAAGAGTTTGCACTTGTCTCATAGGTGAAAGACTCACTCTTATTATTATATTTTGGGGAGGTAAACTAAAATTAAACCATTATTGAAACTAAAATAAGTAATTTATTTGGCCTTGAGATATTCTTTTTCAAGTGAAAGGTCGATTTGCCAGGTTAAAACACTTATGCTTCTCTAAGGATTTTCTTAAGTTACTTTAGATTTATAATCAAATATTTCATGAGATATTGTTTGACATATAGTGACTTAATACAAATAAAACATTCCATTTGACATGTAATGACTCAATATAAACAAAGCATTTCTTTTAGATGAGTAAAACTATTTTCAAAAAACATGTGTTTTTAATCACAAATGTGTCTTTAATTTGCATGCAAATTCTTACACAATAGTGTGGAAAACATGTAATTTTGGATAACTAAACATTAATCTATGTCTATCTTACCTTAGAGTAGATAATATAATTTAACTTTGGTTAAGTTCATGTTTCCCTAGCAGAGTCACCAGAAACTATTGGATAGATATTTCGTAAGCTAGCAAAAGTACCTAGACTATCATGGGATTAAATCTACTTCATTTAATGGTAAATATCCTATAAATTTTATGATTATATACTCTAAATATTCATAACTTTTATTTATTCATAGTTTATATAAATTATGCATAATTTATCTTATCTTGGGGTATTACTTTAATCATAAAGTTCATGAACCATAACAAAGTGATTTTACAACAAGTAAGCATCTAATTCATAGAATATGTAAAGAAGTTTTGAGAAATAGAGAATGAAATGAGTATAATATGTGAGAATAAATAATTTTTACTTCACAAGTAGTTTTATAGAGCTTATTGTATTAGTAAAAAGCAAATAAACATACAAATATGATAATTATTTTAGTAAATGTTTAAGAAAAACTAGAATTCATGCTAAAATTTAAGGATAAGACAATCTTCATAAATGCACCAAATGATCCCCTTAGATGCAAAGTTCATCAGAAATCAACTTTATTCTTATTCGCTTTGAACCAATTTCATACAAAAAACATTTAGAAATCTAAACACAAAGTTTTAGATTGCCTAAACTTTCTTGATTTAGTTACTATTGCTTTTCAAAAATTACCATCCCCCCTCCCCCTTTTGGTACACAAGCTTTCATTCATATTTATACTATTTTAGATGTCAAAATCAACTAGGAGATAACTACTTGAATTCTCATGTGCTGCATTAAAAACTAAAAACCATTGAGAGGCATCCTCTTTGAATTTATCCTGTTTGGCATTCAA
Organism: Torreya grandis; assembly: GCA_037957365.1. NCBI lineage: Eukaryota > Viridiplantae > Streptophyta > Pinopsida > Cupressales > Taxaceae > Torreya > Torreya grandis. The sequence continues at coordinate 28,020 of JARHVA010004283.1, read as the reverse complement.
TGACTCATGAAATGTAACACTTGTTAGTTTTCCTATTTGGATCAAATACAATATCTTTATATGTTATGTACGGCTCACTTAAGTAATTTGTTTTTACAAAATAATTTCAAGTAATAGCATCTAGCCAAGTTACTTGAATCTTACATTTTACAAAGCAAATTACTTTAACAAGTAACTTCTCTAAGTGATATTACTTACAAAGTAATTGATTAAAACAAAATTACTTCACAACAGAAAATAGAATAAGATAGAAGAAGTTTTTGAGAATAGAAGAAATAGAAATCATTTCAATTCATGAACTTCTAATCTACACTTTTCCCTATACTTGATATGTTGAGACATCTTGAACTAGATGGCTATATCATCTAATTTGGCAACTGATTGCCTTCTATTTCCATTCTTAGCAATTCCCTTTCTAACTTCTTACAATAAGATTTCACCTTCTCAAGCCTAGGTTCCAGCCTCTTGACCTCTTATTGACTTTTGATTAACTCCTTTATAGATTTTATTATGAAAGGAGTCGTAGCCTTTTCAATTAATTACTTGAGTTATTGATAATATTGCTAAGGTGTCCTTAACATTTTCTCAGACCAAATGTTAGTGAAGTAGAAAATGTAGTCCTCCAAATCCACTTTTACATTATGAGAATATTATTCAAGAGTGTTCATTTCTTCAAGCATTGATATAAAAATGAGGATATAAAAAGATATAATATGTTCCTCTTGCTTTGATTTATTTATTTATCCTCCTAGAATTTTTTTTAATTAAATCAAAACCTTTTTTCTTAAATAATTTATTCATTGAAGGCTTTGTTTTTGAAATTTAGAGATTACATTCTCATTTTCAATCTCCTTCATCATTGTTTTTATCTATGCCAATTTATTTTCAATGTCAACCAAAGTACCTGGGGACTCAATAAACTATTTCTATGTAGTTTGTAACATTTTCTCTATCTATTCATCAACTAATTTTACCTTCTCACGAATTTCCTCTACCTTAGTTATTTTTTGTTGATCAAATGCACCTCCTAAAATTAATGATTGTTGAGGATTAGATCTTGCCACCTTGGAAATTATTTCACATAACATAGCAATTGGTTCCTTCAACTTAGCTTTATCAACTTTCTCTTCATCAAGATTTTGGAAAAGAGTATTGATCAGGGTCTACATGTCCTATTTCAATCCTTTTGTAGTGACTTATCCAAAGGATACCTTTATAACTATTAAGTCTTCTTCAATGATTTCATTTTTATACTTACCATATAGAGGAAATGATATCTTTGCAAATTTTTAACCAAAAGGTTCAATTATCATATTTGAAGTCACTTTGTCACTCTTGGATTTTTTACCATTATAATCAAGACTTCTTAGACACTGAAAGTCCAACTCCTCCAAGTTAATTTCTTCTTTAGACTCTAGATCTATTTAGAATGCTAACCATGAAGAGAAATATATACCAGTGGAGATGTCTAAATGAATTACCATTTGCTATTGATTATTTCTCACCACTAACTCTTGAGAATGAACTTCTTGTGCATCTAAAATATCTTGAACAATGATGGAAGCTACTTGTTCATATTTTTATTTTTTTGTATCTATCTATGCCTCTTTCTCTACCACTTTCTCCACATTTTTCTCTTTATCTACCTCTTTCTCTTTCTCTACCTCAATTTTATCTATTACTTGTTACTAAGATACCTCCTAAGATGTAGTCACCTATTTAGTAGTTACATAATCTAGCTCTTTTTTATCATAAATAAAAGGAATGGTGGGTTGATCCTCAGAATCAGGTGGATGAGGAGTAGTAGGTGGAGTGGATGAAGGTGGTGGAGGAGGAACATTAGTCTCCTTATGAATAGGTTTATTTGGAGGTTTAAAACTTGGAGATTTTGGAGGTGGCATGAGTGTGAATGGATCAACATATTTCATTACTATTAATGAGGATGAATATGTGGTGGATGTGGTAGAAATAGGAATGGTTGAAGTAGGAGTGATTGTGTAAGAGACTAGAGGAGATGCACGAGTAACTCACTGAATTGGTTCCTTTTCTTTTACCAAGGAGGATGTATCATCAGCATTATTTTTTAATTTTAACTTTTTCCTAGGCTCTTGACTACTTTCTCCTTGAATTAATTTCCTCTTATGACTTTCTTGGCCCATTTATATCATTATTGGTTCCTTCATGCAAACACCCTTACCAATAATCCATGTTGATGTCATAATAAGAAACATTGATGTTATCTCAATAATAGTATTTACTTGATTCTTCTTGAAGTGAATTTCTGGGAGTGGAGCATTACTCCTCTCATTGCATGATAATAATCATGGATCACTTGCCCATCATCTTCAATATATTCTAGAATGGTAACTAAATCAAATGAATGAATTTTTTCAATAGTCATCCTACTATTATCTCTTTTCCTTACTTCAAATTCATCTCTATAATCAATCTAGGATTATTCAAGTGTGAGAATATGCATATACTCAAGAGAAACTATGTTTTGAGCTTTACCTATACACTTAGAATCTGCTCTGGATTCAAAATGTAATTGATTGTAGTTATGGCACATCTTTTTTTGTATATTCTTGGCCTTATAAATGATTACACAATGACAATGGCCAATAACAATAGGAAATTTAATTGAAGAACAATGAACTTTAGACTACAAATCATGTAATTCCATAACTACCTACATAGTTCCATTAGAATCCATCTATCACTAGGGTACTTGGGAAATTTGACTAGTGTCCCTATGAAACCTTGAACTTTGATATATGTGAAATTTAGGAATTGAATGAAAATACACCCAAAATGGGAAATTACCTCCCAAACTACATCAGACACTCTCTTAACTTTCAAAGTAACATTAAATTTATAAATGACTTCATAAAAGAATACATCATTTTCTCTCTTATAATGCTTAAAGTATTTATAAATAGTTAATTAAGGGTAATATTCATAAATGGGCTTAGTTTCCAACATCCCTTTTGTAGTCATCTTGGAAAAGGCTTTGTTGGATTCTAAAACATATAATAAATATGAAACCATTTTGAAGTCAATGGTCTACAATACATTACTCAGATGGTGTTCAATGTTATCACTTATCATCCTTGACCATTCAATCATTGCATAAATCTTATTGACATCAATAACCCTTATGTAAGCATACATCTAGGTGGAAAAGTTTTTGGCATTCTTCTCTTTATTGATTTTGCAAAATAACTAGGTGATGTCATCCACTTCTTGAACTAAGTCAAATCTTACTATTTGGCTTGAAAACCTTGAGTGATAATTTGGTTTCTTCAGATAAGTTCTATTCATTATCTTGATGCAATCTAGTATCTTATTCTCTAGTTGACTTTTAGATTTTTCGATTGATACATCAAGCACTTTAGATATTGTTGGGATCTTTAAACAACAGCCTAAATATTGAACATCTAATGTGATTACCACATTTATTTTAATATATTTTAATGTCCTAGTAAGAGAATCATAATATGTAGCACACTCTAGGACAAAAATTAGGAAGTTTTATAGATCTTGGGAAAGTTTTAGCTTGCAAGATTACACTATTTTTCATTGCTTGCATGAGTGGTGTTTTAATTATGGCTTTGGATATTTCCAATAACTCATTTATGGAAAAATTTCCCATGTCAATATCACTGATCTCAAATAATTTAGAAGCAATACAGGACTCAATGGGATAACCCTTGTATTCATAATTAATCTTTTCTTCTTTTGGCTTCTCAACTCTCTTTACTTTTTTCTTCCCTCTCCTACTTGGTCCCAGAACTTCTTTAAGTGTAAGCTCAATAACTTATTTAATCAGAGTTATATCTTCTTATCCTCTAAACATTTTTTGTGACTGACACTAAGAAGACTTTGTATATTCTCTTGAAGACTCAATAAATGTTCCTGATGGTTTAGAAAAGGTTGAGAACCTGAGTCAAGTTATTATCTTAAGTAAAAACCCTAAGTAATGTTTTAGCTATTAAGAACTTCTTGTAGTAGAAAACTTTTAAAATTTTGAAAAACTCATTCAAAGTAACAAGGTGTTGAAACTCTGAGAAGGTTTGGAATATTTTTCAAGTCTTCATTGTCAAAAACCTTGAGTAAGTGACAGGCATTCACAACTTTTCATTTTATTGGGTAAGTTACCGAGTTTCATAGGGCAAGTTACTTGGTTGGAAAACCTGATGAAGTAGAAGTAGTGGGTAAATAAAACTTTAGGAAGCAAGTAATTGTTTAAAATTTGGGTAGGCAATGTCTTTTGAGATATTTTGGTTTCTTAAGATGAGTTACTTGGGTTTGGGGACTCTAAGTAAGCAACAAGTCTGAAAGGGCTGAGAAATAGGTCTAGGTCAAATGCTAGGGCATTTTTTATAAAAATTTAATGTTTTAGGGTTTTTTTTTAAGATTTTCACATTCTAAGGTGTTTCTAAAGAATTTACAAGGTTTAACAACATAAATACATGTAAAAAATGACAAATGAATGCATGCAAAACAAGAAAAGATGGAAGAACCTTGAAAATATTACGTGAAAACTTACCAAATGAAAAATGAAATAAAGAAACAAAATATAAATAGGAAATTGAAGGGGAAATGGTCTAAATACCTTGATTGCAAATGGGTTGTGAAGTTCTTGCTAAAAAACCACTCCAAAAGCTAAAATGATCTCACTCGATTCATAAGGGTAGCAACTAGGTTAAACAACTTGAAATCCAATTGGGAAATGAGGTGGATTTTTAAATATTTATATTAACCCCTGCATTAATAATAACTAAGTGACACATGAGATGGTGGCCATGTAAGCATTCTGATGTTTGTTAGGTTTTATGAACTACTTTACTTAAGTTGGTTTCCAAAGTTAAGTACCTCTAAAACCTTGAATTGGTCTAGGATAATGAATACTTCATAATTTTTAACCCTTATTTCTTTTACTTATGACTTTGATCAAGTGAATAAACTTTGAAACCCTAGGTTATTATAAGCTATGCTTTGTAGATTTATGAAACTACTTTAGTTTAGATTTATTGAGAAGTAAAGTCATTACACAATTTTGATTTGAACTGGATGATGTAACACAAGTTTTTCAATGATAACTTACTTCACCTTTGAAAAGTAAAGTAACTGTGAGGACTAAAATTATCCTAGCAATGATTCCTAACACAGTGTTTTTGAATCTCTTGGAAAGATGGGAAAAATGAGTTTTATGAGAATGACCCAAGAAAAAAAATTCTAACCTTTTAGATAAATTTGAAGCAATTAGGAATGAAATCAATCATAATGAAAACTATTAAAGTCTAAGTCTTCTTTAGGGGACTAAGTTTTGATAAGGACAACTGACTCACATAACACAAATTTTAAGAATTTTAATAGGGGTAGCCCAAAATTCCATGTGTAATATTCTGGGGACACTAGTTTGATAGGTGTAGGTAGTATGGGGTCTCTTTTAACCCCAAAAAGTGTCCTTTTATATTCCATGAGGGTATACTTCTAGGGCATGTTGTGTTAAAATAATGTATCTCTATAGACCTTAAGAGGATAAGTTCAATCCTTACCTTGTCACTACCCAAACATAAGAAAGGATTGTAGATTTTTTTTGGGAAAAATCAACTTTATTATAAGGTTCATACCTAGATTTTCAAAATTGGTAAGGCCTTTAATACACATGCTCAAGAAACACAAAGAATTTTCATGGACTGAGAAAGGGAAAAGAATATTTTAAGCTATAAAGTAGGATATTTCCCAAGCTCCCACCCTCCTCGACCCTAATGTTTCAAGATAATTATTCTTATATGCATTATCTACCAATGACACTATTTTTTCCATGCTTATGTAGCAAAATAGTGAGGGCCTTGAGCAACCCATAGCCTTCTTTAGCCAAACATTGGAGGGGTATGAAGAGATGTAAACTTTCATTGAAAAACATGTACTTGAATTCATGAGAGGTCATAATAATTTTATACACATGGTGTCTAATAAAAAAATCTTTAACATGGTGGTTCACCCTAGCATCAAAGAGTTCATCCTTAATAGATATTTGAATGAAAAGAGAGCTAGTTGGGTGACCAAATGCATGGAATATGACATAGAAGTGAAGCTTAAAAATATGGTTAGGTGTAGGGGATTATTTGAACACATTTTATAAGATGTGAAGGAGGAAAAGGAAGTGGTTTTAGCAATGCCAAGTGATCGACAAGTAGTTGCACCTACATCTCCTTCTAGCTAGACTCAAGACATGGTGAGATTCCTCTAAATGGGAGAATGTACTATAGGAATAAATAGGAAAATAATAAGGTAATTTATTCTAAAATCTATCCCTTATGTATTTATTAATTGGGTACTCTTCAAAAGGGATCTTAATGGAATGTTGTTGAGATGTGTAAAAATTAGTTAAATTGACAAGCTCCTAAACCAGTTTCATGATGGGCCTATGGGAGGACACTTTTTAGCCAAGACCAAAATAACAAGGATCATAATATTAGGATATTTTTGGCCAATTTTATTTAATTAATCTCATTTCTGGGTTAGGATGTGCCAAAAATGTGCTATGTTCATAAGAAATAAGTGACTAATCACCTTGCCTCTACAGACTATTTAGTGGATTAGCCATTTATGTAGTGGGGCTTATATTTATAGGTATGATTCACCCTCCATATAGTAGATGATGTAAGTGGTTTTTGACTACTATTAATTACTTTACTAGGTAGGTGTAGGTAGTTACACTCAAGGAAGTAAATGAGAACTTAGTTTTGGAGTTCTATGATAATTTAGTAACTAGATTTTGGGTCCCCTCCACCATCATATCAGATAATGCATTATACTTCATTAGTACAAAGGTGAATAATTGGAATATTAACCCTGGTATCTAACTTAGTTCTTCATCTCATTACTATCCATAAGGAAAGGGAATTGTAGAGTCCACCAATAATAATTTGATTAGGATCATAAGAAGAACAATGGAAGAAAACCAAAGGGAGTGGCATACCAAGCTAAATATTGCCTTATGGGAAAATAGGATTAATACTAAATTTTTTATTGTATATTCACCATATATTCTTATCTATGGAAAAGAGGTAAGGCTATCCATATCACTTGAGCTACCAGCCTTGGAACTTGCACATCCACTTGATCTCATGGAGAATGATGCAATGGAGGTGAGAATGAATGAATTTAGGGAGATGGAAGAGATAAGGGATTATTTTATGCCTGCCATGTCATCTAATAAATATTAGGTAAAGAGATAATTTTACAAGAGAGCTTCTTCAAAGAACTTCTAAATAGGGGACATTTTACTCAAGTGGGATGAAGACCGTGCCAAGCCAAGTAAGCATTCAAAGTTTGATAGTGTTTGGATTGGACCATATATTATTACCAAATTAAAAGAGAATAATTAATTCTAATTTTACAATATTATTGGTGATGAAATCCCTATCCTTATCAATGGGGTGTTCCTTTAATATTATTACTAAGAGTCATGAAGCATCTTTGTACATAGTAGTTAGGTTTCCTTCTTCCAAGTGTTGTAGCGGATGCTTTGCTAGTTTATTATTTGTATTAATATATAACTTATTTATAGGGGTGGGTTAATAAATATTCAAAAAAATTATTTATTTATCTTACTTAATCAATCATAGATCATTTAAACAAGCATGCACATCTTAGTAATCATATCACCAATCCACAAGAACATAAAACACATAAATGTAGTATATATGTGGTAAAACCTTAATGAGAAGAAAACCCATTGATGATGTAAATGTAATATATTACTATAATACAAACACAAATTTTAGTGAGGCACCCACTTCACATGGATCACCAATGCCGACTAGATAAGCACCAACTTAACTAGGCTTTAACAAGCACCAACTTGTAAGGATGCACCAATCCCCTAGATGACTCAACACCAGATCAACCCCTTGAAATACTTTATAAACTTAATAAAACCTTGTTTCTCATACAATATATTATTATATTCTTCCTCATCTCTTTTCACACTTATATCCCTCTTAAACTAGACTTTAGCCTTCTTCACTCAACTAACCATTTTCTTGACTTGATTAAGTCATATCACCTTGATAATCATATATAAAACCTATATAAAATCTTCATAAATAATATTATACACTCTTATTATTGTATATAATACCTTATTATTCTTACCAAGTGTTATACTATTCACTTACTCTCTTCACACTCACTACTTCTCAAAATAGGCATAAAATTGTCTAATATTTATACTAGTCTCTTACTCTCATATACCTTGGTTGGCCATATAAATTTGCACACTTAAATTATAATTTTAATGGGTCATATAAAAATTTTCAAACATGATTCAAAAAATAAATTATGTCAGCCATATCTTAATAGACCAAAATCTCATTTATGCCTTAAGGATACCTAATCCCATTAGGCCTTCATTGGAGCATGTTACACTTGGTCTTTCTTGAAACACTTCCAAACTACAAATAAAATATGAAAACCTCATATTAAAATAAAATAAAATTTATAAAACTTCAATTTAAGTCCACAAAACTATTTATATCCAATCACCACTTGAACCCCTTCTCAAAACATTGTTCAATTAGGCCTGAGCATACACAAAAAATCCATCTTAAACAAATGAAGCAAAAACACCATTTCACCCAGAAAACCATGGGAAAAAATAATATATAAAAAAAATAATGACATTAGTTCCATAATAAACTTAATTATATGATTCAACTCAAGGTATACAAGCTTAAACACTTCTATGCAAGATGGTTACTCTGAACTGCCAATTGGCTTCAAAACATAGTCAAGGAAACATGAAATTTTAAACCTTGATTAAACACACTTAATGGATTTAAAAGAATTAAAATTATATTATAGAATAATTATAACAAACCAAAAAAAATATATCATAATATCTAATAGAAACTATTGGTCTTGTAGACCAATCTATTAACTTTGTCTCTTATAAACTTCACTCAGCCAGACAAGCCATTTTGGATTCAATGTTCCAACCTCTTACACTAAATTAAAATATTATTAAAAGTATGGATATGTAATTAAAGACCAAAAAAATAACACCATGTCTATTAAATACTTTAAATTATGGGAAAATAACATCCAACTCATTATTTTAACTTGCTTACCCAAACCTACCAGTTTACTTTGAAGCATAATCATGGTGATAATGACCTTCAACACATGTGTAGACACTTTCATAGAATTAAAATTAATTTGGATGATATTATAATATAATTATACCAATATCATATATATATATATATATATATATATATATATATATACACACACACACACACACACACACACCATGTTCAAATGGCAATATTGGTATTGTAGACCAATCTCACAACCTCACAACTTCATTATCTTATCTACACCAGACAGGTCAACTTATGAGTAACATTTTCATCATATCCATTTACCTAAAAAAATTATATCCAAAATAAACATGTATTACAGGTATTTAACAACATTTTCATGTACTTGGATTCATCCCTAGTCCTCTTCTCACTTCTACCTAGTTTTCTCACTGTCTGCACCACTAGGTCTATTAGCAACTGGTCAACTTGTATGACTAGTTTAACACCCTTAAGGGATATAACCTACATATAAAACATAATGGAAATAATACAAAGTCTAAATCTTCAACCTTAATCCAATTATCAACTTTGATTTGGTCAACTCTAATTTCTAAAACAAATCTTTGAGAAAAAAGGCCTTTCTTATAGGGTCCCCTCACTCTTTTGATAAACAAATCACTCTTGGAGATGCCTGAGAGAGTTGAATTGATGATACAGTAGATAAAATATATAAAATAGTCCATTTTGAGAAATTTATAACATGTTAATTCACATCAAGTCATTATTAGGGTTCTTTAAGGGTTTAGAGCATCTTATAGTCTTAATGATCATTCATAAATTTTATCCCCTTTTTCCAAAACAAAATGAATGGAAATTTGAGTTAGGACCCTTCCCCATCTACCATGAATATATCAAAAACTCATGTAGATGATTCACATCCCAATGAACACTTGAAAAACCTTCTTGAGTAGATAACTCTTCATTATATGCACTTAAGAGACCTTAAAGCACTTTTTCATGCCTTAACCTTCAAATTTTGACCTAAAAATTGGTCAACATACTTGAAATAACATGAAATACCTATATAAATTCACACATACTCACACTTTCCTTGGAAATTGATCTTGATACCCCATCTGACTACCATCTCTTTTTTTGCTCCTTAAGGCTTTAACCTACAAGTTACAATAGGTCTCGAAGCTAACCTTCTAACCAATGTCTAAGATCATAACACCTCATGTACAAAATCAAAAAAACTCTCTAATAATAAAACACTATTAATTATTCTTCATATGTCTTATCAATAGCTCATGTTTCTTCATTAGGCCAACTAGGGTCTAGAGGTGGTTTAGTTGTATAATATGTTTATAGGTCTTACCCATGTATGATTACCTTAAGACTCACTTGAGTGTTCCAAATCCTCACAAGAATTCTAAAAAAAACCTCATATATCCTTTTATGCCTTTGTGCATTCATCTCACTAGGCCACCAAGCTCATACCTTCTCACAAGTTTTCTTCATGTAATGAATAGTATCATGACTAAACTTCTCAAGACACCTTGTATTTAAAGACTAATACTTAAAAACATGCTTACCTTGACCTGAAACTTGACATCAACCTCAGAAGAATCATCGGGTTGACTAAAAATTCTCTCTCAATAGAGAGACATTATTGGATAATTTTAGATTATTAATATAAATACTAATATCTAAAAGAAGAAGGGAAAATTTACATATGTACAGTAGATATCTTTGGAGTTGATATATTCATATGTAAAGTATAGCTAGGTATCTTCAAAGCATGACTAGATAGGTCTTCAGATCTTTGTCATCGTGTCTTCAGAGATACCTAGAAGATCTTTGAAACTTCAATAGAACATATATGCAACTCGATAGAATATCTTCAGAGTTGCTTACATAGATCTTCAGAGCTTGACTAAGGATATTTGTATCTCATTATGTTCTATGTCATGTCTTCATATCAAGAATAAATGACAATAATGACAAAACTATTACAACACACTTTGACATTAATGACATTAGATTGACATCAATAACAATATTATGTTAATGGTTTGGTTGTTTTTAATTATGTGTCCTTTTTATTTCCTTGTGTCTTATTATGTGTATTATATAACTTGTTTTCGTCCTTAAGGTCTACAAGGTTTTAGTCATGAGGTGATAGTTCAGTCAAAGAGTCTTCATCTAGGCATTAATATTACATAAGATATCCTTGGTCCTCTTGACCAGTAGGGAGGTCCAATAATTAGAACACTAGTAATGTTGACTCTTTTCATCCCTTAGACATAGAAAGGGGTTAACCTATGTCTTGAGTACCCTAGTTCACTAAATACTTCATGCTTCTCATATCTATTAAAGTGTTAGGGTAGTCCAAAGGAGGATAAATGGTCATCATATCAAGGTAGTAGGTTAAAATGTTTTATCATGTTAATAAACACCATGGTGGTTGTATTTAATCCATGTTTAAACACTTGATGAGATATCCTTATGTCAATTATGCGTGGAAGTCTATAAAAAGCCTTGAAATGGTCATAATAGTTTGAATTTACTCATATGAAAGATGACCAAATGTTGTAGCTTATACCATATCATGAATCCATCTAATATGATGAGATCCTATAGAATATGGTAATATAATAGGGGTTAAGAGTGTCATAAGAAGTATTTGGCAACTTTGTTTAGGTCCTTAACAATCTTTAAGGTCCCTTGATTGATATTAAGATCACCTCTTGTTTGAAACTTCACTTGAGATCATGCTTATGCCTTTTAAAAGGGGTTTTTAACTAGAGAATAAGGTATTTTGACCTCAAAACACCATTAAGGCCATAAATTACACCTTTGAATGCCTCCATGAACTCCATGATGCCATGATCAGGTCATTTCATGTGCTAAGGGTGTCTTTTCACAAGTCAAAGACTTTTATTTGCCACTAAATGGGCCCCACACATGTGAAAATGTGTCCTTTCATATTCCCCACCTATAATTTTTGACCCATATATTCCCTCTTCATACCCACCAATGTCATTTTAAGATCTAAAACTTGAGAAAATGTAGGAAAGTTGTAGGTTAAAGGTGTTATCAGACAAGTACAGATACATATGGTACATATATGGTCAAAGAGATTTAGGGATATGTAAAAGAGAGTTATTAAGGACATATGGTGAGATAATATATGAGTTTTAATCCATGAAGAGACAAAAATTAATCCATTTCTTCCATTGAGCTCTTTGGTAGCCTTAGACAACCAGTGAAGTTCTTATTCATTATGAATAAGAGAGAAAATATGGTGATTTCATCTCTTGGCTAGAAGAATGGGGTATAATAGACTTATAAACCTAGTAATTAGTTTCAAAATTTATTCCATATGTTTTATGAACAAATATTAAGAACTTAAGGTAGTCATATTATCCTTCTACATCTACATAGGGTCAAAAATAGAATAATTTAAATGCATTATTGGCTTGCTTGATGAAACCAATAACTATACATGTATTATATAGGTCTTAAACGTCCTTTAATTTAATTATCCACCCTTTATTCACACATGTGATCCTATGGGAGAAATAAACATACTATTCCTCACAAACTATAGACTACAAACCATGTTTCCTTGATGAGAAAGAGCCTCCAATGCACATATCTAAAAATGAAATGTGGTTTAAGGTTTGATAATGGTTTATTGAATTTTTTTAGATATTATTACTTCCGTATTATAAATTTAGTAGTCATATAAACCTTCAACTCTCATAAAATATTGATTTCAAATAAATATGGCTGGTAGTTGATCTTTAGTATAGACATAGACTAATTATTGCATGGTAATGGCTATTAGAGGTCATTAGAACACTATAGAGAAAGGAGTGTTGTATTCATGTGTAAAAGTAATTATTTTAGGATTATTATACCTAATTATATCCATAATATTCCAAGGAATTATCATCTATCCCTCTAATGCTTCTACATACTTATTTAGCAATAAGGTATTTAGAGAATCATAGGTTTCAACTTTTCAATCCAAGTATGAATGATGAACTCCAAGTGAATTTATCTATTAAGTATGTTAGTATGGATGCATAAGGTCTTTATAAGTCATATATACCTATAATGCATCTAAAGACTTATTTAGTAGAAGTTAAGGTTTATTATCAAAAGTTAAGGTATTTAAGGAATCTCAGGTTTCATATTTTCACTCCATATGTATGATTAATAAAATCCAAGTGCATTGATCTATTGATTATGTGAGTAGGTGTCCTAGGTTATTTATAGGTCATCTTGAGTATGATTCAATAGACCATTTTAAGATCTCAAGGAAACTCTACCATCTGATGGTCTCATCAATGTAAACCCACCTCATAATAGGCTCTAAGTTCTAGGTTTGAAGCTCCATGGGATCCTATAACCATTACCTATAGGTTTCAACCACTCTACCCAAGCCTAAGTAATAAAAACAAGGTTTTAATTCTCCATAAGGATATCAATATCCATAAAGACTATGATAAAAGGGCATATCTAGGTATAAGTCCTATTGAAAAAGTATAATGGTTACCTATATGAAGATAGCTCAGAATAGACTTCAAAGGTTTTCAAGATCATCATATGTAGTTGAAACTCAAATGAAAATAAGGGCCATAGATTTTAGAGGTGGATATCTTAAAGGTATGTTATTTTGGTTTAATACAATCCACTAGAGTTTCAAACTTGATATTGGAGCCCTATTTCTATTGAGTTCATCTAATGGTTAGACTCTATTGACAATTACACTAAACAATCAACAAACTCAGGACTATAAATGGTATACCTCAAAATTTGGATATGATATATAATATTCCATGGAGGATAGGATTAATAATGAGTGAGGTATGGTATAAAGCTCATTACCTTGAGAAAAATAGGAGTTTGAAGGAATGACTGAGTAAAATGGCTCAAACATGATCATTGAGCTATGTCTACATAATCAGTCTAGAGTGCATGAATAGAGTAAATAGAAATTCCAAGATCATATAAAAGGTAATTACAATGTGATGAGGAAATATGTATCCCATAAGACCTCATATGATGGTAATACCAATTTAATCTGACTTTTTGGTCTGGGTTGCACACCTAGGACACACAAGCTTTGATGTATAACTATGTAAATGAGTAATGTTAGTTGATATAAAGGAGGCTAAGCCCCAAGGATATGGTAAATTCTTGATAAAATTTCATTTGAGCCCTAAATCCATCACTATGAAGAAATAAAAAAAAGGCTACCTAAGCTTTCAACATAGCTAACTAAAGCATCCAGGCTTGTCAATAGCACTCAAGGGTAGACCTACATGAGAGGGAAGGGTTGAGATGGTATGGGAATATAAAATCAAGTAAAGAGAGTGGAAATAAGATATATAAGGGTGATTTATTTATGTTGGATCCACATACACACCTATAAGTGACTTAAGGTCCTAAAATGTAGTCTGAGCCTATAAGGCTTAAAGCCACCCTAAAACCTCAAGACACCATCCTCACCTTAGTGGTAGATACAGACCACCCTAAGTATATTTAATTCACAATAAGGAGTATGATGTTGATATGGATCTTAAAGGAGGTATTTAGAGCATAGGAATACAAATAAATGGTCCAATTTGGTCTTAACACCCTCCCAAGTTTTATTGTCCTAGTCAGCCATGTCAAGATGCCAACTCAGGAACTCATATCTCAAATGGAATGAACACTCAAATCCAATTCCCTTAGGGGGAGTTGATAACCCCTATTTCCCCAAGATCCATGTAGGAAAGAGTGGGATTAAATTTTCTAACTCTATGAACAAACCTTAACACTATAACTTGCACAAAATGTCTAGCAAGGAGCTTAAAGGCCACCAACCTTCACTCACATCTCACTGTAAAGTTTGCATAAGACCTAGAGATATTCATAATATTTTAAGGAGTTTATGGGATATATGTTCATGGTAAAAGGTTTTGGTTTAGATTTTTGTACTCTATGAACCATCTTTAATATGGTAGACCTCCAAAACCCTCTCTAAACCTTGATCATGACCCGATGAGGAAATTACACCCTCAAACACCTCAAAATTAATAATTTAGGATATTAAATAGTCTTAGTGGTCTCCCTAAGTCACCTAATCACCAAAATGGTCTACTGGTTGGCATGTACAAGATATTCAATGTATGGATTAGGCCTAAAAGAGCTACTCTAAGCCTATATGCAAGAAATTGAAAGAAGTTTGCACATACTATGTGTTTATGAGGAGGGAGAGGGATATAAATGTCTAAAAACATTGTATATTAGAAACCTAAAATTTCCTCCATGTTTGATAGTCACCTGAAGACATGTCTAAGTGCTTAGTTACAGGACTATGCATTCATAAATATGAGGTAAGTGGCTTAATCAAGCTAACACAAGTTATATAAAGGTCCTAAGATGTTTATTTCATATCATAAAGGGTGGATAAGTGATTAATATCCCAATTTAGGGGCCAAAACATAAAAACATTGCCTTTAAGCCTATTGGTCTAACTCTTCTCTAAAGGTAGTGCTACTTAAAGGCTAGAGTAGAGGATAAAAGGGAGTTAAATAGCACCTCAAACCATTATGGAAATGTTTTTCAAGGATTTTTAGATGTATAAGAAATAGTTTTTTATATAGGAAGGGTCAACATTGGTCATTGTGGTTTAAAATTCCCTTGTGGTTGTATAAAATGCATAATTCTCACTTGAAGAATAACTTGATGAGATCATAAATGTATGAAATAGTTTTATGGGGAGATAAGCACTTTAGGAGAGTTGAGTATAATTTATTATAATATATTAATGGTATTGGATCATAGGTTAATGTCCTAACCTTTATAAACCATTGCTAAGAATACAAACCCCCTTAAACCTTCTTAAAACCCTAAAATTGATCTGATGGAGAAGATCTTGGAGAATTTACATACAAATGCATTGGGATGGTCTGGTAAATTATTTTATATCATATTATACTTAGAGGAGACACCATACATGGTATTGGTTTGTATGAACACTTGTATGGACCCATCTAAAACACTCTTTTTGCATGATTTAATGATATTTACAAGTTGAAAAAATTATTAAAAGGTTTAAAATCATTAAATATGGTAATATGAGATATATTTCACATCCTAAAATCATGAAACACTCATATTTATAACTAGAAACACTCATACAAGTTTATGCTAAATAGGCAATCTAGTTTGCCAAAGGGAGGTGACCTAGTTATCTAAGTAAAGTATAATTGTAGGTGTGACATTTTAAAGAAGAATGTATCATGTTATGATATGTTTATTCAATATTTTAATAGTCTCACTCAATTATCTTGAAGTTTTCATTCAATCCTCATAAACATATAAAAAATGAATAGTCAAGAGACTCAACTACTTATCTAATAGTCCTACTTAATTAGCAGAGAGAGATGTTCATTGGCATAGAGGGATGCCAAAAATTTTATGTCAGGACATGAAATTTTTTTAACTACATCATGATGTGAAAATACCCATCTCATATCCAACATAATGGATGGGGGAAATTTTCCAAATCATACTAGCATGCAAGAAGGAGGTGGCCACTAAATGCTTCATGAAAGCAGACTAATCGAGCCACTTTTATGTTTGTAACTATAAAATTAAGATGGATTTGAATATTATTGGTGTAAACATGATCCTAATGAGGTAAAATTTTGTGAAAAATAGACATTAACTCCTTCAAAGTCTCATTTAAGGCCACTCATCACCAAGGCAATGCATGAGAGAGCATAGAAGGCTGATTGTAACTATTGGCTAAATGAATATGACTATTATGATCTCTTCATTCAATTTCCATGATAGATTATATTCTCATAATTTTTCATTATTATATATATTTAGGCTCTAAGGCCATTATAAATCATCCCTTAATTGGGTATGATAAGACTCTTCCAAAATTATATCTAGAAAACCTTTTTAGATCAATAAAGAAGAATTGTTTTAGGTTTCTTTGTTATCATTAGTGTGTATATGTTTGTTGATTTGCATAAGCATGAAATTACATCCTCATTTATAGTTCCTTTCATTCACCTAGTTGTTATAATTCTATCTTACATAGGTCATGTGATGTGCCAAAGTGTTGGTAGTTGTGTTGAAGAGTAAGTTGGTTAATAATGCCTTAGACAAACCTCTTGTCCATTACCTTCAAGTTTCATACATCCACCAAATCCTTCACATGAAAACTTATTATTAGGATTTTATTATAAATATTATTTCATTCATTAGTCTTTTCTTGATTCATGAAGTGTTGATTAAAGATCATTTAGAGTGGATAAATCAATATTGGTGCATCACCTCTTTAGGTTTGGTTTTCTTTCATGCATTTCTCTATCACTTTTCACCCCAACATTTAGTAAGTTTTAGTGATTTTAGGTAAATTGATGCACTATGGGAGATATCCACATAAATGAGAGGTTTAGTCCTCCTATATTTCACCCACATCCTTTAGACCAATCCCATGTTACCCTAAACTAGGAGAGATCTAAACCATCTTCTTCAAAAGGTGTATTTTAGGGTGTTAACAAGTATGTGGTCACTGTATTTAGATGGAGCAAAATCTAAGAAAGGAGATAGGGATGGCATTATACTCATTGATCCTAATAGTAAGCGACATGATGTATATTTTATATTATAGTTTCTATTTAATAATAACATGATGGAGTATGAAGCCTTGATATTAGGTTTGCAATCTCCCATTAGGTTTGTTGTCCATTTATTAAGAGTTTTTAGTGATTCTAAATTGGTCATCAACCAGGTATATAAAAAATTTTGGTGAAATATTTCTTAATTAAATAAATAAAAATACCATACCTAGGAATTTCTTGATTTTTTTGGTGATTTTTATATTTTAGTCATCCTTAGATTTGAAAATGATATGGTAGATTCACTAGCTATCTTAGGTGTAAACCTCATGCCATTAAACCAAATTGATATGTAAAAGTTTTATATGTAATTAATTTCTTATCCTTATATCCATGATAATGTTAAACATTTCTTAGGTTTTGATGATGATAAGTAAATTATTGATTTCATATCTAAATCCAACACTTTCAATGCATAAGTAATTGACAAAGAAGAAAGACTTAATTTTGAGGAACAAAAATATAGTTCTGATGGAGTACTTCAGTTATAGGATAGCCATATTAAAAATTTAATGATATAATTAAATATATTATTTGAGTTAGATATTATATCAATTAAATGAGGAAAGGATCCTCAACTTAGTAAAGATTCATGGAATCTCAACATGGGAACTACAAACAAGCCTAAAAATATGGTGTTTAGATCTGAATGTAGTGATGAAGAGATGAAAATGTTAAAACAATATGTTATTATGCAATAAAGATATAATAACATGAAGCTAAAATGAATTTAATATGTTTAATTCTCATGTTATGACCCATAACATTCCCTTAAAGCCTGATCAGAGTCCCTTTAGGTAACATCAAGGGATAGTAAATCTGATCCTAGAACTGTTCATCCTAAAAGAAGTACATAAGATGTTAGATGGAATTAAATTCCCTATATGCCATTTAAATTGAGAGGTAAACCTATTACCTATGAGAAATAAAAATTTAGAAATATATCTCTATGTATATTTCATAAATCTCAATAATGCATCAGATAAGGATAACCATCCCCTACCTTCACTTGATGAGGTCATTCAATAAGTCAACAATTTTGAGATGATGTTATTTTTATATGGATTTTCAAGTTACACTAAGATCTTAGTGGAAAAAGTATACAACCAAACCAACATTCACCTCCAAGTGGGGCACCTATACCTACAATAAAATTCTATTTAGTTTTCTTAATGTTGGTGCCACATTTCAATGAGTTATGGACACTACTTTCAAAGTCTAATCAGTAAGTGCATAGTAATATACATGGATGACCTGAATATATTTTATAAATATAGATCAAATCACTTGATTCATCTAGAGAAGGTCTTTGAATGCCACAATTTTTTTTGCATATCCCTTTACCCCCAAAAATGTGTCTTTTATGCAATTCAAGGTAATATTTTAGGCCACATTATCACTAAGAAAGGTATGTCAATTGACCTAGAGTGAGCTAGTGCTATTTCCAAATTTTAGATACTAAATAGTAAGAAAGATATGAAATCATTTTTTAGTAAAATCAATTCTATATGAAAGTTTATTTTTGGTTTTATTGAGATAAACAAAAATTTAAATGCCATTTTAAAATAGGGTGCTAAGGTATAATGGGATGCTTCTTCTAAAAGGGTATTTTAATAAATCAAGAATGCAATTATGTAAGATCTTATGTTAGTCAACCCATATTGTGCTAAATATTTCTATCTTTACTCTTTTACCTCTGATCATATGATTTCATCTATTTTGATACAATGATTTGAATATAGAGAGAAACCCATAGCCTTTATGAAAACATATATGAAAGAGGCCGAACTAAAGTAGCCTACTCTAAATAAATATTCCTACACATTGGTGAAGGTAGTTATAAAGTTTCATTATTACATATGGAGGAATAAATTACATCCCATAGTTATATATCATATGGTCAAGCAAAAGCTTAGACATAATGAGTTGGTTGAAAGAAGAGGATGTTGGGTTACTAAGATTTAGCAATATGAGATCAAAGTGAAACCTAAAAAATTGGTACATGGTCAAGGTTTTTCCAATTTAATTTTATAATTTGATCCCAATATCTCTATTGTGTAAGTTAATCAGTTTGAGGTTTAATTTAGTCTATGTATGATTCTATTATCCATTATTTATTTTATGGAAAGACACCAATCCATTTTGATAGGATGTAAATAAGAGCACAAAGGTTAAGGTTTGCATGATATATCTTGTAAATAAGAGTGTTGTAATATAGGAATCATGAGGGGCTTTACTTGAGATGTTTATTTTAGGAAGAAACACAAGATTTTATGAACTCATTTCATGAGAAGTTGGGAAGTGGTCACCCTTATGGTAATGCCACATCACACATGATTCTTAGATATATATATTATTGTACAATGTTATTCAAGGATACTTATGCATATGTGAAGACTTGTCATTCATGTTAGATATTTACTACAAGGGAGATTCATGTTTCCATGCTTCTACAACCAATGATAGAGGAATACCCCTTTACTTAGTGGGGATTAGAGTTTATTAGATTCATAAATCCCAACTCATCAATTGATCATAAGTTCATTCTCACTTCCACCCACTATTATAAAAAATGGACCCAAGCTAAAGCAATAAAGAATAACATGATTGAATAATTTCTATAATAATATATTCTAATTAGATTTGGAACTCCTTTGTCACTTGTTTGTGATAACATACCTACTTTTTAATTAGTATAAATGACTCAGTGGGCTTACCATAATGAAATTACATTTAAATTCTCTTCAAGCTATTATCTACAAGATAATGATTTGGCAGAGTCAACCAACAAGAATTTTTTTACTTCCATAATGAAATCAATTAATCAAAACCCACACAATTGACATGTGTTGTTCATATATGCCATATGGGATGACATAAAAAGCATGAATAGAGATTGAACAGTTCTAATTTATTGTTTGTCTATGGATTAGAACTAATTTTCCTAATGTAACTCAAGAAACCCACTTATTAGTTCATACAAGGATACATGGAAATAGATCTAGGAAGTCAGTCTATAATATTGGCCCTAATCCAATTAGAATATAGATGCAATGAGGCTTTGCAAAATTTTAGTGAATATTAGGTTGTCGTGAAGATATGGTTGGATAAAAAAATAGAAGTAAAGAGTTTTTATCTCTTTAAATTGGTCTTGTTATGGGGTAAATCCCATGAGACAAAGGGTTAGAATTCTAAGTTTAGTCCTTTATGAATTGGCCCTTATCATATATATAGGATTTTAGGATAGAATGCATTTAGGATGAGAGATCTCTAAGGTAAGGACTTACCACTACCAATTAATAGATAGTACTTGAAGCATTAATTCATGGATTCTCTATTTAATACCATTTATTAGTGAAGCTACTGAGGTTCATTTGTGTATATATTTTGTATATAGTTTTATGTTTTCATAGGTAGTGTTTCTTGCTTTGTTGTTTTCTTTAGTTTAGTTTGATTTTGTGTTTGTTTATTTCGTTTTAGTTTGTTTCACATTTTTTTGTTTTTCCTTGACTTGTTTAAATTTGGTTTGTGTATTTTACCCTTTGGTGGTTTGTAGTGTGCCATTTAAAAAATTGATTGGAGATGTTCACATGTTTATCATAAGAAATCACTTCCTAAAAGGGTAGTCTTTGGAATTATTGAATCTTCCCTATTGTATCTTGTTCCTTCATTTTATGATGAGTATACAATAAAAATGGTAAGATAATTAGGATTTAAACAATGGAAATAATTTTAGATAGTAGTATGTTAAATCAATGGTGTGTTCTTATGCTCTTATAGGCCAAAAACCTCAAATTATTGATGATAAAGTATGATAATTTTTAGTTTTTGAAACTAGAATGAGAATCATCCCTGAATAGTCACATAGGTTGCTACAATTTTATTTATGAATTTGTAGAATTTGAAGGCATGTAATTCATAACAAAATATGTGAATTTAAGAAACATTTCATTTTCTTTTAAAAGCCATCAAAATGCATTTAATTTCATTTATAAATCAAAATGTAGACACTAAATTGATTTAAATTTGTCCTAGTGATTATGAATTTTTTGAGTCTATCATTACACCCATGGATTGGTCCCAAAACCTCAATGTAATGAACAATGAACTATTTTTCAAAATAAATAAATAAAAAAGAAATTAAACAAACTACAAAATCTAATTTTTTTCCTCAAATGGGTGATTCAGGAAATATCTATCACAGTCTTTCTACCATGATTGACAATGTATTAATGCCTTGATTGGGACTAGATGTATCTATATTGGGGCTATAGATGCCTGATTAGTAATATAATAACACCCATTCATTTCCCCAATCCAAACATCCAAAAATTTCCCTCTCATAAATTCTAATTATTTTAGATAAGTTTAAATTTCTTTATGTGAATGCAATAGCTATAAAATAATCAATCACTCTTAAAACACACTAATGGTCTTATGTAGCTATAAAATTTAGTATGTGACATACTGAGGTAGAATTTATTGCTTCCATGTTTTTGGTTTTGTCTATAGGATTTTTTTATTGTTTTTTTTGGGTTTGATGATTTAGAATCTACATTCTAAATGTTGAACAAAATTCTCCCCATAGAAGTCACCATTATTTGGGTCCAACATGCCCCATACTCATTTTTTTCATATGGGGACGTGTTTGATTTAGCATAGTTATTTTATTTTTGTGTTATTTCATACTGGTATGAATTCATTTATGAATGCCACTCAAATTATAGAGATTGGGTTATATTTTTTGTTCCAAACTCATGAGCCAAACTTGTTAATAATTTTGACATAACTTCATTTGATCATTCATTCACAATGACTAGACAATTCTTATCAAGAGTTCAAACAACAATAACTAACCTTTTTAAGTTTTTCTTAAGTGATTCAAGTTTATTTATGCATCACCCAGATGTATTCTTCATATAATTTCAAATGTTAAGTAAAACGTGGATTCTTGCATGATCAGTTTATTGTCTATTGGCCTAGCCTAGAAGCATTTGATTTTAGAGACATTATTTCTTTGCCTTGATTCATTGTATATTAAAAGTCTTAATTTTGAAGATTTCAAGCTTTGATTTTTGTAGGAGATGACTTGAAAAGGTCTATTTTGATTTAATTATGATCTTTAATAGTTCATATGCCATCTAATTTATAATTTAAATGATCATGCTATTGATTTGAAATGTTCATTTAGCTGTTAAATTGATTTATTTCAATAATATTGGTGATTTTTTGATCAAGTCTTCATTAAAATTAGGCTTTATTTACTTATTTGGGATTTACTTTTTTATCAAATTTCATGTTGATTGAATCTAGTCTGTATTTCACCTAGTTTAGACTAAGTTATTACATGCTTTATTTTTGTTTTATTCATACTTAGATATTGTTTTACTAACATAATAATTATCTCCATGAGTCTTTATTTTATAATGGTTTTGAATTTCAAGTATCTAGCCTTTGATGACTCATAATTCACAATTCAATAGTTAGAACCTCCTAAAGCCATCGATCATCCTCCACGTGGAGCAATCTAGTGCACCTAAGATTTAGTAGCCATAAGTACACAATTTGAAGTTTTCTTAAGCCTAAATTATTGAGATTATGACATGTTGTATATTAGGAATTTATATCCTAGGTAAATAACACACAACTCATTGATTTCTCTATCAAATTGACCTCTTAATTACTGATAAGTGGTAGATTCAAAGTGATAGTTGGAAATCAATGGGACACATGGAAATCATATAATAAGGGAAGTCCCATGAATAGATCAATAAACTCAAGACTTTTGATGCATGACCTTATGATATTATGCCATGTGGTATAGTATCAGGTAATTGGGGCCTAGATGGAGGTATTCCATAGTCAATATATCATGAAGACCATGAGATCCATGAGCCATCCACATAGTGAGTCATCATTTAATCAAAGCTCAATGAGAGAGTGAAAAATATAGAATGAACCATCAAAAACCTCCCAGAGTCTCAACATCTTGTCAGGTGGTAAGATCTCATGGACTTGGCCTATGATGTATATAAATCCATTATCCAGATAGTCTAAAGACCCTGAGAGCTGTAATCCATCCAAATGTCCAAAGATTTGGGCATACAGTGTGATAAATGGTAGTCAATAGGACAAGTGCCTGGTGTTGGTCTAGGGGACAAATGGCATGATATCATAAGTTTGGTCTATGGTAAACATATTAAATAGTTTAATAGACACCAATTCCTATAGCATCCCCACCATCCATATGTTAGTAAATCATAACATCAAGACTCAAAATGTGACAAATCTATAGGTATTAATTTTTTCTAGCCCTAAAGTTTTGAGATTGTGATATGTGGTTGCATCTTATGAACTCAAATATTAGGGAATATACAATTTATAATTGATTATCACTGAAACCCTTGAATTCCATGATTATGGCACATTATGGCATTAGGGTAAGTTAGAGTTTTGAGAGCTCAACATGGGCGATTATCATCTATGATATTCGAGCCCAAAAGTCTAAGATGTCACCATGTGGTGACATCTCATGCATTCAAAACCTAGATAGAGAGATAAAAAAAGTAGTTTAAGGATTAAAGAGACATTAGATGAATGAAAAGTGGAAATATTTATATATTATAATAGAGAATAGAGTAGATCTTGAGTGAATGATAGATCAACATGCATATCACCATATTCAATTAGAAGAGAACACATGTTCTAATGCAACCAAGTATGAACACTTGGAAATCTAAGTAGACAAATAGAGAGAACAAATTTGATGGCCAAGGGAAATACTAGTTGATAGGTAAGTGATGGTTTTACATTTGATTGTAATTAAGATTTTAGGTAGAGGAGATTAGGTGACTACAATACATATACCGAAGCATTTTTACTAGACACATAGAGTTGGTTTAGAAATACTTTGAATATCTTATCATTTAATCACTATAAGATAATGAGAAATAAGGAAGAAATGGATAGATCATTGGTAAAAATATGGATATATACACAAGCCAAAATTAAGAAGATTGTTCATAAGTCTAAGGAAAAATTGACCCAATTATTTAGGGTATCTATTAGCTCATCAAGAGGATTCCAATATTTATATGACTACTTAGAAAAATTTAATAGGAAATTGGCACATATGGAAGGTACTTTTGTTATCATAAGGATAAGCACATGCATTTAGGGATTGACAAAATTAAATATGAGATGGTTAATCCCCCATTAGAATACCTTTATAATGATGTGGATTCTCAAATTTGGATTGATAATAAACTTGTGGAAGATGGTTAACAATTTGATTAGGCCATGGGATATCATAGTGTATTGGGTATTGTATCCCTCTCATCTAGGAAGTTTTTATAATTTGGAATTGTGCCATGACTCACATTTATCTTCCCTCTTGTTAATGTGTTATCTCAAGGAGATAGATAATCTATAATCATTTAATGTTTATATCAATATAATTTAATTATGGTTATGCATCATAACCCATGATGGGTTAACCATGTCTATATAATCAGGGATGGTTACCATGAAAAGTGTATACACATAATATTTTTAAACTTTTATCACTTACTGACACTTTGAATCTTATAGGAACCCATCGAGTCTCAATCTTTTTGAGTGCATGCCTTAAGAGATATACCATGAAAGGGGTGGGGATACCATTGGTTCTTTTTAATATTTTTGTCCATTTTTCCACTTGTTATCTACACACTTGTCTCTTAAAACCATTTACACTAAACTTATTCTTCTCTATTATATGCATGCCAAACATTGCTCATATCATTATCCTAATTTTTCTTACCTTGACCCATTTTCACTAGTTGACTATACTAGGTGGACTGGTTCAACCCTGTACTATTTAGGGATATTTTACACTTGGATTTTTGTTATCCCTTTGGCTAATCTAGCTCAGGACTTACTGATTTATCTCTTGAAAACATATGGGGTTAACTGGGTTGACCCTATACAACTGACACACTCAAAAGGTTCTAGGGAAAGATCCACATATATATAAAAGTTCATTTCCTACCATTTGAGAATAGAGAAACAAAGATGAATAAGTATGAAGTAACATCTACTTATTGACCATTCTACTTGAGGAATAAATATTAGGGTCTCATAATTTCTTTGGAGATATGGATCTTGTCTTGTGGAGAAGTATTTTGGATGTATATATAGGTTGTGTATCCTAGAGTTGATTTGTCTTTGTTATCCTTACATACCAAAACAATCTCTTGCAAAGCACTTTGACCAAGAGAGAGGTTGAGGATCAGTGGGTTTCTCTTCAAGGTAAGTATTCCTAACTTTATTTTTCCTTTGTAAGAATAGATATATAATGAATTTGTGCTTCTCTCCCATGCATTAGGATTCTATATATATTGATGTAAGTATATGTATTATACACATGTTTACTTTATTTTTTTTTGTTTCTAACCCCCACTTTGTGTCATAAGCTTTGGTGAGAACTATATTATATTTACTTTCTTGTTTATTAGAATAGAGTAAACATCAAACCTAAGACTCTTTTAGGGTTGTTGCATGATTATGTTAGACTGTAGGCTTTGGAACCCTTCCTAACATGGTGTATTGTGATAAGTGATCCCATAATTAGGTCTAATGGATCCCTCTAATGGTCATGCTTCTAATTAATAAATGTATTCCCAATCATAAGTGTAGGTATGCTCTATTTTCTTTGAGCTAAGATTGATTTATAGACATGATGCATTTTTTATTGCATACATTCTGGTGAACCTAATGTGAACTTACCCTTTCAGGATTTCTTCACATTATTTCATTCTTGAATTATTTTTCATCATTATTTTTATCATATATTTTACATACTAGGTTGAATACATTGACCCATATTTAAATTTTGTGTAGGTTTTAAAGTATAGGTTACTAGATTGACTCAGACAACCTAGTATAGGTTTTCATCTTTTTAGACTTCTAGTCTAGATTACCAAGTTGACCCAGTTAGCTCTATACATTTTCAAGCATCCTATTCAACATACTAGGTCAACCAAATTGACCTTATACATTTTTAGGCAATCATCAATATGTTTCTACAAGCTTGATTGACCTAGTCAACCCAGTTAGTAGAATTTGCAAGTATATGTCAAGGTTCTTGAATATAAATCTTCAATATCTATATCTCTGATCTACCAAGGTTATTTTTTATCTCTCTATCTCTTTCTTTATAGTATTTCATTTTACAATTGATAGTATTTAAAACTACCCCTACATAGTCAACTAGATTGACCCTATCGACCCAGTTCTATGTTCTATGTGCTATTTAGATAACTAGGTCAACTTTATCAACCCTATTCATTTTCAAAACCTTGCTTTCATAGTATAGGATTGACCCATATCAACCCTGTTCTATATTATATTCATACATTATTGACTATATCAACACTATACCTTATTTCAAAATTATAATTAGCCTTATATGCTATTAATTAGCTTAAACTTTGATTTCTTGTTGCTTGCATGCTTAGAATAGATCACATAGCTTAATTTAGTGGTTTTCAATTAATCATTTAGTTTCACTATTTTATATTTTATGAACACAAGACCAAATCAAGAAATATAAACAAGAATTTTAACATTTATCTACCCAAGGCTAACCTAATTAGATTTCATCACCAAGGCAGAAGCTGATTTGATGTTTTGGTCAAGTATAAAGTGTGGTTAATGGTATATTCTAGATAAGAACTTGACACTCTTATCACTATAGTGTGTGAAGTGAGGGGTTAGGCCCTAATACCAAGCCTATATCATTATCATTACATATACTTTTCAACCCAAACTACCTAAAACCATCCTTAGATTACCTTTTAGTTCCTTGGTTATAGCCAAGTTTCCATCACATTTAAAATAATATTCTAATAATCTAATAAATATTCAAGTTGACCAATTATTTATCTATTTACTTTCTAAGTTGATTGTTTAATTTTGCTCAATTATAATTTGCATTACAAAAACTTATATTAGATAGTGTTGGTGTAAGGTTTTATGATGTTTTTCTTCAATTAAATTGGCTAGAATTGATCTAATTGATTATTTGTCTCCCTTCAATTATTTATTTTCAAATTAATTTAAAAATTTATCTTATTGTAGTTCACAATTTATTATAGGTTTCTTAATTTTCCATATCTATTATACTGGATTGACCTAGTTGACCCTTTACCTTTTTATAACCTTTATTCACTTTAGTGGATTGA